>JAQQAC010000477.1:35443882-35553033 GCA_029783875.1 Phataginus tricuspis
AGAATGATTTAAGAAGAATTCAGTATTTTCAAAAAATTATTTCTGGTTAACAGGGTTATATAGGAAGCAACGACAGTGCATAAAAGAACTATTACTGCTATTTCTAAAATACTGCAAAAACTCAACCTGTGTCCCAGTGTCACATGGCACATAGAATAAGGCTAGACATCTTTAGTCTTACTCATCCTAAATCTTTTCTAGCTCTGCTTCCCAGTATGATAGCTACTAGCTACATACAGCTATTTAACACTTGAAGGGTGGCTAGTAAAGCTGTGGAAATGAATTTTTAATTTTAACCCATTTAAATTTTGGTAGTCACATTGTATATTGTGTGTTCCCTCATCGGGGCCTTGAGGAAAAGAATTTTTATGTGTATACCAAAGTTCGTGTATAACATGTTTACTGAGCAGTGTAGTGCTTCAGCTTTATTTATTGTAGTGCTACAGCTCTATTGTAAACACACATTTTAGTAAAATTTATGCAATTGTGCAAGTACCTCTACAATTCAATTTTAGAATACTTGACCCCCAAAAATACCTCCTACCTGTTTGCAAGTCAGTCCTAGCTCTAGGCAAGCCACTGGCTGTATAATTTTGTGTTTTCTATTTCATGTAAATGGAATAATAATAACAGCTCTTTTGTGTCTGGCTGATTTCACTTAGCATGCTTTTGAAGCTAATCCCTGTTGTATGTATCAATTTATTTTTGAATACTATGCATTTGAAACTCTTCAAGTCATCCTGTACAGTAACTCAAAGTACTTAGTCATTTTGTCTGTGAAGTAAAACTAAAAAAGTTAGCATCAAATTTAATGTGTGGAAAACCCTAAAATAACCGGTAAAATAGTGAAAATTAGGGAAGATAGAGCTTTTGCCACCATGTGCTATTGCCTGTTTATAAATTCATTCCTGTCTTGATAGAAGAGGATGCTCCAAGTATATCTGGCATTCTCTGGAGTGCATTTATGTTTGTATTTTACTTTGTTGTGAAAAGTTTCAGAGAGAAGTCTATAATGAACCTGTGTACCCCATCATCCAGCTTCCATGGGCCCATTTTGTATTGTCTCTTTCGTTCCCCTCCCCTGCTATATTGTTTTGAAGCAAATCCTGGATGGTTAATTTTATTTGTAAATAATAGAAATTATAAAATATAAAGTATGTCTGCAAAGTATAAAAGACTAGTTCTAAAATCAGCAAGCAATGTAACAGTATTGCTAAAGATTTTAATGGTAACCATAGCCCTACACTATTTCTACTAAGTAAACTGGTAGAATTTTGGTGTGATAAAACTTGAGACAAACGTGTAACAAAATGTAGCAATTGTCTATTTATTTTGTTCCGGCTGTCTTTATTAGTAACGTTTTCTTCAATATGTGAGTGGGAACATACATAGTAGCCATGGTTTGGTTGACCATAACAGAATTATAGAGACCTTTGAGCAATCATGAATGTTTTCATTACATTGCCTTTGTTACTTTAAGGGAGGTGATAATGTCTCTTAAATATGCCACTTGTTAGCCAAATAGTGTCTTTGGATATACTTACTTTTCAGCTAAAAAAGATGTAAATTTTACTCATGAGTCCTATACCCTGTTTGGTCCATAACCTCAACAATCAGTGAACTTTGGGTATGGTAAGCTGCATTCTCTCAACAAACTGTTTCCAAAGTCAGGACAGTTTGCTAACATCTGTCAACATAAAACAATGCATTTTGTAAGTGATCACTTGGTGTAAAGGTCCTGTAAAAATACATGTGTACATACAAAAATGATTTCTGAAGGATAGTTAAGGAAAATTTAGAAATAACCTAAATATTTACTAATAAGGGCATAAATGATGGTTTATTCATGCAGTGCAACTCTAGGTTAAAACCTAGGATTATGTCTCTGGTATGCTAAATGTATATAGTACGATTCCTAAAAGCATGCTTAAATAAGATGTTGCCTAGACAGTTAAAAAGTCTTGAAGAATATATACCTAAATATTAATGGTTGTGTATCATAGGTTTAAAGTGCTCCTTTTTTTATTTGCATTTAAATTTTTCCTACATCAGGATGTATCTTGTAATTAATTGATGGTATCTTAGTTTAAGAGAAATCGTATTTTCCTGTTAGGATGATCATAGCAGTAAAAAGCAAAATTTACTCTATAGAAAGAAGGCAAATCTTTTGATGTTCCACAGATATAATGAAAGCTTTGTGAAAGGGTTAGGAGCTCCTTAAAAATAGAAAGTTTTCCTAGAGGAACAAAACGGCAGCAGACTTACAGAACCCAAGAATGAACAGTTACCAAAGGGAAAGGGACTGGGGAGGATGGGTGGGAAGGGAGGGATAAGAGGGAAACAGGGGCATTACAATTAGCAGACATAATGTGTGGGGGGTGCCATGGGGAAAGCAGTACAACACAGAGAAGATAAGTAGTGATTCTATAGCATCTTACTAGGCTGATGGACAGTGACTGTAATGGGGTATGTGGTGGGGACTTGATAATGGGGGGAGTCTAGTAACCATAATGTTGCTCATGTAATTGCACATTAATGATACCAAAAAAAAAATAGAAAATTTTCAACAAAGACTCCACCTAAATCTGAATTTCTTTCAGCTGTTAAACAGGCTACTTGAGCTATTAATTTAACCAAAAATTTATGATGGGTAAGATAACTGCTTCATTACTTCAGAGAGAAAAATAGCTGCTGCCACCCTCATACATATTCATTTGTACTTGAGAGTGAGTATAGTTCTATAAATGCACAAGCTCTGCTATTTAAAGAAATTTATTTATTTATTACAGGTTTTAAATGAGAAGAAACTTCAAGAGGTCGATAGTTTGTGGAAAGAATTTGAAACTCCAGAGAAAGCAAACAAAATGTAAGTCAATCTTTAAACTATGAATTAAGCAGTTAACATTTAAGGTTGGTATGTATGTATACCTTGAGCAGGAGAGAAAACCTTGCTTATGGTAGCACTATTTTAGACACAGTAGAAGACTGGTTTTCTTTTTTAAGCACTGTATGCTTCATTTGGCTGAGTTGCCTGATTCATTGTTGTCAATGATGTAGTCTTGTTGGAACTGAGTCTAAGTGATCTAACTCAAATCTTCGTCACTACCACTCAGACAATGATGAATTAACTGTGCTTATTTTGATAGAAAATTAGAGTGTGCACAGAAGTGTATGGAGAGGGAGTTAGGGATAAAATAAAGGTAACAGGAGTCAGATCTGACAACACGCTTTTTTTTTTTTGCTATTATTAATGTACAATTACATGAGCAACATTATGGTTACTAGACTCCCCCTACTATCAAGTCCCCACTACGTACCCCATTGCAGTCACTGTCCATCAGTGTAGTACGATGCTATAAAATCACTACTTGTCTTCTCTGTGTTACACTGCCTTCCCCGTATCCCCCCACCCCCGCCCCCAATACATTATGTGTGCTAATTGTAATAGCCCTTTTTTCCCCCTTATCCATCCTTTTCCACCCCTCTTCCCCAGTCCCTTTCCCTTTGGTAACTGTTAGTCCATTCTTGAGTTCTGTGAGTCTGCGGCTGTTTGGTTCCTTCCGTTTTTTCTTTGTTCTTATACTCCACAGATGAGTGAAATCATTCGATACTTGTCTTTTTCCACATGGCTTATTTCACTGAGCATAATACCCTCTAGCTCCATCCATGTTGTTGCAAATGGTAGGATTTGTTTTCTTCTTATGGCCGAATAATATTCCATTGTGTATATGTACCACATCTTCTTTATCCATTCATCTACTGATGGACACTTAGGTTGCTTCCATTTCTTGGCTTTTGTAAATAGGGCTGAGGTAAACATAGGGGTGCATATGTCTTTTTCAAATTGGACTGCTACATTCTTAGGGTAAATTCCTAGAAGTGGAATTGCTGGGTCAAGTGGTATTTCTATTTTGAGTTTTTTGAGGAACCTCCATACTGCTTTCCACAATGGTTGAACTAGTTTACATTGCCACCAGGAGTGTAGGAGGGTTCCCCTTTCTCCACATCCTCACCAACATTTGTTGTTGTTTGTCTTTTGGATGTTGGCCATCCTTACTGGTGTGAGGTGATATCTCATTGTGGTTTTAATCAGCATTTCTCTGATGATTAGCAATGTGGAGTATCTTTTCATGTGCCTGTTGGCCATCTGAATTTCTGCTTTGGAGAAGTTTCTGTTCAGCTCCTCTGCCAATTGGATTATTTTCTTTTTGTTTGTTGAGGTGCATGAGCTCTTTATATAATTTGGATGTCAGCTGCTTATCGGATATGTCATTTATGAATAAATTCTCCCATACTGTAGGATGTCCTTTTGTTCTACAGATGGTATCCTTTGCTATACAGAAGCTTTTTACTTTGATATAGTCCCACTTGTTCATTTTTGCTTTTGTTTCTCTTACCCGGGGAGATATGTTCATGAAGATGTTGCTCATGATTATCTCCAAGAGATTTTGCCTATATTTTTTTCTAAGTGTTTTATGGTTTCATGACTTATATTCACGTCTTTGATCCATTTTTAGTTTACTTTTGTGTATGGGGTTAGACAGTAATCCAGTTTCATTCTCTTCCATATAGCTGTACAGTTTTGCCAACACCAGCTGCTGAAGAGGCTGTCATTTTCCCATTGTATATCTATGCCTCCTTTATCATATATTAATTGACCATATATGCTTGGGTTTGTATCTGGGCTCTCTGTTCTGTTCCACTGGTCTATGGGTCTGTTCTTGTGCCAGTACCAAATTGTCTTGATTATTCTGGCTTTGTAGTAGAGCTTGAAGTCAGGGAACTTAATTCCCCCTGCTTTATTCTTCCTTCTCAGGATTGCTTTGGCTATTGGGGGTCTTTTGTACTTCCATATAATTTTACAACTATTTGCTCTAGTTCATTGAAGAATGCTGTAGGTATTTTGATAGGGATTACATTGAATCTGTAGATTGCTTTAGGCAGGATGGCCATTTTGACTATTAATTCTTCCTATCCAAGAGCATGGGATGAATTTCCATTTATTAGTGTCCTCTTCAATTTCTCTTAAGAGTGTCTTGTAGTTTTCAGGGTATAAGTCTTTTACTTCCTTGGTTAGGTTTAGTCCTAGGTATTTTATTTGTTTGGATGCAATTGTGAATGGAATTGTTTTCCTGATTTTTCTTGCTGCTAGTTCATCGTTAGTGTATAGGAATGCAACAGATTTCTGCGTATTAATTTTGTATCCCACAACTTTGATGAATTCAGATATTAGATCTAGTAGTTTTGGAGTAGATTCTTTAGGGTTTTTTATGTACAATATCATGTCATGTGCAAACAGGGACAGTTTGGTTCTTCCTTGTCAATCTGGATTCCTTTTATTTCTTTGTGTTGTCTGATTGCCGTGGCTAGGACCTCCAGAACTATGTTGAATAAAAGTGGGGAGAGTGGGCATCCTTTTCTTGTTCCCAATCTTAGATGAAAAGCTTTCAGCTTCTCGCTGTTAAGTATAATGTTGACTGTGGGTTTGTCATATATGGCCTTTATTATGTTGACGTACTTACCCTCTGTACCCATTTTGTTGAGAGTTTTTATCATGAATAAATGTTGAATTTTGTCGAATACTTTTTCAGCATCTGTGGAGATGATCATGTGGTTTTTGTCCTTCTTATTGATGGAGTGGATGATGTTGATGGATTTTCGAATGTTGTACCATCCTTGCGTCCCTGGGATGAATCCCACTTGATTATGATGAGTGATCTTTTTGATGTATTTTTTAATTCAGTTTGCTAGTATTTTGTTGAGTATTTTTGCATCTACTTTCATCAGTAATATTGATCTGTAATTTTGTTGTTTTGTGGTGTCTTTGCCTGGTTTTGGTTTTAGAGTGATGTTGGCCTTGTAGAATGAGTTTGTGAGTATTCCCTCCTCTTCTACTTTTTGGAAAACTTTAATAAGGATGGGTATTAGGTCTTCACTAAATGTTTGATAAAATTCAGCAGTGATACCATCTGGTCCAGGTGTTTTCTTCTTAGGTATTTTTTTTACCAATTCAATTTCTTTGCTGGTAATTGGCCTATTCAGATTTTCTGTTTCTTCCTGTATCAGCCTTGGAAGGTTGTGTTTTTCTAGAAACTTGTCCATTTCTTCGAGGTTATCCAGTTTGTTAGCATATAATTTTTCATATTATTCTCTCATAATTCTTTGTATTTCTGTGGTGTCCGTAGTGATTTTTTCTTTCTCATTTCTGATTCTGTTTATGTGTGTAGACTCTCTTTTTCTTGAAAAGTCTGGCTAGGGGTTTATCTGTTTTCTTTATTTTCTCAAAGAACCAGCTCCTGATTTCATTGATTCTTTCTATTGTTTTATTCTTCTCAATTTTCTTTATTTCTGCTTTATTCTTTATTATGTCCCTCCCTCTACTGACTTTGTGCCTCATTTGCTTTTCCTTTTCTAGTTTCATTAATTGTGAATTTAGACTGTTAATTTGGGATTGTTCTTCTTTCCTGAAGTAGGCATGTATTGCAACATATTTCCCTCTTAGCACGGCCTTCGCTGCATCCCACAGATTTTGCGGTGTTGAATTATTGTTGTCATTTGCCTCCATATATTGCTTGATCTCTGTTTTTATTTGGTCAATGATTCATTGATTATTTAGGAGCATGTTATTAAGCCTCCATGTGTTTGTGGGCTTTTTCATTTTCTTTGTGTAATTTATTTCTAGTTTCATACCTTTGTGATCTTAGAAGCTGGTTGGTACAATTTCAGTCTTTTTGAATTTACTGAGGTTCTTTTTGTGGCCTAATACATGATCAGTTCTTGAAAATGTTCCATGTGCAGTTGAGAAGAATGTGTATCCTGTTGCTTTTGGATGGAGTGTTCTGTAGATGTCTGTTAGGTCCATCTGTTCTAGTGTGTTGTTCAGTGCCTCTGTGTCTTTACTTATTGTCTGTCTGGTTGATCTGTCCTTTGGAGTGAGTGGTGTGTTGAAGTCTCCTAAAATGAATGCATTGCATTCTATTTCCCCTTTAATTCTGTTATAATTTGTTTTACATATGTAGGTGATCCTGTGTTGGGTGCATAGATATTTATAATAGTTATATCCTCTTGTTGGACTGACCCCTTTATCATTATGTAAAATCCTTCTTTGTCTCTTGTGACTTTCTTTGTTTTGAAGTCTATTTTGTCTGATACAAGTACTGCAACTTCTGCTTTTTTCTCACTATTAGTTGCATAAAATATCTTTTTCCATCCTTTCCCTTTCAGTCTGTGTATGTCTTTGGGTTTGAAGTGAGTGTCTTGTAGGCAGCATATAGATGGGTCTTGTTTTTTTATCCATTCAGTAACTACGTCCTTTGATTGGTGCATTCAGACCATTTACATTTAGTGTGATTATTGATAGGTACGTACTTATTGCCATTGCAGGCTTTGGATTCGTGGTTAACAAAGGTTCAAGGGCAATTCCCCTACTATCTAACAGTCTAATTTAACTTACTTCATATACTATTACAAACACAACCTAAAGGTTCTTTTTTTTTCCTCCTTTTTCTTCCTCCTCCATTCTTTGTATGTTATGAACCAATTCTGTACTCTTTTTCTTCCCTTGGGTGACATCTTTTTAGCCTTAGGAATACTTCCATCTATAAGAGTCCCTCCAAAATGCACTGTAGAGGTGGATTGTGGGAGGTAAATTCTCTCAGCTTTTACTTATCTGAAAATTGGTCAATCCCTCCTTCAAATTTAAATGATAACCTTTCCGAGTAGAGTATTCTTGCTTCAAGGCCCTTCTGCTTCATTGCATTAAATATATCATGCCACTCCCTTCTGGCCTGTATGGTTTCTGTTGAGAAGTCTGATGATAGCGATAGCCTGATGGGTTTTCCTTTGTATGTGATCTTTTTTCTCTCTCTAGCTGCTTGTAAAAGTCTGTCTTTATCCTTTATCTTTGCCATTTTAATTATTATATGTCTTGATGTTGTCTTCCTTGGGTCCCTTGTGTTGGGAGATCTGTGCACCTCCATGGCTTGAGAGATTGTCTCCTTCCCCAGATTGGGGAAGTTTTCAGCAATTACCTCTTCAATGACACTTTCTATCCCTCTTTCTCTCTCTTCTTCTTCTGGTACCCCTATAATGCGAATATTGTTGCATTTGGATTGGTCACACAGTTCTCTCAATATTCTTTCATTCTTGGAGATCCTTTTTTCTCTCTGTGCCTCAGATTCTTTGTATTCCTCTTCTCTAATTTCTATTCCATTTACTGTCTCTTCTATTACATCTTATCTGTTTTTAAATCCCTCCATTGTATGTTTCGTTTCAGATATGGTATTTCTTAATGATTGAATCTCCAACTTAAATTCGTTCCTGAGTTCTTGAACATTTTTCTGTACGTCCATAAGCATGTTTATAATTTTTATTTTGAGCTCTCTTTCAGGAGGATTGGTGAGTTCAGTTTAATTTGGCTCCCTTTCTGGGGTTTGTGAGATTTTGATCTGAACCATGTTCTTCTGTGTGGTGCCCACTAGTGCACAGAAACTCCAGTCTCTGGAGCTGCTCAGCCCCTAGAGTGAGGTTGGAGGTCATAGGGGAGGGGAGCTGGTGCCTGGGGGGGGAGGAAAGATCTTTTTCCTGATTCTTGTCTGCGGTGCCTGTCTCCACTATCAGAGCCAGTGGGCCAAGCATACACGTGTAAACTTCTGTGCTTTACGTCTTTAGCTGTTTTCGGCAGGGTCTCCCTCTGGCTGGCATGACCCCTGCGCAGTGACTACCGGTTTGCGAGCAGGTGCATGCTGGCCAGTAGGAGGGCCTGGCAGGCTGTGGGTCACAGTGGGGGGCCTTGGAGCTGAGTAGGCAGCCAGGGTGATGGAGCACCTGAAGCTCCCCAATGTTCCCAACCAGCTGGGCAGAGCGCGCCCAGGCAACCTTGTCCAGCTTTCCCTTCTCTCGCACAGGAAGCGCCATGCAAGCCCCAACCCTTCAGCAGCGCTCTGGCTGCTAGGAAGCCTCTCACACTGCCTGTGTTTTGTCTGACACAGAGTGGCCAGGTGTGGATCCCATCTTCCACAAACAGCCACAATGTCAATTTCTCAAGCACCCCACCTGTCTGAGCTCCCCAACGTCCAGAGCACCACACACTATAGGATTCTGCTCACAAAGCAGATCTCCAGGGCTAGGTGTTCAGCAGTCCCAGTCTTCCACCCCCTTCCCTGCTCCCTTTCTCTTCCTCCCGCGGGTGACCTGGGGTAGGGGAAGGGCTTGGTTCCCGCCTGATTCAGGCTTTCCTACGTTACTCTGTTTCATGCCGTCTGCCCTGTTGGTGAAGTCTGTTTGCAGTCTGGTTCAGCCTTCTTTCTTGTTGCTATTTTAAGGTTAGTTGTATTTATTAACTGTTTTTGTACAATTTGTGGTTTTAGGAGGAGCTGTCCATCTCACCTCTCATGCTGCCATATAGCAAGTCTCAGAACAAGCTATTTTTTAATGGCATTTGTACTTGATGGACAAATCAGTGTCATGAGGTTTCTGATGACAGTCATGGGAAGGACTCATACCTTTTCTTAGCACACTTCTGTATTCTATAGTAAAGTCATCTTTGTCCAGCTTTTAGCAGCAGAGGTTATGTTGAAGCTTCAGCATATTTCCTGTGGTTCAGATGTGGTAGCAAACTTTTTGTTGTTGGTTCTAAGTTTCCTTCAAACCCTACAACCTTTCTGTAACAGTCCAGACATTACTAGCCTAACATTAGGAAAACTGGTCATTTTAAGAATAACTTTGCAGCCTGATACCCAATGACAGGGAAGTTTCTTTTATTGGTATATGCTTTGAAAACAGTCCATTGTGTCTCCTAAATATGTGGCTTTTGCCAAATTAGTGTGTCCCCATAACCTTTTTTTTTTTTTTTTCCCCAGAGTAAAGCTAAAACATTTTGAGAAATTTCAGGATACAGCAGAAGCATTAGCAGGTAAAGTCAAATACTAGATTTTTTGTTGTTTTTTTTTAATCTTGGCAATTTGTTATCCTTATTAAAAGATTGTTTGCTTCAGTTGCCTGAGTTAACCTTATTCAGTGTTGTCAATGATGCATTCTTTTTTGGACTGAATTTAAGTGATCTGACTCAAATTCGTCACTACCACTGAGACAACATTGAGTTAGCTTTTTTCACCATATGGCTGGTTTCCCCCTCCCCCCACCCATGTGCTGAGAGGTGAAAAGTGGTTAAGTTGGTCTCCCTGTGGAAACCAACAGCATAACTGAAGCACAATTCAGTAAAAGCTGTTCTACAAGGGACCAAGGTAATGTGGTCAAGTACACAGCTTTCTGGTAACTTTAATCCAGGGGTAAAGTTGAGAATAGCCAGGGTTCACAGTTGAAATAACAAGCAGCTCTCCAGCGGTACACATTTTTTAGTTCCGAAAAACACAGTATTGTTAAAAGTTTCAAGAAAACTAGTAGAGGTTTGTTTGTATGTATGTTTAATATGAAAACTATAGAGAGGCATAAGAGTTACCTACAGGGGGCATGATATTTAGTGATTTAGAAGTATGGATGACTCATTATTTCAGGTAGTTCTTATGATGGGACAAGAGACATCCAGTAATAGAACTTATTGTTAACTAGACTTAGCTTTAGTAGGCACTTGGTCTTAAAAGGTTGTTGTTGTTTTTTTCTTTATGTTAGGGAAAACAAGAGGACCAAATATTAAACCCTAAAATCATGAATTTTTCACTTATTTAAATTCTTAATCAAATCTGTCACTACTTTGTGGTTTAATTTGAAACTGACAGACTCAAATAATTTTGTTCATCAGGCACAAGAGAAGGGTATATAGTTCTCTTGTGAAAATTAGGAAACTAACTAAATATGCTAGAATATATTAATGGGCCACCCCGGTCTTGGTAGAGGGTAAGCGGAAGGAAGATCCAACAACAGTAGGGCCAATTTTTAAGTTTTCAAAAATAGTTCTAGGGCTGCTTCATCAGTAGCTAGTAATTAAAGACACGTAGAGCCATAATGCACAACTGTGGTAATTTTTGCCTGGAGAATTTTTAAAAGAAGTTCTGTTCGATGCAGCTTTAAGATTATGAGTAGAATTTTGGTAAAATCCCAAGCAAGGTTGTGTAAGCTATTCTCCAACTCTGGAAGGTCTTTGCACATAGACTGAGTTGAATAGCCTGGAGTTGTGAATTGCTGTAGCCCAGATTCTAAATGGCTTCTTTTAAATTCCTTTTTGCATATGATCTCTCTAATCTTTTGGGGATATTTCTGACCAGTCCTGATTAAACAGTTAAATGGACACATGCAACGTCTAACCCAACCCAAAGCAGGTTTTTACCATTAATAGGTAATATATTGATCACATGGTGATTGTCAGATATTATACTCTTTACTTTAAAATTGTTACATAATCTGTGAAGCTGTCCTGTGAAGTAGATAGTATCACTGTTTTATAGATGGTTAAACTGAGGCTGGAGAAGTATCTTATTTCCCTACTGAGCTTTTGGGATTCCTTTAAAAAATGTCACCCTAGTCAAACCCCTAATCTAAGTTCCAGGAAATTAGAGACTATGTTGTTCTTTACTGTCAATTCCCTAGATTCTAGCACATAAATCTTTTCTGGGTAAATGAATGAAAGTAGAAGCTCTATGAAGAATCTCGCTGTAGAAACCTTTACAATGCCTATTTCCATATTCATGTACCAGAAAGTTGAACATCACATTATTATTATTTTTTTCGTATCATTAATCTACTGTTAAATGTGCAACATTATGGTTACTAAACTCCCCACTTCATCAGGTACGCCCCACTTACCCCATTACAGTCACTGTCCATCAGCATAGTGAGATGCTATAGAATCACTACTTGTCTTCTCTGAGTTGCACAGCCCTCCCAGTGCCCCCCCCCAACATTACATCTGCTAATCATAATGCCCCTTTTTCCCCCTTGTCCCTCCCTTCCCACCTATCCTCCCCAGTCCCTTTCCATTTGGTAACTGTTAGTCCATTCTTGGGTTGTGTGAGTCTGCTGCTGTTTTGTTCTTTCAGTTTTTCTCTTTGCTCTTATGCTCCTCATATGAGTGAAATCATTTGATACTTTTCTTTTTCCGCTTGGCTTATTTCACTGAGCATAATACCCTCTAGCTCCATCCATGTTGTTGCAATGGTAGGATTTGTTTTCTTCTTATGGCTGAATAATATTCCATTGTGTATATGTACCACATCTTCTTTATCCATTCATCTACTGATGGGAGGGACACTTAGGTTGCTTCCATTTCTTGGCTATTGTAAATAGTGCTGTGATAAAACATAGGGGTGCATCTGTCTTTTTTAAACTTGGCTACTGCATTCTTAGGGTAAATTCCTAGGGGTGGGATTCCTGGGTCAAATGGTATTTCTATTTTGAGTTTTTTGAGGAACCTCCATACTGCTTTCCACAGTGGTTGAACTAATTTGCATTCCCACCAGCAGTGTAGGAGGGTTCCCTTTTCTCCACATCCATACCAACATTTGTTGTTGTTTGTGTTTTGGATGTTGGCCATCCTTACTAGTGTGAGGTGATATCTCATTGTGGTTTTAATTTGCATTTCTCTGATGATTAGTGATGTGGAGCATCTTTTCATGTGCCTGTTGGCCATCTGAATTTCTTCTTTAGAGAAGTGTCTATTCATGTCCTCTGCCCATTTCTTAATTGGATTATTTGCTTTTTGTTTGTTGAGGTGCATGAGTTCTTTATATATTTTGGATGTCAACCCCTTATTGGATATGTCATTTATGAATATATTCTCCCATACTGTAGGATGTCTTTTTGTTCTACTGATGGTGTCGTTTGCTGTACAGAAGCTTTTCAGCTTGATGTCTCACTTGTTCACTTTTGCTTTTGTTTCCCTTGCTTGGGGAGATATGTTCATGAAGAAGTCGCTCATCTTTATGTCCAAGAGATTTTTGCCTATGTTTTTTCCTAAGAGTTTTATGGTTTCAGGTCTTTGATCCATTTTGAGTTTGCTTTGTGTATGTGGTTAGACTGTAGTCCAGTTTCATTCTCTTAGATGTAGCTGTCCAGTTTTTCCAACACCAGCTGCTGAAAAGGCTGTCCTCCCCATTTATATCCAAGGCTCCTTTATCATATATTAATTGACCGTATATGTTTAGATTTTCTATTCTGTTCCACTGGTCTGTGGGTCTGTTTTTGTGCCAATACCAAATTGTCTTGATTACTGTGGCTTTGTGTTAGAGCTTAAAAGTCAGGGAGCATAATTCCCCCTGTTTTATTCCTCCTCCTCAGGATTGCTTTGTCTATTCGGGGTCTTTTGTGGTTCCATATGAATTTTAGAATTATTTGTTCTAGTTCATTAAAGAAAGCTGTTGGTATTTTGGTAGGGATTGTGTTGAATCTACAGGTTGCTTTAGGTAGTATAGCCATTTTGACAATATTCTTCCTAGCCAATAGCATGGGATGAATTTCCTTTTGTTAGTGTCCTCTTTAATTTCTCTTAGGAGTGTCTTGCAGTTTTCAGGGTAGAGCATCACATTATTATTGAGAGCAGTATCCTGGGAACACACTTCACATTGTGTGTTATAAGGCAGTTTTGGCATGACTGAACCAAAACTGACTGGTTGTAAATTTCAGAATATGCATTTAAAACTCCATGGCCTAAGAAAGAGTCTGGTTGCACCGAGAGCTTTATTTTTACTGTTGATCAAATTTTCAAGTTGCATGTCTTTCAAATAACTACAGTAAAATTTGGGGCAGCCTACATTTGGATGCTTGGAAGACTACTAGGGGATACTGAAAAAGATGCCAGAGGAAAGACCTAGCTTCCCCTTACCTCTTTCACCATCTCTGTATACCATAATACATATGAAGAGTAATTTACAGGCTTTTTGGTAAAGGGAAGGTAAATGTTTTATAAGTATTAAAATAGATCTAGAGTAGAAATGTTTATTTTTAGTAAACTTTTAAAGAGAACACTAGGTTAAAGTATAAAAGTAGATATATAAAAGAAAACTAGAACTAGGAAGTTGAATTAAATTTTTAAATTATGAAACATTAAAAACTTGTAAAGAAAGAATACAATTCTTGTTAGAAAGGTAGATTAGAAGTCAATGTTACACAGTATGTGAAAGGTTAGAACACAACAAAATAACTTGAATCTTAGCTTCTTAGAGCAAAGAGAGACCTATGTAAGAACTGTGTGGCAGTCAGATGTTTTTTATCCTAACCTTTCATCTTCCTGGATGAAATGAGCTTACGATTCGGATAGATGGAGATGTGGTCAGGAGAGAAGAGCAAGTCCCTGGCTCATGAAGCACAAACTGCTTGGCCTTAGAAATTGTGACAATTTTCTTCCTGTCAGGCATATTTTAAACTCAGCCAAAACCCAGACAGGTATCATAAGAAGTGTTACTCCATGTGGTTCCAGATCTAAGTGTAGGTCTAAGGAATGTGAGTTATGAAGTAGCATGCTTGGAACTTAATAAAATGAAAGCAGTCCCAAAATTAAATAGGCTGCCTTCATTAGTTCTCCATCCCTGGAGGTTTACAAGCAGAGGCCTGATGGATTAGCAGAGATAAGGCCTAGGCCTCCTTTCAGATGGGCTTACACTACAGCAGAACCTTCTAATAAATACACTCCTTTTTTTACCAGCTCGGCAGGATTTTAGATTATTTCACAGTCCAGAACATCAGGCCCATCTGTTTGTAATGACATAGGAAAGGGAATGTCATTTCAAAATATTGTTAACATTTCTAACATTTTATGATTGCTAGCTCTGAGTTTCAAAAGATTCATAGGACATAGGGAAAGGAATGCTGGATCTGGTGTAACTCTGGTTCTAGAGTGGAGATGAGGGTAGGCAGATCAAATGAGGTTGTGAAATGTGTAACTTGTAAAACATTTTTATGTTATGTCATTTCAGAAGTAAAAATTAAATTCAACCCTATTGGAAAGGAAGTGTTTTGTGTTATTTTTTAAGTTTAAAAGAGATCTTAAGCCCTAACAGTTAAAAATGTAATAATTGTAATAATTAACTCTTTGTTTTTCTTTTTCCTGAAAAGCATTCACAGCTTTGATGGAAGGCAAAATCAATAAGCAGCTGAAAAAAGTTCTGAAGAAAATAGTAAAAGAAGCCCATGAACCCTTGGCTGTAGCTGATGCCAAACTAGGAGGGGTCATAAAGGTAAAGTTCTGTCATGTCTGCTAATCAGAGCTCACTGTACTGTATAGACTACCAAGCCTAGCCTTTGTAATGAGTTGTCATAAGATCTTATACCTGATCTTTTTTCCTAGATGACATAATAAGTCATTTCCAATATGAGAATATTTAAATAATGCCTGTTAATTGTAGAAAATAGAAATATATCAAAAAATGGTAAAAGTTAGCTTTAACCTTGCCACCCAGAGGTCATCTCTTGACACTTTATGTATATCCTGCCATATTTATGTTCAGCCACATGTTTTTTCTTTTAACATAAATGGGGTTATGACATTTCTCTTTTCATGTATTTGTTTTTTAGAAAACTTTAGTAGGGGTAAAGTTGCTAGAGATTAAATACAAAGTGAGAGTGGGAAGGCTGAAAAAGTAGGCTTCCTAACAGAAAAGAACAGTTTGAGAGTGAGTTGTTGATAGCTTGATCTTCAGTAGGTACAGTAGATAATACAGTTAGAGGCTAGTCACTGTGTTAATGAATATCTCCGAATCTTGAAGTAAGGATTATACATTATGTTGTAGAAATTTTAGGTAGGAAAGTGCTAAACACTTGAGGGTTCTTTTTAAGCTAGGATTGCGAATTTAGTAAGTTCAGTTGAACAGATTATTTCTAACCTTACCAGGTAATGAACTTTTTCTATCATGTCAGTCTGTGTCTTTATACTTTAAAGTGCCCACAGGTCTTAGTTTATATTTTTCTGTTAAAAATAATTTTAGCATAATAAACATAGAAAGGCATGCAGAAGAGCAAATTGCTGAATGGTGGGTTTTATGGGTATCTTTTTTTTCTTTCCAGTTTCTCTGTTTAAAAATCTTATGCTAGCACTCATACATACTAAATATTTGTTTCTTAAACATTTGGTGCAATATATATAATTTTTCATGCCTGTCACTTTTTGCATTTGAACTAGAACTATAGATTTGTATGAGGGAGTTAGCAAGTCTACTGCAAAGTAAAAAATGAAGGTGTGTGGAACAAAATTTGTTACTCTGTTTTGTGGGATGAGTGAAAACTTAAACTGTATTTATGAAGATTTATGTATGTGTGTACTTAGTGTATTTGTGTAATGTATGTGTGTCTGCATTAACATGTATATATCTGAAAGTACTTAAAGGATGCTAACAGTTACTTATCTGTAATAGGCCTAAGGCTCAGAACTTCAGCTTTTCATTCAGTTCCCTTCTCTGTAGTAATACAGATTGATTTAAAATCATCTGTCTGTATTACCTTTATAAATTTTAAAAAGCTAAATAATAATGTGAGGCTGTAAAAGTTCTTTCAAACAAAAAGAACAAAATACTAATATATTCATGTTTTTATGGCTTTTGATTCATGTAGACAAGCTGTCTTTTAGGAAGTTTATCTTTCCACCAACAGTGTTATTCAAGTGTTCTTCCACAAATATACTAGGAACTGTTACTATGAAACTGAGAAATCTATATACTTAAATCAATGCTATTTTAATATTTAAATGATATCAAGAGAACTTTTATTCATTTATTTAATACAGATGTTCTTACTCTTATAGGAAAAGCTGAATCTCAGTTGTATCCATAGTCCTGTTGTTAATGAACTTATGAGAGGAATCCGCTCACAAATGGATGGATTAATCCCTGGGGTAGAACCACGTGAAATGGCAGCTATGTGTCTTGGATTAGCACACAGGTGAGATTTACTGGAGAATAAAGCTGGTTTATTTTTACTTAATAAACAATTACATAGCATTGTTCTAAGCTATTAACAAATATTAATTTAATCCTCATAACAATCTCATGGGGAAGGTAGTTTGAGGGTGTGTAGTGGTATCCTCATTTTTCAGATGAGGAAACTCATGCCCAAAGTCAGTACAGCCGGTAAGTGATGAAGACAGGATTTGAACCCAGGCAGTCCTCATCGTAGGCATTCTCTACCCTCTAGTGTTGGATTCCACAGTTCCTGGGCTTTCTCCTCTTTCTTTACTCTTATCTCTTAGAAACCACTTGCTACCCCTCCATTTCCTAAAATGTCCTCATCTGCTATGGTCTCCTGCCTTGCGTGTATCTGTATTCCTTGTTTTACTCTGATTCTTACTGAGTAAAAAGAAAAGGCAAAGAGAAGCACATTAACACATTGTGTTTAACCAGAGGTCCTTAGAACAGCCTTTACTGGTATACTGTGATTTAATGTGTTCCTGAAAAAGCTTGGCATTCTGTGAAATTGCAGGGTTTGTGAAGAAAAATAGAATTAAGGGCTAGACTGCTCAAAACCCATGCAACTTTGTAACCAGAGTACTATCAAAACAGTATGCCTGAATTGTTAAATAATTTATTTAAATTTACATTAAATTGAATGTGTGTTTAATAAGTTTGTTAAATGTATGTTAAAGGAATACTACAGTAAGCAAGAGTCTGTACTTTTGAACCAAAGTAAAAACAGTAGATTGATGAAAGGGCTAAAATTGCTAAATTACAGAAATGAGAAAAATGCACAAACCTCAGGAAGAACTGTGTTATAAACATTTCTAGGAGAATAGCTAAATTGAGTCAAGATCCAAATTTGATTAGTTGGCATTGTGTACAACAGTGGTTCTCAGTCAAGGGCAGTCAGATGTTTCTTGGAGGACATTTGGCAATTTCTAGAGACGTTTTTGGTTACCACAACTTGGAGTGGGGTGTGAAGTCTGCTACTAATATATAACGTGTAGAGCCTGGGGCTGTTACTGAACACCCTACAATGCACAGAATAACCCCCTCAGTAAAGAAGTATCAGGCCTATGATGTTGATAGTGCCAAGATCAAGTAAACCTTGTATACAGTATTTTTTCACAGCTTTCTGTTTACAGGTGTTACGTTGCTGCACTTATTCTTACCTACTGGTGTAAAAATCATGCATGAACCAATATGACTTGCATTACATAGCATTATTCCATTTATCTTTCATAAATTAATAAATGTTACAGAAATGTGGGTTATAGCAGGACCAGGTGTATTTTCCTTTTAAATATGCAGTTTCCTGATCTTGTATATTATATTCTGTTCAACTGATTTTTCTGTGTAGAAAAGTAAAACAATGTAGTTCTGAGGGAGAGGAATCTGGGTAAGAAAGGTTTTTTAAGATTTTTTTTAAGATGTTTATTAAATGCTGCTCCGAGATACTATTTTAGTAATTTATTCTTTTCCCCCAGCTTATCCCGGTATAGATTGAAATTTAGCGCTGATAAAGTGGACACGATGATTGTTCAGGCAATTTGTAAGTACAGTACATGTGAGGGTAATCTGTTTCTTTCCCATGTCTTTTTCCTACTATAAAAACTCTCTTAAAATTCTATCTGTTGAGGAAGAGAAAGGAGATCAGTTAGAACTTTTAGTAAGTCAATAAATTGTAAAATGCAGATTAGAAAAAGGAAAAACTACCCATAATTTTACTAGTTGGAGATAATGTGAATTATACTATTAATAAAGTGATAAATTTTTCTTTTTCCATGAAAAAAATGATAAGTGGGATCTGCATTGTGTTGTTTGGCTTTTTTCAGTTGACTTTATGTTATTTTCCCATGTCATTAAGTAATGTTTAGAAATATCAAAATCTTAGCAATTTCCAATTTTAATCCTTTAAACAGCAGTTGCATTTATATACCCAAAAGAATTGAAAATAGGTACTCAGATGCTTATACACACTTATAGTAGTGTATTCACAATAGCCAAAAGGTGGAGACAATCCAGATGCCCATTAACAGAAGAGTGGATAACCAAAATATGATATATACATATAATGGAATATTGTATTCCTTAAAAAGGAATGGCATTCTAATACATGGTGCAACATAGATGAATTTTGAAAACATGCTAAGTGAATAAGTCACACAAAAAAATAAATAATGTGTGATTCTGCTTATGAGGTTCCTAGAAAAGGTAAATTCTTAAAAGACAGAAAATAGAAGAGATTGCCTCGGGTGGGGATGGGGAGTTGCTTAATGGATGCAGAATTTCATTTTGGGATAATGAAAGAGTTCTGGAAATGCCTAGTGGTGATGGTTGCACATTGTGAATGTACTTAAGGCCACTGTACAACTTGAAAATGGTTAAAATTGTAAACGTTATGTATGTTTTACCACAATTTTTAAAAATTCCTTTTAAATTCCTATTTTCTATTTCATTTTAATCTCCTGCAGCCTTGTTAGATGACTTAGATAAAGAACTAAACAACTACATTATGCGGTGTAGAGAGTGGTATGGCTGGCATTTTCCTGAATTAGGAAAAATTATTTCAGATAATTTGACTTACTGCAAGTGTTTACAGAAAGTTGGTGAGTAACTTTTTCCTCTAAGGCATTAACAATAACAATTTATTTGCATCCTAAAACATGAGTAATAGTCTTTTTTTTTTTTCTTAAACTCCCTGGAGTTTTTTACAACTTACATAGGTGAATTGTGGATTTGCCATTGACATGGGCAACTGTAGACTTGGGATGTCCCAGAAGTATTAATATTAATTAATACTGAAAGTAGTGTTGTCTATACTGTTAATGTTTACATTATATACTAATGGTATATATGTTACTACTAGAGGAATCTGAGGATTGTTAATAAATACGTGTTACTTGGCTCATACTATGTTACCATATTACCATCCCCAAGAGTTCATGACCCTAGTTTCAGTATAGCTGAAGCTATACTGTGATAAGTTGTCTATCACAATATCATTAGTCCTTTTTCGTGGGGTATTTTGTTGTTCTAATTTTATATATATATGTGTGTATATAATTATTTTGGAGGGAGGTCGTGGGGATTTTAATCTCTAAAATCAAGCCTTTGCGTAGGGAGAATTACTAGGTCAAACTTGTTCACTTTCTGTTTTGTTTAGGCACCCTTTTCATTGGCTTATCTCTACTTTTTCTTTTGACTATTTGGTGGATTTTATATAATTTGTTGAAGAGTGACTCTCCTTCATCCTCTGCAAACATTTCATAGGCGATAGGAAGAATTATGCCTCAGCCAAACTTTCTGAATTACTGCCAGAGGAAATTGAAGCAGAAGTGAAAGCAGCTGCAGAGATATCTATGGGAACAGAGGTTTCAGAAGAAGATATTTGCAACATTCTACATCTCTGCACTCAGGTAAACCTAACACATAGAGAAATTGGTTGTGGTGGTACCAGCTCTGTAATAATAATTTTCTGATAGCAATGATGATTTTTAAATTTACTGTTCACCTGATAAATGAATATGAGGGTGTTCAGTCACTACCTCATCTGATGCCATCTTGATTTATATAGAAAGGAAATAAATACTAAAATTAAGTTAAAAGAGCGCTAATTTATTTGTATTGTTATCACTGTCTGAATAATGAATTATAAATCCATTACAGCAGTGAAATATAGCTTGACTTCTTTAATTCTAACTTTTATATGTTCATAGACTGGAGTGATTTCTGCCCCCGCCCCCCCCTCATTTGGAGATAGCTATACAAGAATCAAAAAGAAGGTGACACATATGTTTAGCCCTTGGAGGTTTTTTTTTTTTAATAATAGTAATGTTGAATAACATTTTAAAGCAGTGTATTAGGTTGCTTACATACATTATATAATAAAATCTTTAATAAAACAGATCTTTTACAGGAAACTGAAGTAAGGAATTGTTTGTTTTCCCAGGGTTACACAGCTGCTCTGTGATAACTTAGGACTCCAGTGTTTTAGATAATGTGAATTTTACACTGTTTTAACTCTTCAGTCATGTATGACTTACGCATTTTGTTCCTTATTCTAGGTGATTGAAATCTCAGAATACAGAACCCAACTCTATGAATATCTACAAAATCGAATGATGGCCATTGCACCCAATGTTACAGTCATGGTTGGAGAATTAGTTGGAGCACGACTTATTGCTCATGCAGGTGATGATTTCAATGAAATTCGTAAACATGGATACTTAGAATTGTTTTTCTAGCTAGTGTTCTTTTAAAATCTTTAAACTACAGTTACTAAATTTTAGATAGTAAGTAGAAGATTTATTTGTGGACATAGTAAATATAGTAAGTATATTGGTAAGGACAAGGACCAAGTGTTCGATGATGATTTTTATCTGTATGCCTGATTTCCTTTTGGATAATGAAGGCATCTTTAGTCACTACCTCTTCTGAGACACTTGTGGCCAATTATCAGAAGTTTGTTATGGTTAATTAGAGTAATCAGATGAATGTAGCAGGATGAAATCAGTTAATACTTCATAATATTAAAAGCTCAGATTAAAAATGGAATAGTTTTAAGAAATCACTACACAAAGATAAACACCCTTGATTGAGAATCTGTTTTACTATTGAATATGCTATTTTAATGTATTTGACATGGAAGAATATTTTGAATAAGTTATTTATAATAAAACAATACGTATGTATGGTGATATTATAAAAAAGGTATGCTTCAAAAAATACTGTATAATTGAATACTTGCAAATAGTTTATTTTATATTACTGAGTCATTTCAATCCATCACAGAAGATCTTAATGTAACATCTACGTCTAAATGTTTAAACTAGAATAGCTCCTTTAGCTACATCATAAATCAGACAGATACGCCATTGAAATACCCTCAGCTGGAGCAAAAATAAGGTTGGGATCAACTGACCTGGTTTTGTTGTCTACATCCAAAATTTCATAGATTTAGCTAAACTTGTCACAGTAAGTGATACAGAGATTAGCACACCTCTGTTGAATTTTAAACATGTATCTAGTGATATTAAATGTTTGGTGGGCAGGATCTGGCAATATCTGTGCAACAAATCAAAACAACTCTTGATCCTGATTAGTGTACTTAAAAAAATCTCATTATCCATATCTTTCTTTTTTATAATTTATTTTGATATCATTGATCTACAATTACATGTGTAATATTATGGTTATTAAGATACCCACTTCATCAGGTCCCCCCCACCAACCCAATTACAGTCACTGTCCATCAGCATACAGAGATGCTATAGAATCACTACTTGTCTTCTCTGAGTTGTACAGCCCTCCCCATGCACCCCCGACATTACGTCTGCTAATCGTAATGCCCCTTTTTCCCCCTTACCCCTCCCTTCCCACCCATCTTCACAAGTCCCTTTCCCTTTGGTAACTTATTAGTCATTTTGGGTTCTGTGAGTCTGCTGCTGTTTTGTTCCTTCAGTTTTTTACTTTGTTCTTATTCTCCACATATGGGTGAAATCATTTGATACTTGTCTTTTTCAGCTTGGCTTATTTCACTGAGGATAATACCCTCTAGCTCCATCCATGTTGTTGCAAATGGTAGGATTTGTTTTCTTCTTATGGCTGAATAATATTCCATTGTGTATATGTACCACCTCTTCTTAATCCATTCATCTACTGATGGACACTTAGGTTGCTTCCATTTCTTGGCTATTGTAAATAGTGCGGCAATAAACATATGGGTGCATCTGTCTTTTTGAAACTGGGCTGCTGCATTCTTAGAGTAAATTCCTAGGAGTGGGATTCCTGGGTCGAATGGTATTTCTATATTGAGTTTTTTGAGGAACCTCCATACTGCTTTCCACAATGGTTGAACTAATTTGCATTCCCACCAGCAGTGTAGGAGGGTTCCCTTTTCTCCACATCCTTGCCAGCATTTGTTGTTGTTTGTGTTTTGGATGTTGGCCATCCTCACTGGTCTCTGATGATATCTCATTGTGGTTTTAATCTGCATTTCTCTGATGATTAGTGATGTGGAGCATCTTTTCATGTGCCTGTTGGCCATCTGAATTTCTTCTTTGGAGAAGTGTCTATTCATGTCCTCTGCCCATTTCTTAATTGGATAATTTGCTTTTGTTTGTTGAGGTGTGTGAGTTCTTTATATATTTTGGATGTCAACCCTTTATCAGATATGTCATTTATGAATATATTCTCCCATACTATAGGATGTCTTTTTGTTCTACTGATGGTTTCCTTTGCTGTACAGAAGCTTTTCTGCTTGATATAGTCCCACTTGTTCACTTTTGCTTTTGTTTCCCTTGCCCGGGGAGGTATGTTAATGAAGTCATTCATGTTTCTGTCCAAGAGAATTTTGCCTATGTTTTTTTCTAAGAATTTTATGGTTTTATGACTTACATTCAGGTCTTTGATCCACCTTGAGTTTACTTTTGTGTATGGGGCTAGACAGTAGTCCAGTTTCATTCTCTTACATGTAGCTGTCCAGTTTTTCCAACACCAGCTGCTGAAGAGACTGTCATCTCCCCATTGTATATCCAAAGCTCTTTTATCAAATATTAATTGACTGTAGGTGTTTGGGTTAATGTTTGGATTTTCTATTCTGTTCCACTGCTCTATGGGTCTGTTTTTGTGCCAATACCAAATTGTCTTGATTACTGTGGCTTTGTGTTAGAGCTTAAAAGTCAGGGAGCATAATTCCCCCTGTTTTATTCCTCCTTCTCAGGATTGCTTTGGCTATTTGGGGCCTTTTGTGGTTCCATGTGAATTTTAGAATTATTTGTTCCAGTTCATTGAAGAAAGCTGTTGGTAGTTTGATAGGGATTGCATTGAATCTGTAGATTGCTTTAGGTAATATAGCCATTTTAACAATATTTATTCTTCCTAGCCAAGAGCATGGGATGCATTTCCATTTGTTAGTGTCCTCTTTAATTTCTCTTAGGAATGTCTTATAGTTTTCAGAATACAGGTCTTTCGCTTCCTTGGTTAGGTTTATTCCTATGTATTTTATTCTTTTGGATGCAATTGTGAATGGAATTGTTTTTCTGATTTCTCTTTCTGTTAGTTCATCGTTAGTGTATAGGAAAGCAACAGATTTCTGTGTGTTAATTTTGTATCCTGCAACTTTGCTGAATTCAGATATTCGTTCTAGTAGTTTTGGAGTGGAGTCTTTAGGGTTTGTTATGTGTACTATCATGTCATCTGCAAATAGTGACAATTAGATTTCTTTTTTACCATGCTGGATGCCTTTTATTTCTTTGTTTTGTCTGATTGCCCTGGCTAGGACCTCCAGTACTTTGTTGAATAACAGTGGAGAGAGTGGACATCCCTGTCTTGTTCCCGATCTTAGATGAAAAGCTTTCAGCTTCTTGCTGTTAAGTATGATGTTAGCTGTGGGTTTGTCATATATAGCCTTTATGATGTTGAGGTACTGACCCTCTATAACCATTTTGTTGAGACTTTTAATCATGAATGGATGGTGAATTTTGTCAAATGCTTTTTCAGCATCTATGGAGATGATCATGTGGTTTTTGTTCTTCTTTTTGTTGATGTGGTGGATGATGTTGATGGATTTTCGAATGCTGTACCATCCTTGCATTACTGGGATGAATCCCACTTGATCATGGTGTATGAACCTCTTGATGTATTTTTGAATTCGGTTTGCTAATATTTTGTTGAGTGTTTTTGCATCTACGTTCATCAGGGATATAGGTCTGTAATTTTCTTTTTTGGTGAGGTCTTTGCCCGGTTTTGGTATTAGAGTGATGCTGGCTTCATAGAAAGAGTTTGGAAGTAAACTTTAAGTAGAATGGGTGTTATTTCTTCTCTATATGTCTGGTAGAATTCAGAGGTGAATCCATCAGGTCTGGGGGTTTTGTTTTTTGGTAGTTTTTTGATTACCGATTCAGTTTTGTTGCTGGTGATTGGTCTGTTTAGTTTTTCTGTTTCTTGCTTGGTCAGCCTTGTAAGGTTGTATTTTTCTAAGAAGTTGTCCATTTCTTCTAGGTTTTGCAGCTTGTTGGCATATAGATTATTATAATATTCTCTTAAAATTCTTTGTATTTATGTGGGGTCTGTCGTTATTTTTTGTTTCTCATTTCTGATTCTTTTTATGTGTGTAGATTCTTAATGAGTCTGGCTAGAGGTTTATCTATTTTGTTTATTTTCTCAAAGAACCAGCTCTTGGTTTTACTGATTTTTTTTCTATTGTTTTATTCTTCTCAATTTTATTTATTTCTTCTCTGGTCTTTGTTATGTCCCTCCTTCTGGTGACTTTGGGCCTCATTTGTTCTTCTTTTTCCAATTTCAGTAATTGTGTCTTTAGACTGTTCATTTGGGAATGCTCTTCCTTCTTTAAATAGCCCTGGATTGCAATATACTTTCCTCTTAGAACTGCCTTTGCTGCGTCCCACAGAACTTGCGGCTTTGTGTTCTTGTTGTCATTAGTCTTCATATATTCTTTGATTATTATTTTGATTTGGTCGTTAACCCATTAATTAGGAGAATGTTGTTAAGTCTCCATGTATTTGTGAGCCTTCTTGATTTCTTTCTAAAATTTATTTCTAGTTTTATACCTTTGTGATCTGAGAAGTTGGTTGGTAGAATTTCAGTATTTGTGAATTTACTAAAGTTCTCTTTGTGGCCTAGTATGTGGTCTACTCTGAAAAATGTTGCATGTGCACTTGAGAAGAATGTGTACCCTGCTGCTTTTGGGTGCAGAGTTCTGTAGGTGTCTGTTAGGTCCATGTGTTCTAATATGTTGTTCAGTGCCTCGTTGTCTTATTCTCTGTCTGGTTGATGTGTCCTTTGGAGTGAGTGGTGTGTTGAAGTCTCCTAAAATGAACACATTGCTGTCTATTTCCTCATTTAATTATGTTAGTATTTGTTTCACATATAATGACACTCCTGTGTTGGGTGCATATATATTTATAATGGTTATATCTTCTTGTTGGACTGACCCCTTTATCATTATGTAATGTCCTTCTTTATCTCTTGCTACTTTCTTCGTTTTGAAGTCTGTTTTGTCTGATACAAGTACTGCAACATCTGCTTTTTTCTCCTTGTTGTTTGCATGAAATATATTTTTCCATTCCTTCACTTTTAGTCTGTGTATATCTTTTGGTTTGAGGTGAGACTCTTGTAAGCAGCATATAGATGGGTCTTGCTTTTTTATGCATTCTGTTACTCCGTCTTTTGATTGGTGCACTCAGTCCATTTACATTTAGGGTGATTATTGATAGATATGTACTTATTGCCATTGCTGGCTCTAGATTCGTGGTTACCAAAGGTTCAAGGGTTGCTTCTTTACTACCTAACAATCTAACTTAACTTTCTTGTTAAGTTATTGTAAACACAGTCTGATGCTTCTTTATTTCTCTCCCTTCTTATTCTTCCTCCTCCATTCTTTATATACTAGGTGTTTTATTCTTTGCCGTTAGTTAGTATTTGGATGGTCTGCTTTCTTTGCTATGATTTTATTTTCTCTGGTGACATCTTTTTATCCTTAGTAGTGCTTCCCTCTAGAGCAGTCCATTTAAGATATCCTGTAGACGTGGTTTGTGGGAGGCCAACTCTCTCAACTTTCGCTTGTCTGGGAATGGTTTAATCCCTCCGTCATATGTAAATGATAATCGTGCTGGATACAGTATTCTTTGTTCGAGACTCTTCTGTTCCATTTCATTACATGTATCATGCAATTCTCTTCTGGCCTGTAAGGTTTCTGTTGAGAAGTCTGATGATAGTCTGATGGGTTTTCCTTTGTAGGTGATCTTTTTTCTGTCTCTTGCTGCCTTTAATACTCTGTCCTTATCTTTGATTTTTGCCTTTTTAATTATTATGTGTCTTGGTGTTTTCTTCCTTGGGTCCCTTGTGTTGGTAATCTGTGGGCTTCCGTGGACTGCGAGACTTTCTTTCCCCAGCATGGGAATGTTTTCAGCAATTATTTCTTCAAAGACACTTTCTATCCCTTTTTCTCTCTCTTCTTCCTCTGGTACTCCTATCATGTGAATATTGTTCTGGTTGGATTGGTCACACAGTTCTCTTAATATTCTTTCATTCCTAGAGATCCTTTAATCTCTGTCTGCCTCAACTTCTCTATATTCGTGTTCTCTGATTTCTATTCCATTAATAGTCTCTTGCCTCTCATCCAGTCTACTGTTAAGCCCGTCTATCGCTTGTCTGAGCATTTTCTTTCATCACTTCCCTCACTTCCTCCCTCAGCGCTTGCCTATTTCTCTGTAGATCCATCAGTATTGTTATGACTTTTTTTCTGAATTCTTTTTCAGGAAGACTGCTGTTCCATCCCTTCAGGCTCCCTCTCTGGGGTTGTCTGGTTGATCTTAGTCTGGACCATATTCCTCTGTCTTTTCATGGCTATAGAAGTGGTCGTTGGTATTTGCCACATATGTCAGCTGGGCTCTTTAAGAGTTTAAAAAGAAAAGAGAGAAGAAACAAAAAACAAAATAAAACAAAACAAAAAACACGCCCGCTTGGAGTAGATTCTGTGGGGTGCTGTAGGTGGTGATGTTGCTCCACTATTTCGCAGCCATGGCCACTCCGCAGGGCCCTTTGTAGCTCTGGCCACGGTGGGAACGAATGGGAGGCTGTTGATCTGTGTGGGAAATCTAAGTGTGGCTACCCTTTCCCAGTCGCCAGCTAAGGGGTCTGAAACTCCCTAGTATTTCCAGCCTGCTGGCCTGACTGTGCTGGGGCGATCCAGCTCCTCCGCTGTGCTCCTTTCTCTTTAAGACCACTGAAAAAAGCGTGAGCTTTTCTTTTTTGTTGTTTCCTTCCCGGAGCCTGCTGCAAGCGTACTAGTACATTCCCCGCTCACATCATGCACCCTCTGTCTCTCCAAACTCCACTACACCACGCGATGTGTGTCAGCGCTCCCAGCCCAGATCACCGGGGCTGGTTATTTTGCGGGGTGTAGTTCCAGTCCCTCCCGGCTCTGAATCCTCTTCTCCCGCCAGTGCACTGGGGTGGGTGAGTGCTGGGGTCCTGCCAGGTCATGGCTCCATATTTTACCCGCCTTGCGGGGTGCCGTGTCCTCTCATGTGTAACTGCACGGTGTACGATTTCCTGTGTATTCTGGTCTCTCTTTTAGGAATAGTTGTATTTGCTGTATTTTCATAGATATATGTAGTTTTGGGAGGAGATTTCTGCCGCCCTGCTCACGCCGCCATCTTCCCAGAAGTTCCCTCATTATCCATATCTTAGCAGGTAAATAAAGTGAGAAATTGATCCTAGTTTTACTCAATAGTGAGTCTCAATTCATTTGTATGCTTTTTTTTTCCTAAAAGTAGAATAATGTTCAAGATTTCTGAAAAATAGGGGCTTGTTTGTCAAGTATCTGTCAATATATATTTATATTTATATTTCCTGTGGTATGCTAATAGAATGTAGCATAGTAGTAGCATCTCAGGTAAATAAGTAAAATTGAACTATTAAGCTTAACCTTCAGTTTGTCATAGACATTCCTTCAAACCTCTGCTTGTGGTGCTAATGGATGAATCACAACTACTGATGCATCAGGATATTTACGGAATTCCACGTCGTTGAGTCCTGTTTACATCAGATTTTCATTTACTCTGGTAGAGTTAGATGATAGGTCTTATGTGTAATATATGGAACTTTCAAATATTTGGAAGTATATTCCTTGTACCTTCTTTTTTTTTTCTTAAGGTTCTCTTTTGAATTTGGCCAAACATGCAGCTTCCACAGTTCAGATTCTTGGAGCAGAAAAGGCACTCTTCAGAGCCCTCAAGTCTAGGCGAGATACCCCAAAGTATGGTCTTATTTATCATGCTTCACTTGTAGGCCAGACAAGTCCCAAACACAAAGGGAAGGTGAGTTACTCTTTTACCGAGCGGGGCTTTTTTATTTTTTGAACAACCATTTTCTTCCTGCTCCATAATATGCAATATATCTTTCTCTTGCTTCTTTCTCATTAAGTAAAGAACGATGAATTTTTTTAAGTAAAAGTCGCTTTTGTACATGTAGGAATCAATAAGAAGAAAGTCTTACTGGTCCTTTTAAAGCCATTTTCTTCCACTGTGTATTCTAGAATCCACCCTTTGATGAACGATGGGATAGAAGGCAAATCAAAATTTCTCTGTGTGGCATCAAAATTTTATCAATTATGAAAAATAATAGTACATGCATGCACTGTGCTAAACACTGTAGAACTTCAGTGAATCTTTTTATTAGTCCTGTGAAATATAGGTGTCTGTTTTACAGATGAGGAATCTGAGGCTTAATTGAATTAAATACTTTCAAGCTTTTTTGTAGGACACCTAATTTTACAGAAACTGAAATTCTATAAAATTCAGAACAGAGTGATGGGAGAAAAAAAGTTCAGGAAAATATTAAAATGCTTGAAGCGGACTTCTGGGAAGATGGCAGTGTGAGCAGGGTGGTGGAAATCTCCTCCCAAAACCATATATATTTTAGAAACTACAACAAATACAACTATTCCTAAAAGAGAAATCAGAAGATACAGTACAACAGCCAGGCTATAGCTACATCTGCGAGAACTCAGCACCTCACAAAGAGGGTAAGATACAAAGCCGCAGCCTGGCAGGATGCAAGCACTCTTCCACCCCAGCACACCAGCAGGAGGAAAAGAATCAGAGAGGGGAGGAGGAGGAAGCACAGGCCCGCCAAATAACCAGCCCTGGTGATCTGCATCGGGAGCACAGACACACATCGCGTGGTGTATCAGAGATTAGAGAAACAGAAGTGCAGGATCTGAGACGGAGACTGCAAACAGGTCCCCACAGCTGGCTCCCCTGGGACAAAAGAAAAGTGGGCTCTCTTTTTAAAAGTCTTAAAGAGACAAGGGCTCAACAGCGGAACAAAATCATCCCGGCACACTCAGCCCAGCAGGCTGGGAGTCTTGGGGAATTTCGGACCCCCTAGTAGGCATCCAGGCACAGCAGCCACACTGAGACTTCCCACAGAGATCAGAAGCCTGATAGGCTAGGCTGAGGGCGACACCGCACACAGGCAGTGCAGGGGATAATCCCAGAGACTTCCTCCCGGTGTGCAGGGAAACAGCTCAGGCCTGGGAGAAGGTCACGGAGAACAAGCAGGAAGGGACTTTGTTCTCCCAGCTGACACACGTGGTGCCTACCAGCGACCACTTCTATCGCCATGACAAGACAGAGGAATATGGTACAAACGGAGCTTGCCCACACAACCCCAGAGAGGGAGCCTGATGGGATGAACTGGCACAATCTTCCTGAAAAAGAATTCAGAATAAAAGTCATAACCATACTGATGGATCTACAGAGAAATATGCAAGAGCTAAGGGAGGAAGTGAGGGAAGTGAGGTAAGACAATAAAGAAATGAGACAAGGGATCGATGGGCTTAGCAGCAGACTGGACGAGATGCAAGAGACTGTTAATGGAATAAAAATCAGAGAGCAGGAATACGGAGAAGCTGAGGCAGAGAGAGATAAAAGGATCTCTAGGAATGAAAGAATATTAAGAGAACTGTGTGACCAATCCAAATGGAACAATATTCGCAGTAGCCGAGTACCAGGGAAAGAAGAGAGAGAAAAACGGATAGAAAGTGTCTTTGAAGAAATAGTTGCTGAAAACTTCCCCATACTGGGAAAGGAAATAGTCTCTGAGACCATGAAAGCCCACGTATCTCCCAACACAAGGGACCCAAGGAAGACAACACGAAGACACATAATAATTAAAATGGCAAAGATCAAAGATAAGGACAGAGTATTAAAGGCAGCTAGAGAGAGAAAAAAGATCAACTTACCAAGGAAAACGCATCAGACTATCATCAGACTTCTCAACAGAAACCTTACAGACCAGAAGAGAATGGCGTGATATATTTAACGTAATGAAACAAGGGCCTCAAACCAAGAATACTGTATCCAGCACAATTATCATTTAAATTTGAGGGAGGGATTAAACAATTCTGAGACAAGCAAAAGCTGAGGGAATTTGCCTCCCACAAACCACCTCTACGGTATATCTTAAAGGGACTGCTCTAGATGGAAGCACTCTTAAGGATAAAAAGATGTCATCAGAGATAATAAAATCATAGCAAAGAAAGCAGATCATCCAAATAGTAACTAAAGGCAAAAAGTAAAATCAACGATCCACAAAAACGGTCAAAGGAAATGTAAAAGAGTACAGAATAAAACACTTAGTGTATAAACAATGGAGGAGGAAGAATAAGAATAAAGAATTATTAGACTATGTTTACAATAGCTTAACAAGAGAGTTCAGTTAGACTGTTAGATAGTAAAGAAGCTCCCCTTGAACCTTTGGTAACCAAAAATCTAAAGCCACCAATGGCAATAAGTACATATCTATCGATAATCACCCTAAATGTAAATGGACTGAATGCACCAATCAAAAGACACAGAGTAATAGAATGGATAAAAAAGCAAGACCCATTTATATGCTGTTTACAAGAGACTCACCTCTAACCCAAAGGTATACACAGAGTAAAAGTAAAGGGATGGAAAAATATATTTTATGCTAACAACAAGCACAAAAAGCAGGTGTTGCAGTACTTGTATCGGACAAAATAGACTTCAAAACGAAGAAAGTAGCAAGAGATAAAGAAGGACATTACATAATGATAAAGGGGGCAGTCCAACAACACGTGAGATAACCATTTTAAATATATATGAACCCAACATAGGAGCGCCGACATATGAAACGAATGCTAACAGAATTAAAGGAGGAAATAGAAAGCAATGCATTCATTTTACGAGACTTCAACACACCACTCACTTCAAAGGACAGATCAAGCAGACAGAAAATAAGTAAAGACACAGAGGCACTCAACAACACACTAGAACAGATGGACCTAACAGACATCTACAGAACTCTACACCCAAAAGCAGGAGGATACACATTCTTCTCAAATGCAAATGGAACATTTTCCAGAATAGACTGCATACTAGGTCACAAAATGAACCTCAGTAATTTCAAAAATACTGAAATTCTACAAACCAACTTCTCCGATCACAAAGATATAAAACTAGAAATAAATTGTACAAAGAAAAAAAGGTTCACAAAAACGTGGAGACTTAACAACATGCTCCTAAATAATCAATGGATCAAGGACCTAATTAAAACAGAGATCAAACAATATAGGGAGACAAATGACAACAACAACACAAAGCCCCAACTTCTGTGGGACGCAGCAAAGGCAGTTCTAAGAGGAAGCATATTGCAATCCAGGCCTATTTAAAGAAGGAAGAACAATCCCAAATGAATAATCTAAAGACACAATTACTGAAATTGGAAAGAGAAGAACAAATGAGGCCCAAATTCACCAGAAGGAGGGACATAATAAAGATTAGAGAAGAAATAAGTACAATTGAGAAGAATTAAACAATAGTAAAAATCAATGAAACCAAGAGCTTGTTATTTGAAAAAATAAACAAAATAGATTAACTCCTTTCCAAACTAATTAAGAGTAAAAGAGAATCTACACACATAAACAAAATCAGAAATGAGAAAGGAAAAATCACAATGGACCCCACAGAAATACAAAGAATTATTAGAGAATACTATGAGAATCTATGTGCTAACAAACTGGAAAACCTAGAAGAAATGGACAACTTCTTAGAGAAATACAACCTTCTAAGACTGATCAACCAAGAAACACAAAACCTAAACAGACCAATTACCAGCGACAAAATTGAATAGGCAATCAAAAAAATACCTAAGAACAAAACCCCTCTATAAGAGAAGAAATAATACCCATTCAAAGTTTTCCAAACAATACAAGAGGAGGGAATACTTCCAAACTCATTCTATGAAGCCAACGTCACTCTAATACCAAAACCAGACAAAGACCCCACCAAAAACGAAAATTAGAGACCAATATTCCTGATGAACATAGATGCAGAAATACTCGACAAAATATTAGCAAACCAAATTCAAAAATACATCAAGAGGATCATACACCATGATCAAGTGGGATTCATCCCAGGGATGCAAGGATGGTACAACATTCGAAAATCCATCAACATCATCCACCACATCAACAAAAAGAAGAACAAAAACCACATGATCATCTCCGTAGATGCTTAAAAAGCATTTGACAAAATGCGACATACATTCGTGATAAAAACTCTCAACCAAATGGGTATAAAGGGCAAGTATGTCAATATCATAAAGGCCATATATGACAAACCCACAGCCAACATCACACTTAACAACGAGAAGCTGAAAGCTTTTCATCTAAGATCGGGAACAAGACAGGGATGCCCTCTGTCTCCACTGTTATTCAACATAGTACTGGAGGCCCTAGCCACGGCAATCAGACAAAACAAAGACATACAAGACCTCCAGATTGGTAAAGAAGAAGTCAGATTGTCACTATTTGCAGATGACATGATAGTGCACATAACAAACCCTAAAGACTCCACTCCGAAACTACTAGAACTAATATCTGAATTCAGCAAAGTTGCAGGATGCAAAATTAACACACAGAAATTTATTCCTTTCCTATACTCTAATGATGAGCTGACAGAAAGAGAAATCAGAAAAACAAATCCATTCGGAATTGCATGAAAAATAATAAAATACCTAGGAAAAAACCTAACGAAGGAAGTGAAAGACGTGTACCCTGAAAACTATGAGACACTCCTAAGAGAAATTGAAGAGGACACTAACCAATGGAAATTCATCCCATGCTCTTGGGTACGAAAAGTAAATTTTGTCAAAATGGCTATACTACCTAAAGCAATCTACAGATTCAACGCAATCCCTCTCAAAATACCAGCAGCATTCTTCAATGAAGTGGTACAAACAGTTCCCACATTCATATGGAACCACAAAAGGCCCCGAATAGCCAAAGCAATCCTGAGAAGGAAGAAGAAAACGGGGAATTACACTCCCAGAATTCAAGCTCTATTATAATGCTACAGTAACCAAGACATTTGGTATTGGCCCATTCAGAATAGATCCACAGATCAGTGAAACAGAATAGAAAATCCAAACATATATGGTCAATTAATACATGATGAAGGAGCCTTGGATATACACTGGGGATATGACAACCTCTTCAACAGCTGGTGTTTGCAAAACTGGGCGGCTGCATGTAAGAGAATGAAACTGTTATTGTCTAACCCCATACACAAAAGTAAACTCAAAATGGATCAAAGACCTGAATGTAAGTCATGAAACCATAAAACTCTTAGAAAAAAACAAAGGGAAAAATCTCGTGGACATAAACATGAGCGACTTCTTCATGAACATATCTCCCCGGGCAAGGGAAACAAAAGCAAAAATGAACCAGTGGGACTATGTCAAGCTGAAAAGCTTCTGTACAGCAAAGGACACCATCAGTAGAACAAAAGATATCCTGCAGTATGGGAGAAGAATATATTCATAAATGACATATCCGATAAGGGGTTGACATCCAAAGTATATAAAGAACTTACCTCAACAAACAAAAAGTACATAATTCAATTAAGAAATGGGCAGAGGATATGAATAGACACTTCTCCAAAGAAGAATTTCACATGGTCAACAGGCACATGAAAAGATGCTCCACATTGCTAATCATCAGAGAAATGCAAATTAAAACCACAGTGAGATATAACCTCACACTAGTAAGGATGGTCAACATCCAAACCACAAACAACAGAAATGTTGGCGAGAATGTGGAGAAAGGGGAACCCTCCTACACTACTGGTGGGAATGCAAATTAGTTCAGCCATTGTGGAAAGCAGTATGGAGGTTCCTCAAAAAACTCAAAATAGAAATACCATTTGACCCAGGAATCCCACTCCTAGAAATTTACCGTAAGAATGCAACAGGTCCAGTTTCAAAAAGACAGATGCACCCCCATGTTTATCGCAGCACTATTTACAATAGCCAAGAAATGGAAGCAACCAGTGTCCATCAGTAGATGAATGGATAAAGAAGATGTGGTACATATACACAATGGAATATTATTCACCATAAGAAGAAAACAAATCCTACCATTTGCAACAGCATGGATGAAGCTAGAGGGTATTATGCTCAGTGAAATAAGCCAAGCCGAAAAAGACAAGTATCAAATGATCTCACTCATATGTGGAGTATAAGAACAAAGAAAAAACCTGAAGGAACAAAACAGCAGCAGACTCACAGAACCCAAGAATGGACTAAAGTTACCAAAAGGAAAGGGACTGGGGAAGATGGGTGGGAAGGGAGGAATAAGAGGGAAACGGGCATTACGATTAGCACACGTAATGTTCGGGGAGCATTTGGAGGGCTGTGCAGCTCAAAGAAGACAATTACTGAATCTGTGGCTTCTTGCTGTTTTGGTTGACAGTGATTGTAATGGTATAGGTTTGGGGGACCTGATGAAGTGGGGAGTTTGGTAACCATAATGATGCACATGTAATTGTAGATTAATTATACCAAAATAAAAAGAAAATGCTTGAAGCGGAGGCTGTAGTTTTTCTGGATGATCTATCTCATAATGTAGAACTAACGTAACTGAATAAAAACTAAAAGAAGGCATTTGAAGAATAGTTTGGGCTTTAGACACCAACTAGTACAAGATCTCTTCATCCCCCGTAATGATGGTGATTATGTATTATCAGCCATTATATTGTGGCAATGATTCAAGTGTAAGATGGGTGACTTGGAATTGTATGATTCATACTGTTGTAATTTATGATTTTAAGAAATTCTAGCGTGAATGATAGATTTGATGGTTTACTATAGTTTTTTCATGAATAAATCATTGAAAGGATTTTTATGTCTAAACTTGGAATAGTGTTGGAGTGTTTCTAACTTGAAGCTCTCCTAGATTTCTCGAATGCTGGCTGCCAAAACTGTTCTGGCTATCCGATACGATGCTTTTGGTGAAGATTCCAGTTCTGCGATGGGAGTTGAGAACAGAGCAAAATTAGAGGCCCGGTTGAGGACCTTGGAAGATAGAGGAGTAAGAACCACATCCTGCCTATTGTTACAGTTACCTGTTAATAAGCTATGAGTAGTTTATGTACTTACCATTTCACTTGCTAAATGGTTTCATTTATTTTATGATACATTTAGTTTGTCTAATATATTCTTTTGTGCTTGCTGTTAACAATTTCCTTTATATTTACCAAGAATTGATATCCTGGAGTATGTATTATAGAGAGACTATTCCTTAGAAAATTATTAATAATCTTTCCTTTTTTTAGATAAGGAAAATAAGTGGAACAGGAAAGGCGTTAGCAAAAACAGAAAAATATGAACATAAAAGGTGGGTACATTGTGGGAAAATGGATGAACAATTCTACTTATTTAAATGTTACTTGTTAACAGTAGTTTTAAATTTAAGCATCTGAAAAATGAAAAATTTACGAAAGATTGATAATATATTTAAGTACCTCAGTATCCCTCTGATTTTTTTGCCACTTGCAGTCTTCTATATTCATTTCTAGTTTTTGATCATACACATATTTTTCAATGTTGTAAATATATAGCATATTTGTTTTGGCTGTTTTCTTTGTTAATATATAACTTACTCATTTCCAGATAATGATTATAAGTATTTGTCATTTGTAGTTCCTATATAGTATACCATTTATCAAAAGAAAGTTCATTCATAGTTAATCCACACTGAAACACTTCTTAAACTACACCATGAAATTAATGAAAGATGAGTATAGGGAGAAGTGCTGTGATCATTATTTGAGGTAATGCTCAGTAGTGGTGAGGGTATGATGAGGAAAGTGGAATGTATAGCTTTTCTGGGAAGCGCCTTGACAGTATATATCAAGAACTCTAAAAACATTTTTAGTCATTGACCCATAAATTCTACTTAGGACTCTAGTAATCAATTATGAGTTGTAATAGTAAAATCTTATGCTCTAAGTAGGTAGAGGTGCAGTATACACTAACATCTCATAAGTATTTTTTAAATATACACATTCATGAAAATTGTTTTCCTTTATTACGTTCTGGAAGGAAACCAAATGTATTCAGTCATGAGCATTTTCTACAAAGACAATGTAACATTTAGTGTCTAATTTGTTAACAAATTGGATTTTTTAAGTAATATTTTTCATATGTTTTTTAATTCAAGTATAGTTGATAAAATTATAAATGTTTTTAACTTACAAAAGTTAAACAGCCATGAGTCTACAAGTCAGCTTAAAAAATAGAATATCCTTTAGGTTGTTTTGCATAATTTTTTAATATTCTTGTGCCATTATGCTTATGCTTTTAAATATATGCCCTAAAGCACCAATTACGAGATGTAGTTGACCTTGTACGCACTCAGTTCAGTTTTTTCTTTTCTGCTATGTTAGAACAAAAGCAAAGGTTAGGTTTTAGGGAATCTTCATATGTGTCCCCTTTTGTTCCTCTGTCTGTTAGGATCTTGTGATGGAAATCTGTATTAAACTTGAGTTCGGTGGTTTGGTTTTCAATGAATTACAGTGTTCTCAACTTGTTTTAGTTTTTACTTCATAAAGTAATCGTTTGATGTAGAGAGATTTTCTCCATTTTTTCCCATGCTAATTGAATGCTTGTCTGTACCATAGTCACTACCTTGATTACCAAATCATGATTTAGCTCACCAGTGTTCTTGAAGTGTGATTGACCTGCCTGGAAATATCCTTACCTTTCTACCCTTTGGAAACTATTAGTTTCCATAAACTCTCCAAAGCCACTAAAATGAATGTTATTGCCTTCAACTCTCTTTAGAATTATTTTAGTTACAGATACTTGTAGAGGTTTTCTAAAATTCATTGGCTCTTTCAGTGAGGTGAAGACTTATGATCCTTCTGGTGACTCCACACTGCCAACCTGTTCTAAAAAACGCAAGATAGAACAAGTAGATAAAGAGGATGAAATTGTTGAAAAGAAGGCCAAAAAATCCAGGGTTAAAATTAAAGGTTAGTTTGATTTTTTTTATTTGAATTTTTTAAATGTCTTTTGTATTTTTATTCCTTAAGAAAATGTCATAAGTCTTGGGATAGTACGTGCCATTGACCTTTATTGTGAAACCACAGATATTGAAAGCTAATGGTATTTTAATAAACCATCACGTTCTCTGGGAATAGTTAGGATATTGTGAAATTTAGCAGACTTCATAGAAGAATATAAGAAGCATTTCTTTGAATATGAGGAATTACATATTATACGAAACATACTGAAGCTTTAGTTCTACCACTTCAACGATTTTGAGCATCAGTTTAAAAGAAGAAAAGGTTTGTGGTTTCTAAACTCTTTGCTGAAATATTTTTGTTTTATAGTTAAGAACCGAGTTAATGCAGCAGTGGTTTTCTTCATTGCTTCTATTAATGGAATGGACTAGAGTAATAACATACAGGGTAGGCTGCCATCAGTAAAATATTTAGTAGGTGCTCTCCAGTGGAACTAGGCTGTTTTGTAAAGTTGGTATAAGAGAGTACCCCCCCTTATTTGCTGCCCCTATATATTGAATGCCTACCACAGAGTAGATATTAAACAAAGGCTGGTTTAAATTTTGGTTTCTAAATAGCCTAGTGATCAGAAGTGGTCAAATCAGCAAATGTGGGCCTCTGCCCTGGATGAAGAAAACAAAAATTTACTTAACTCCTATGCTTCTATTTCCTTATTAAACAATAAGGCGATCCCATTAGCAACATTTGAATAGTAGGGTTTAAGTAAGTATTTGGTGAATGAATTTCTAATGTTAGCTACCCATTGAGTTCTCATTCTAATGTGCCGAGCATTATGTGTTACCTTGTTAAATCCTAGTAACAATCCAATGTAAAACTAAATGTTACAGATGAGGAAATTGAGTTTAGAGGTTAATAATCAATCAGAGAAGGTTAAATAAGCCCAGGTCTCCTAACTCCTTAGCACAAACTCTCAATTCTAATATAGACTATTCTCAAAAAAAACATTGGGTTTGGAGATGAGGTAATCAGTTTTAATCCTAATTTCTCCACATAGCTACATGATCATGAGAGATTTGCTTCTCAGTGATCTTTATATTGTTTGTAAAGTTAGTGGTATTGGACAAGGTAGGTGCTTGAAGGACCTTCCAATTAAAAAATTAAACAAAAACATTGGATAGTTTGCCCAGAAAGATGTGAAAAACTTTCCAGTCTTAGGTTTTTGGGGAAGTGAGGTTTGATAGAGTGTTAATTGTGTCTTAATTCTTAACTATTCAGTTGAAGAAGCCGCAGAAGAGGAGGAAGAAGAAGAGGAGGAAGAAGTGGTAGTGGTAGAAGAAGAGGCAGTATCTGTGAAGAAGAAGAAAAAGGACAAGAAGAAACACATTAAAGAAGAAGCACTTTCTGAGGAAGAACCATGTACCAGCACAGCTATCCCTGTATGTGTGTCGTAATCACTAATACCTGATTGGCACGTACAAGCTCTCTGATTTTATTCCACTCTGTATATCAGAAATGAGCAGGCAGTTTTAAAAAGATGGTTTTCATTGATGGAGAGGTAAAAATAAAGTGACATTGTTGTATATACATTATAAAAAGCCATTTCTCAAACCTGGACTCTTACTACAGAATGGATTTGCTTTTAGTAGTAGTAAGGGGGAGAATGTATGGTGTGCCACAGATCACTTTAATGGAAGTGGTTTTTAGATTTTAATCATTCCTTCAAATTTGTTTTGAAGGGAAATAGAAGTCTGCTTTGCTTTTTATAAGGAAAAGTTGTTTTTACCCATGCACTTACAGCTCTTTCAAAAGCATTCTTGTTGGTTATTTTCAGAATCCAGAAAAAAAGAAGAAAAAGAAAAAAAAGAGAGAGAATGAGAACTAACAAAAGGAAGCCATAATTGAATCACCTGAATTTCACATCATGCCTAAAGATTCGGTCAGGAATATGCCATAGAAGCTCTCTAAAATGGTCAAGGGGAGGTTGGATGAAACAGAATGATTAATCGTCTATAGCTTTTCAAACCTGTTTGTGTCTTGACATCAGCTCTGCTTACTTTATTATGTCATCATTTCTTAGAGTCTTTGTTATACAAATAAAAATATTTTCTTTGTATTTTAAGGCAGTTCTGTGATCTCTGTGTTTTAGATAGAGAATCTTCAGCCCTTCCTATATTTTATTTAGCATTTGGGGGTTATTGTTTTGATAATTATGGCTGAAAAGAGTTGTGAATCATCAATGCAAAACAGCCCATTGAAAGGCAGTGATTAAATGGGCCAATTTAACAACCTCACTTAAATGTTTCTTGCCTTTTGGACTTTCAATTTTCTCTTTTTCTTCTATCTGCCTGCCTGTAGTATGTACTGAAATAAAACCATATTTTGTGTTCAAAATTTTTAAACTAGGTGAGCAAAACTTCAGTATCTACAAAAAAAATTTGTGTCCCTAACCAGTTACTTGTTCACAATTATGAAAGGTACAACAAAATAATTATTAGTCTAGACCCTGATTGTTTCTGAAGTAATGTAAAGTGAGCTTTTTTATAAAAGGTAATACTAAAGGATTTATAGTAAAGAATGGGGGACTAAAGGGAGGAGAAGATGAGCCAGAAAAGGTGGGGGTGGGGGCCGTCAGGAGGAGTGAGGTATAAACCAGAACAGAATGCCAGAGAGAGAACTTAGTTTCTAAGATCTTGGTTGACTGCTATTGCTACACGTTTGTCAGGACTGTTATGTCTTGCATCTCTGTACGCCACAGCATCATGCTGAAGTCCAATTCAATAAAAGCATTCAACAGGTGGGGGAGCTAAAATGATAGATTTGAGTTCTACCTCTCTTTATGTAACCATGGGTGGGTCCTCAGCCCCTCTTAACTTCAGTTCATTTGTCAATCAGAGATAAAGCTCAACTTCACCCAACAGTGGTTTGTGGAAAATGATATGATACAGACTTTCAGAGATGTTAGTATGTTTCAAATTTAGATACTGGCTTGAAGTAAATTCTACATGAAGTAGATGTGGCCATCCCTAGATAAAATTATTTAATAAAACTGGTTATTTTGCTCCCAGGAAAATGTTGTCATTTTGCATCACCCAGTAGCACCCCAGACACATTCTTGATTTGGGACATAACAGATTTTTATTTTTAACACCTTTTGATGAAAGTGGTCCATAGACCTGCGAAGGCTATGTAGTCAAAAGCTTTCTATCTTAAGAGAGTTTTAGAATGTTAATTAAGCATACAGTCATTTTGGGTAATCTATAGCCCGGAGAAGACCTAGTTGAATCACAGCTATTAGCTTCTTAAGTATTAAATTCTTAACTGTTTAAAATGCTAATGAAAAGGTAGTTTCTGGTTCTTTGTGCTAAAAGGAAGCACTTGTCCAATTGAAGAGCCTAGGGAACTTAATCTGAAATGGGAAATTCAGGTGAATCTCATATACCTAATTTTGATTTGGTATATATATTTGAAGAATTTCTGTGACGACTACAAAATAGTCTTAAATTTTTGATTTCCAAGAAATATTCTTCACCCCTTCCCTTCAAAAGTGGAATTTACATTTTCTAGTTTAAACTACATTTCTATACTGTCTCTGTGTCCTCTGTTATGCTAATGAAGGCCTTGCCTGAGCTGTCCTCTGTCCAGAGCTCCAATCTCAGAACACCAGATTTGAAGCAGCATGCAGCATAGCAAACACCACCAAAAGCATCTTTGAAACAATAAGATAAACTTAGGAACTAGTCCCAGACATGGAATGTCTGAGTTTTTCTCAGTCTTTATTGACTATAAACTTAAAGAATGTGCTGAATTGGTATTCATGCTAGTGTAACTATTGTCACATGCAAGTGTTGCTGTTGAGTATTTGTATTTGGGGTACATCTTATTTTTGTTTTTGTTGGTTTGCTTGTTGCTGTTTTGTTACAAACAAAGCTACACTGAATGCATTTGTACATTTATCTTCATGTACTTGGATTCCTATAGGATAAATTTCTAGATGTATAATTGTGCCAAAGGGATGTAAATATAAAATAGTGCTAGTTTTCCTGTAAAACGCTGTAGTAATGTAGTCTCCAACCACTACTATTAAGAGAAAGCACCTATTTCAGGAATGTCTCAAGTCTTTATTCAAATCTACGCCAGCTCCTTACTTACTACCATAAGCTTTACACGTACTGGTTAACTTTTTTTAAATACTAATTTGAATTAAGTGGTTTTATTTATTTTTAATTTATTTTGGTACCCATCTACAATTAACACGTGCAATATTATGGTTATTAAACTACCCCCTTTATCGGGTCCCCCCCACCAAATCCATTACAATCACTGTCCATCAGTGTAGTGAGATGCTATAGAATCACTACTTGTCTTCTCTGAGTTGTACAGTCTTCCCCGTGCCCCCCCCACCTTACGTCTGCTAATCGTAATGCCCCTTTAACCCTCTTATCCCTCCCTTCCCGCCCTTCTTCCCCAGTCCCTTTCCCTTTGGTAACTATTAGTCCGTTCTTGGGTTCTGTGAGTCTGCTGCTGTTTTGTTCCTTCAGTTTTTTTCTTTGTTCTTATACTCCACATATTAGTGAGATCATTTGATACTTGTCTTTTTCGGCTTGGCTTATTTCACTGAGCATAATACCCTCTAACTCCATCCATGTTGTTGCAAAAGGTAGGATTTGTTTTTTTCTTATGGCTGAATAATATTCCATTGTGTATATGTACCACCTCTTCTTAATCCATTCATCTACTGATGGACACTTAGGTTGCTTCCATTTCTTGGCTATTGTAAATACTGCTGCAATAAACGGGTGCATCTGTCTTTTTGAAACTGGGCTGCTGCGTTCTTAGGGTAAATTTCTAGGAGTGGGATTCCTGGGTCAAATGGTATTTCTATTTTGAGTTTTTTGAGGAACCTCCATACTGCTTTCCACAATGGTTGAACTATTAAACATTCCCACCAGCAGTGTAAAAGGGTTCCCCTTCACATCCTCGCCAAAATTTGTTGTTGTTTGTGTTTTGGATGTTAGCCATCCTCATTGTGGTTTTAATCTGCATTTCTCTGATGATTAGCAATGTGGAGCATCTTTTCATGTGCCTGTTGGCCATCTGAATTTCTTCTTTAGAGAAGTGTCTATTCATGTCCACTGCCCATTTCTTAATTGGATTATTTGCTTTTTGTTTGTTAAGGTGCATGAGTTCTTTGTATATTTTGGATGTCAACCCCTTATCAGATACATCATTTATGAATATATTTTCCCATATTGTACGATGTCTTTTGTTCTACTGATGGTGTCCTTTGCTGAACAGAAGCTTTTCAACTTGATATAGTCCCATTTGTTCTTTTTTGCTTTTGTTTCCCTTGCCTGGGGGGATATGTTCATGAAGAAGTCGCTCATGTTTATGTCCAAGAGAGTTTTGCCTATGTTTCTTTCTAAGTTTTATGGTTTCATGACTTCCATTCAGGTCTTTGATCCACCTTGAGTTTACCTTTGTGTATAGGCTTAGACAGTAGTCCAGTTTCATTCTCTTACATGTAACTGTCCAGTTTTTCCAACACCAGCTGCTGAAGAGGCTGTCATCTCCCCATTGTATATCCGAGGCTCCTTTATCAAATATTAATTGACTGTAGGTGTTTGGGTTAATGTTTGGATTTTCTATTCTGTTCCTATGGTCTGTGGGTCTGTTTTTGTGCCAATACCAAATTGTCTTGATTACTGTGGCTTTGTAGTAGAGCTTGAAGTCAGAGAGTGTAATTCCCCCTGTTTTATTCCTCCTCAGGATTGCTTTGGCTATTCGGGGTCTTTTGTGGTTCCATATGAATTTTAGAATTATTTGTTCCAGTTCATTGAAGAAAGCTGTTGGTAGTTTGATAGGGATTGCATTGAATCTGTAGATTGCTTTAGGTAGTATAGCCATTTTGACAATATTCTTCCTAGCCAAGAGCATGGGATGCATTTCCATTTGTTAGTGTCTTCCTTAATTTCTCCTAGGAGTGTCTTGTAGTTTTCAGAGTACAGGTCTTTCACTTCCTTGGTTAGGTTTATTCCTAGGTATTTTATTCTTTCAGATGCAATTGTGAATGGAGTTGTTTTTCTGATTTCTCTTTCTGTTAGTTCATCATTAGTGTATAGGAAGGCAACAGATTTCTGTGTGTTGATTTTGTATCCTGCAACTTTGCTGAATTCGGGTATTAGTTCTAGTAGTTTTGGAGTGGAGTCTTTAGGGTTTTTTATGTACAATATCATGTCATCTGCAAATAGTGACAATTTGACTTCTTCTTTACCAATCTGGATGCCTTGTATGTCTTTGTTTTTTCTGATTGCCATGGCTAGGACCTCCAGTACTGTGTTGAATAACAGTGGAGAGAGTGGGCACCCCTGTCTTGTTCCTGATCTTAGATGAAAAGCTTTCAGCTTCTCGCTATTAAGTATGATGTTAGCTGTGGGTTTGTCATATATGGCCTTTATGATGTTGAGGTACTTGCCGTCTATACCCATTCTGTTGAGAGTTTTAATCATGAATGGATGCTGAATTTTGTCAAATGCTTTTTCAGCATCTATGGAGATGATCATGTGGTGTTTTTTTTTTTTTTTTATTGATGTGATGGATGATGTGGATGGATTTTCGAATGTTGTACCATCCTTGCATCCCTGGGATGAATCCTACTTGATCATAGTGTATGATCCTCTTGATATATTTTTGAATTCGCTTTGCTAATATTTTGTTGAGTATTTTTGTGTCTACCTTCATCAGCAGTTTTGGTCAATTTTCTTTTTTGGTGACGTCTTTGCCCGGTTTTGGTATTAGAGTGATGGTGGCTTCATAGAATGAGTTTGGAAGTATTCTGTCCTCTTCTATTTTTTGGAAAACTTTAAGGAGAATGGGTGTTATTTCTTCTCTGTATGTCTGGTAGAATTCAGAGGTGAATCCACCTGGTCCGGGGGTTTTGTTCTTGGGTAGTTTTTTGATTACCAGTTGAATTTCATTGCTGGTGATTGGTCTGTTTAGTTTTTCTGTTTCTTGTTTGGTCAGTCTTGGAAGGTTGTATTTTTCTAAGAAGTTGTCCATTTCTTCTAGGTATTCCATCTTGTTAGCCTTTAGATTCTCATAATATACTCTTAAAATTCTTTGTATTTCTTTGGGGTCCGTTGTTATTTTTCCTTATTTTTCCTTTCTCATTTCTGAATCTGTTTATGTGTGTAGATTCTCTTTTTCTCTTAATGAGTCTGGCTAGGGGTTTATCTATTTTGTTTATTTTTTCAAAGAACCAGCTCTTGGTTTCATTGATTTTTTTCCTATTGTTTTATTCTTCTCAATTTTATTTATTTAATCTCTGATCTTTATTATGTTCCTCCTTCTGGTGACTTTGGGCCTCATTTGTTCTTCTTCTAATTTCAGTAATTGTGTCTTTAGGCTATTCATTTAGGAATGTTCTTCCTTCTTTAAATAGGTCGGGATTGCAATATACTTTCCTCTTAGAACTGCCTTTGCTGCATCCCACAAAGTTGTGGGTTTGTGTTGTTGTCATTAGTGTCCATATATTCTTTGATTTCTGTTTTGATTTGGTCATTAACCCACTGATTAATTAGGAGAATGTCGTTTAGTCTCTGTGTATTTATGAGCCTTTTTGTTTTCTTTCTAAAATTTATCTCTAGTTTTATACCTTTGTGATCTGAGAATTGGTTGGTAGAATTTCAATATTTTTTAATTTACTGAGGTTATTTTTGTGGCCTAGTATGTGATCTATTCTGGAAAATGTTCCATGTGCACTTGAGAAGAATGTGTATCCTGTTGCTTTTGGGTGTAGAGTTCTCTGGAGGTCCATTAGGTCCATCTGTTCTAGTGTGTTTGTTGTTCTGTGCCTCTGTGTCTGGTTGATCTGTCCTTTGAAGTGAGTGGTGTGTTGAAGTCTCCTAAAATGAATGCACTGCTCTCTATTTCTTCCTTTAAATCGGTTAGTATATGTTTCACATATGGCGGTGCTCCTGTGTTGAGTGCATATATATTTAAAATGGTTATATCCTCTTGTTTAACTGACCCCTTTATTATTATGTAATGTCCTTCTTTATCTCTTGCTACTTTCTTCGTTTTGAAGTCTGTTTTGTCCGATACAAGTACTGGAACACCTGCTTTTTTCTCCTTGTTGTTTGCATGAAATACATTTTTCCATTCCTTCACTTTTAGTCTGTGTATATCTTTGGGTTTGAGGTGAGTCTCTTGTAAGCAGCATATAGATGGGTCTTGCTTTTCTTATCCATTCTGTTACTCTGTGTCTTTTGATTGGTGCATTCAGTCCATTTATATTTAGGGTGATTATGGATAGATATCTACTTATTGCCATTGCTGGGTTTAGATTCGTCCTTACCAAAGGTTCAAGGGTTGCTTCTTTACTATCTAACAATATGACTTAACTTTCTTGTTAAGTTATTGTAAACACCGTCTGATGTTTCTTTATTTCTCTCCCTTCTTATTCTTCCTCCTCCATTCTTTATATACTAGGTGTTTTATTCTTTGCCTTTAGTTAGTATTTGGATGGTCTGCTTTCTTTGCTATGATTTTATTTTCTCTGGTGATATCTTTTTAGCCTCATGAGTGCTTCCCTCTAGAGGAGTCCGTTTACGGTATCCTGTAGAGGTGGTTTATGGGAGGCGGACTCTCAACTTTCGCTTGTCTGGAAATTGTTTAATCTCTCCGCCATATTTAGATGATAATCATGCTGGATACAGTATTCTTTGTTCGAGGCCCTTCTGTTTCATTACGTTAAATATATCATGCCATTGTCTTCTGGCTTGTAAGGTTTCTCTTGAGAAGTCTGATGATAGTCTGATGGGTTTTCCTTTGTACGTGATCTTTTTTCTCTCTCTAGCTGCCTTTAATACTCTGTCCTTATCTTTGATCTTTGCCATTTTAATTATTATGTGTCTTAGTGTTGTCTTCCTTGGGTCCCTTGTGTTGGGAGATCTGTGGGCTTCCGTGGACTGCGAGACTATTTCCTTCTCCAGCGTGGTAAAGTTTTCAGCAATTATTTCTTCAAAGACCCTTTCTATCCCTTTTTCTCTCTCTTCTTCCTCTGGTACTCCTATCATGTGAATATTGTTCCGGTTGGATTGGTCACACAGTTCTCTTAATATTCTTTCATTCCTGCAGATCCTTTTATCTCTCTGTGCTTCAGCTTCTCTGTATTCCTGTTCTCTGATTTCTATTCCATTAACAGTCTCTTGAATCTTGTCAAGTCTGCTGCTAAGCCCGTTGATCGCTTGTCTGATTTCTGCATTTTCTTTCATCACTTCCCTCACTTCCTCCCTCAGCTCTTGCATATTTCTCTGTAGATCCATCAGTATGGTTATGACTTTTATTTTGAATTCTTTTTCTGGAAGATTGTGCATTTCCATCCTGTCAGACTCCCTCTCTGGTGTCTGCGTCTAGATGAACTTTGTTTGTACCATATTCCTCTGTCTTTTCATGGCGATAGAAGTGGTTGGTGGTAGGTGCTACGTATGTCAGCTGGGCTCTTTAAGACTTTTAAAAAGAAAAAGAAAGAAGAAAAAGAGAAGAGAAAGAAAAGAAAAGAGATAAAACACACCAAAAAAAAAAAACCAAACAAAAAGTTTTCTGCCAGGAGTAGATTCTGTGAGGATGCTGTAGGTCACACTGTTGCTGCACTGTGTCGGGGCCGCGCCGCTCTGCAGAGCCCCTTGTAGCTCTGGCCGGGACGGAAACGAATGGGAGGCTGCTGATCTCTGTGGGAAGTTTCAGTAGGGGTACTTTTCCCCAGTCACCAGCCAAGGGGTCCGAAATTCCCCAGACTACCAGGTTGCTGGACTGTGTGTGCTGGAACAATTCTGTTCCTCCATTGGGCCCCTATCTCTTTAAGACTGCTAAAAAAAAGCGCGCGCTTTTCTTTTGTTCCAGGTAGCCGGCTGTGAGGACCCAATGCGTTCCAAGGCTCAGATCCTGCATGCTCTGTCTCTCCAATCTCTGATACACCGAGCGATGTTTGTCAGCGCTCCCGGCACAGATCACCAGGGCTGGTTATTTTGCGGTCCTGTAGTTCCCCTCCGTCCTGGCTCTGAATCCTCTACTCTCCGTGGTGCGCTGGGGTGCGGGAGTGCCAGGTCCTTTGGGTCCTCCCGGGTTGCGGCTCTGTATCTTACCCACCTTGCAGGGTGCTGAGTCTTCTCAGGTGTAGATGCAGGCTGAGTACTGCCCTGTATCTTCTGGTCTTTCTTTTAGGAATAGTTGTATTTGTTGTATTTTCATAAATACATATGGATTTGGGAGGAGATTTCCGCCACCCTGCTCACGCCGCCATCTTCCCAGAACTCCCAATTAAGTGGTTTTAAACTGGGTCATTTCCCCCTTCTGCTTCTTAAAGTTGTAGTCAGGATGTACAAGAGAATTTGTTTATCAGTATAGAACTGAATTCATTCAAGATAATGCACTCCTAAGTAGCCTTGTACTACGAACTCAAAGGAGATTTGAGTAACAGGAAAAGTTAACCCCTTCTTTAACCCATGGTACCAGTAGGTTCCAGAAAATTGCTGTAACTATAAATCAGTGACAAGAAGGTGAGTGCCCTACACCCCAGGCTTATGGAAACAACTTGCACAGTTGTAAGCGCAGCCCTTGATTATTTCCGGGGTTCTTAATTATGGTCTATTATTTATTGAAAAGTATGAAATGATATGCCTAAAATGATAAATTAACTGAGCTTTTACTACAGTGGGTTCAATTAATTTGTATTCTAACAACCCTTTCTAACATTATGCCCACTTTACATAGGAAATACACAGAGTGGTGGTTAAGTAACTCAGTCAGTGCTACTCAGATCATTAAGAATGCCTCTAACGCTAGTGTTTCGTGACTGGACAGTGCAAGCTGTTCTATGTTGGAGCATTTTCTTAATAGCCTGAAGATCATTGGAATCTTGCTGAAGTAACTGGTGGTAAGTATATGGGTGTTCATTGTATTTTCTCTCTGTCTCCCTTGAAATCATAATTAAAAATTATTTTTTAAAGAATAACATGCTATTTATTTTGCTTTAATTCTGAGAACTTAATCTCTGAAGACTAAGTTAGATTTTTACAGCATTCTTGGTGCACAAGCATTCGGGGGCACCTACTGAGGGCCAGGCCCTTGTTAGATAGCCCGAAGAACTCAAGGAAGCAGAAGATGCAGTAGCTGCTGCCTTCAGAGAGTTCGCAAAGTGAACACCAACCCTGAAGAAGGCATGCCGTTTGAGTCTTGCTTGAGGAAGGGGGAATGCAGGGAAGCCACATTTAGTGATCTCAATAGAAGTTGAGAAATAAGGGATGAAGACGAAAGCTGGAAAGTGGATTTTGATCTTATGAAAGAGATCATCGCTATCAGCTCCAAGAAACTGCACTGAGAAAATAGAAAACAGCAGAAACAGCAGCAGAGACCTACCCCACCCGTGGCAGGTAAGAGAGTTCTAAGTACAGGTGCATCCACTGTACCCCAAATTCCCACCCTAAAGCTGCCCTCCAACATCCTTTGAGCTTTGGTGGTTTGATAACTGGAGAGCTGTGCCATGCCATAGAAGTGTGGGGAAGACATTACATGAGTTCTTGGGGCCTCAGTACTCCTGCCTTCCAAATCTGAGCCAAGAAGCAGAGAAGCCTTGGTCTTTACCAGGTGTAAATGTGTCTGATTCCAAGGAAAGAACTGGTCAGACAACAAATGCACCTATTTATATCCTATAATCTGCTGGGCCAGCAACATTCTAATAACCAGCTAGGCATGATGGAGAGGCCACAAGCTGACTGTCAGAATGGGAAGATCCCTGTGCTAGTGGCCAGAGAAAATAATATACATAGAAGTGCTACATAAGCCAAAAAGCACTACATAAAATATTCTTGCTGTTATGAGCTGGCTTCACCTCTCACTTTTTCGTGTCCTTGGGTAGGTCAACCTGTGCCTTAGCCTTGGTTTCTTCATCTATAACATGGAAATGATAACTTTTTCTTTATCTTACAGGACTCTTGGGACTCTCAGATGAGATAATTTAGGCAAAAATTGCTGCTACACTGAACAATGTCAAATATTACTCAAAACCTGTTTACTTTAAAATAGGAAGACCCAAAAAGTTATGTATTCCAGGGAAGAAGTCTGGGAGGAATTAAGGAACCTTCTATGCAGCCACCAGGCAGCCTTTACCAGACTCATTTTCTCTTATTTCTAGGCACACAGCTATACTATATTCCTCAGCCTTACAGTTAGATGTGGTCACATAACTGAATTCTAGACAATGGAATGGAAGTGGTAGTGATGTACGTTGTTTGGAGGCCTGGTCCATAAAAATCCCCCACTGCACTTGGTGCACCCCCTCCACCTGCCCTCCAGCTCTGTTACATACACACCACAAGGTAAAAGAACCTGGGTCCCTGAGTCACCACCTGTGGCTTGAACACAGCTACCCATGAATCAGGACATCCATTTTGGACTTTATAGAGGAAAAAAAAAAGAACTTAATTGTTTTAATTGGCCACTATATTAGCTTGGACCATATGAAATTGCCAATATCTAATTGTTTTTACCTATAAAAATGATAATTTTGTATGATTCAACCTAAGAGATAATTTGACTTATTTCAGCAGCTAGTGTAACCTTAATACATCATCTTAAAGGATGTCTTTTTAAGAGCTGCATTTTCAAAGGTGATTGTGGAGCTTGGGGGTCAGAGATCATGAACTGCCTGCCTTTGGTCCCCATTTGAGTTGAAAATATTCTATTTGCTCCACAATATGTTGACCCATGTACTTTTCAAGAGTTGAATTCAGTGCCAAATCAAAAATATTTTCTTGTCATGCAGTCAAAAATGTTTTTTCATTTGTTTTTTGACCTTCAGAATCAACATAGCAAAGAAAAAAAATCTAAAACCAATCTAAACAAGGCCAAAAGAACAAAACTTTTTTTAAATAAACAAACTAAATTGTTTAGTTCTTAAAAGAAATACAAGTAATTATGGGATGAGGAGTGCTTTCTAAAATACATGAAATTCAGAAAACAGGAAAAGATTCATAAAACCACATAAGAACTTGTATGGCAAAAATAGTAGAAAACAGTCAAAATATATGATAAGGAGATGGTGCCTTTAATATGTAAAGAGGTTAATAAAAAATATATAAATAATAGGTAATCCTGTTAACAGGAAAAAGTGTTCAAGTGATCAATAAAATTGTTACATTAAGGTATATAAATTATCAAAATTTAATAATAATAGTAACACCCAGGGCTGGCCAAAGTAGGAAAACATACATATGTTGTAGGTGGGAATATAAACTGGCAGAAGCTTTTTGGAGGGTATTTTGCTGACAGCTTTTAAAAATGTTAAGCATTGGTACTGTTAGTTATATGAATATAGTCATAAGCTCACTAAGATGTAGTTATAAATGATTAGCAGATGTAATGTTGGGGCACGGGGAGGGCTGTACAACTCAAAGAAGACAAGTAGTGATTCTATAGCATCTCACTACGCTGATGGACAGTGACTGTAATGGGGTAAGTGGGGGGGACCTGATGAAGTGGAGAGTTTAGTAACCATAATGTTGCACATGTAACTGTAGATTAATGATACCAAAAAAAATGTAGTTATAAGAATGTTCATTATAGCATTGTTCATAACACAAAACAAAGAACAAACCAGGACCAACCACAATATCCCATAAATAGGGGTTAGTAAATAATTTATGTCTAAAATCTGCAGCCATTAAAATACAGAAAGATCTAGATTCACTATTTAGTGGTAAAAATTGCACAATAGTATGAAATTACTTCTGTGAAATTTGTGAAAGGATATATACTTAGTTTTTTCTTTTTTCCCCCATATACAAGAAATTTACTCCTTTAGAGAGAGGGATTAAGGAATTTGGGACCCAGAGGGTAGAGAAGATTTCTTGCTTTTCATTCCTTTCTCAGTTGTTTCATTAAAAAAACCATGTGCCTGTGTTATTTTTCACACATTCTTTATTTTTTTTTTAATTTAAAGTAAATGAACCTATAGTAAAAAACTACCAAAATACATGATTTACCTAAAGCTCTGATACTGCCTATTTGCCTTGTAGTTTTTTTTTGTTTTTGTTTTATTTATTTTTATTTTGAATTATTAATGTACAATTACATAAGCAACATTATGGTTACTAGACTCCCCCTATTATCAACCCCCCACCACATACCCCATTACAGTCACTGTCCATCAGGATAGTTAAGATGCTATAGAATCACTGCTTGTCTTCTCTGTTATATTGCCTTCCCTGTGCCCCTCCTCCATGTTACGTGTGCTAATTATAATACTCTTTTTTTTCCCTGTTATCCCTCCTTTCCCACCCATATTCCCCCGTTCTTTTCCCTTTGGTAACTATTAATCCATTCATGGGTTCTGTGAGTCTGCTGCTGTTTTGTTCTTTCAGTTTTTTCTTTGTTCTTATACTCCACATATGAGTGAGATCATTTGATACTTGTCTTGCTCTGCCTGGCTTATTTCACTGAGCATAATACCCACTAGCTCCATCCATGTTGTTGCAAATGGTAGGATTTGTTTTCTTCTTATGGCTGAATAATATTCCATTGTGTATATGTACCACATCTTCTTTATCCATTCATCTACTGATGGGCACTTAGGTTGCTTCCATTTCTTGGCTATTGTAAATACTGCTGCGATAAACATAGGGGTGCATCTGTCTTTTTCAAACTGGGCTGCTGCATTCTTAGGGTAAATTCCTAGTAGTGGAATTCCTGGGTCAAATGGTATTTCTATTTTGGGTTTTTTGAGGAACCTCCATACTGCTTTCCACAATGGTTGTACTAATTTACATTTCCACCAACAGTGTAGGAGGGTTCCCCTCTCTCCACATCCTCACCAACATTTGCTGTTGCTTGTCTTTTGGATTGCGGCCATCCTAACTGGTGTGAGGTGATATCTCATTGTGGTTTTATTTTGCATTTCCTGATGATTAGTGATGTGGAGCATCATTTCATGTGCCTGTTGGCCATCTGAATTTCTTCTTTGGAGAAGTGTCTGTTCAGATCCTCCGCCCATTTCTGAATTGGCCTATTTGCTTTTTGTTTGTTGAGGTGCAGGAGCTCTTTATATTATTTGGATGTCAACCCCTTATCAGATATGTCATTTATGAATATATTCTCCCATACTGTAGGATGTCTTTTTCTTCTATTGATGGTGTCCTTTGCTGTACAGAAGCTTTTAAGTTTGATATAGTCCCACTTGTTCATTTTTGCTTTTGTTTCCCTTGCCCAGGGAGATATGTTCATGAAGAAGTCACTCCTGTTTATGTTCAAGAGATTTTTGCCTATGTTTTTTTCTAAGAGTTTTATGGTTTCATGACTTACATTCAGCTCTTTGATCCATTTTGAGTTTACTTTTGTGTATGGGGTTAGACAATAATACAGCTTCATTCTCTTACATGTAGCTATCCAGTTATGCCAACACCAGCTGTTGTAGAGGCTGTCATTTCCCCATTGTATATCCATGGCTCCTTTATCGTATATTAATTGACCGTATATGTTTGGGTTTATATCTGTGCTCTCTACTCTGTTCCATTGGTCTGTGGATCTGTTCTTGTAGTAGTACCAAATTGTCTTGATTACTGTGGCTTTGTAGTAGAGGTTGAAGTCAGGGAGCGCAATTCCCCCTACTTTATTCTTCCTTCTCAGGATTGCCTCGGCTTTTCGGGGTCTTTTGTGGTTCCATATGAATTTTAAAACTATTTGCTCTAGTTTGTTGAAGAATGCTGTTGGTATTTTGATACTGATTGCCTTGAGTTTATAGATTGTTTTAGGCAGGATGGCCATTTTGACAGTATTAATTCTTGCTATCCATGAGCACAGAATGTGTTTCCATTTATTTGTATGCTCTTTAATTTCTCTTAAGAGTGTCTTGCAAAAAAAAATAAAAGAGTGTGTTGCAGTTTTCAGAGTATGGGTCTTTCACTTCCTTGGTAGGTTTATTCCTAGGTAGTTTATTCTTTTTAATCCAATTGTGAATGGAATTGTTGTCCTGATTTCTCTTTCTGCTAGTTCATCATTAGTGTATAGGAATGCAACAGATTTCTGTGTATTAATTTTGTGTCCCTCAACTTTACTGAAGTCGGATATTCGATCTAGTAGTTTTGGAGTGGATTCTTTAGGGTATTTTATGTACAATATGTCATCTGCAAACAGGGACAGTTTAACTTCTTCCTTACCAATCTGGATACCTTTTATTTCTTTGTGTTGTCTGACTGCCATGGCTAGGACCTCTAGAACTGTGTTGAATAAAAGTGGGGATAATGGGCATCCCTGTCTTGTTCCCAATCTTAGGGGAAAAGCTTTCAGCTTCTTGCTTGTTAAGTATGATGTTCACGGTGGTTTGTCATATATGGCCTTTAGTATGTTGAGGTACTTACCCTCTGTACCCATTTTGTTGAGAGTTTTTATCATGAATGGATGTTGAATTTTGTCAAATGCTTTTTCAGCATCTATGGAAATGATCATGTGGTTTTTGTCCTTCTTCTTCTTGATGTAGTGGATGATGTTGATGGATTTTCAAATGTTGTACCATCCTCGCGTCCTTAGGATGAATCCCACTTGATCATGATGTATGATCTTTCTGATGTATTTTTGAATTCGGTTTACTAATATTTTGTTGAGTATTTCTGCCTCTATGTTCATCAGGGATATTGGTCTGTAGTTTTCTTGTTTTGTAGTGTCTTTGCCTGGTTTTGGTATTAGAGTGATGTTGGCCTCATAGAATGAGTTTGGGAGTATTCCCTCCTCTTCTACATTTCAAAAATTTTAAGGAGGATGGATATTAGGTCTTCACTAAATGTTTGATAAAATTCAGCAGTGAAACCATCTGGTCCAGGTGTTTTGTTCTTAGGTAGTGTTTTGATTACCAGTTCAATTCCTTTGCTGGTAATTGGTCTATTCAGATTTTCTATTTCTTCCTGGGTCAGTCTTGGAAGGTTGTATTTTTCTAGAAAGCTGTCCTATTTCTTCTAGGTTATCCAATTTGTTACCATATAATTTTTCATTGTACTCTCTCATAATTCCTTGTATATCTGTGGTGTCTAGTGATTTTTTCTTTCTCATTTCTGATTCTGTTTATGTATGTAGACTCTCTTTTTTTCTTGATAAGTCTGGCTAAGGGTTTATCTATTTTTATTTTCTGGAAGAAACAGCTCCTGCTTTCATTGATTCTTTCTATTGTTTTATTCTTCTCAATTTTCTTTATTTCTACTTTAATCTTTATTATGTCCCTCCTTCTACTGACTTTTGGCCTCATTTGTTCTTCCTTTTCTAGTTTCATAATTGTGAGTTTAGACTATTCATTTGGGATTGTTATTCTTTCTGAGGTAGGCCTGTATCGCAATATATTTCCCTCTTAGCTCAGCCTTTGCTGCATCTCACAGATTTTGCAGTGTTGAATTATTGTTGTCATTTGTCTCCATATATTGCTTGATCTCCGTTTTTATTTGGTCATTGATCCATTGATTATTTAGGAGCATGTTATTAAGCCTCCATGTGTTTGTGGGCTTTTTCATTTTCTTTGAGTAATATATTTCTAGTTTCATACCTTTGTGATCTGAGAAGCTGATTGGTATAATTTCATTCTTTTAAAATTTACTCAGGTTCTTTTTGTGGCATAGTATGTCATCTGTTCTTGAAAATGTTCCATGTGCACTTAAGAAGAATGTGTATGGTGTTGCTTTTGGATGGAGTGTTCTGTAGATGTCCGGTAGGTCCATCTGTTCAAATATGTTGTTCTGTGCCTCTGTCTCTTTACTTATTTTCTGTCTGGTTGATCTGTCCTTGGAGTGAGTGGTGTGTTGAAGTCTCCCAAAATGAATGCATTGCATTCTATTTCCCCCATTAATTCTGTTAGAATTTGTTTCTCATATGTAGGTGATTCTGTGTTGGGTGCATAAATATCTATAATAGTTATATCCTCTTGTTGGACTGACCCCTGTGTCATTATGTAATGTCCTTCTTTGTCTCTTGTTACTTTCTTTGTTTTGAAGTCTATTTTGTCTGATATAAGTACTGCAACTCCTGCTTTTTTCTCCTTATTAGTTGCATGAAATATCTTTTTTCACCCCTTCATTTTTAGTCTGTATATCGTTGAGTTTGAAGTGAATCTCTTGTCAGCATATAGCTGGGTCTTGTTTTTTATCCATTCAGTGACTCTACATCTTTTGATTGGTGCATTCAGACCATTTTCATTCAGGGTGATTATCGATAGGTATGTACTTATTACCGTTGCAGGCTTTAGAGTCGTGGTTACCAAAGGTTCAAAGGTAATTCCCTTACTATCTTACAGTCTAATTTAACTCACTTCGTATGCTATTAGCAACACAACCTAAAGATTCTTTTTTTCCCCTCCTTTTTCTTTCTCCTCTATTCTTGGTATGTTACGAATCATATTCTATACTCTTTGTCTATCCCTTGGGTGACATCTATTTAGCCTTAGGAATACTCTATAGGAGTCCCTCCAAAATGCATTGTAGAGGTGATTTGTGGGAGGTAAATTCTCTCAGCTATTGCTTATCTGAAAGTTGTTTAATCCCTCCTTCAAATTTAAATGATAACCTTTCCGGGTAGAGTATTCTTGGTTGAAAGCCCTTCTGCTTCATTGCATTAAATATATCATGCCACTCCCTTCTGGCCTGTAAGGTTTCTGTTGAGAAGTCTGATGATAGCCTGATGGGTTTTCCTTTGTATGTGATCTTTTTCTCTCTCTAGCTGCTGTGAAAAGTCTGTCTTTATCCTTGATCTTTGCCATTTTAATTATTATATGTCTTGATGTTGTCTTCCTTGGGTCCCTTGTATTGGAAGATATGTGTGTCTCCTTGGCTTGAGAGACTATGTCCTTCCCCAGACTGGGGTAGTTTTCAGCAATAACCTCTTCAATGACACTTTCTATCCCTTTTTCTCTCTATTTTTCTTCTGGTACCCCTATTATGCGAATATTGTTCTGTTTGGATTGGTCACACAGTTCTCTCAATATTCTTTCATTCTTAGAGATTCTTTTTTCTCTCTGTGCCTCAGCTTCTTTGTATTCCTCTTCTCTAAATTCTATGCCACCATCTCTTCTATTACATCTAATCTGCTTTTAAATCCCTCCATTGTATGTTTCATTTCAGATATGGAATTTCTTAATGATTGAATCTCTGTCTTAAATTCATTCCTGGTTCTCGAATATTTTCTGTGCCTCCATAAGCACGTTTATGATTTTTATTTTCAGCTCTCTTTCAGGAAGATTGGTGCATTCAGTTTCATTTGGCCCTTTTTCTGGGGTTTGTGAGATTTGGGTCTGAACCATGTTGTTTTGACGTTTCATATTTTTGTGTGGTGCCCTCTAGTGCCCAGTAGCTCCAGTCTCTGGAGCTGCTCAGCCCCTAGAGTGAGGTTGGAGGTCGTAGGGGAGTGGAGATGGTGCCTGGCAGGAGGAAAGAGCTGTTTCCTGAATCCCGCTTGCAGTGCCTGTCTCCCATATGAGAGCCAGTGGGCCGAGCACTCTGCGTCTCTAGCTGTTGTAGGCGGGGCCTCCCTTTCACTGGCCTGTCGCCAGTGCAGTGACTGCTGATTTGCGAACAGGTGCCTGCAGGCCAGTAGGAAAACTAAGCAGGCTGTGTCACAGTGGGGAGCCTCAGAGCTGAGTAGCCAGCCAGGGGTATGGAGCCCCTGAATCTCCTCAAAGTTCCTAATCTGCTGGGCAGAGTGCGCCCAGACAACCTCGTCCCCCTGTCCCTTCTATGCAGCAAGCTCCGTGCAAACCCCGCCCCTTCAGCAGCCCTCTCGCTACTAGGGAGCCTGTCAGTTGCCCACCTTTCCTTACTCCCAGAGTGGCTGGGTGTGGATTCCCGTCGTCCACAAACAGCCAGAATCAGTTTCTCAAGCACTCTGACTGTCCCAGCTCCCCATCCTCCAGAGCACCACACAGTGTAGGTTTCTGGTCACAGAGCAGACCTCCAGGGCTGGGTGTTCAGCAGTTCTAGGCTTCCAGCTCATCCCCACTCTGTTTCTCTTCCTCCAACCGGTGAACTTGGGTGGGGGAAGGGCTCGGGTCCCGCCGGATCAAGGCTTTTGTATGTTACCCTGTTTCGTGAGGCTGTATGCAGTCTGATGCAGCCTTCTTTCGTGTTATTTTAGGGTTAGTTGTATTAACTATATTTTCTCACTATCTGTGGTTTTGGGAGGAGTTCTCTCTCACTTCTCATGCCGCCATCTTGAATCTCTCCCATCTGTTTTGTAGTTTATTGATTTTTTTTGTCCCCGTAGAGATCAGGAAGGGTATAGTTTCTGTTAGCTTTGTGGTTTTACCAGTGGAATCACCAAGCGTTTTCCAGTAAAGAATAAAGTTGCAGCTGTAAAATGAATAAACAAATTATTTGAGATTCATCAGTTCCCCACACCACACATACCTTCTCTTAGTCCCTAATTACCTAATCACCCTGTGGTTTTGAAGATATTTAAGGTCTCATCCCAGTTTTAAAGAGAAGAACTAGTATCACAGAAGAGTTAAGGTGACAAAATTGTAACTCCAGCCTCCACCTGTAGAATTTGTTGGAGAAACATGTTTGTGAAATGCTTGATTAGGGACCAAAGGGTTGTGGTAAGTATAAAGTAATGCAAATAACCTGCTTTGATCTTAAATGATCTGTATAATTTGAAAGTACCAATAGATATTAAGATCTTGTTATTTTTTGTCTACTTGTTCTAGGCATGATTTCTCTTTCCTCACCGTATTCCAGAAAGCTTTCCAACATCTCTCAATTCTTAGGACTGGGTTTTATTTCCTCCCAAATCACTGATGTTTTCCCACCCCATGAAATCTTGTGGCGGCTAGCCAGAGAATAACTGCAATTGTGTTCTTCTGAAGGAAATCCTTTTCTTAACTGCCAGGAATTTCAGGCTCCAAACTAGGGGGGGGGGGGGGGATGGGGCATTGGCACCCTGCCAGGTAATTGCCCTCTTTTCCCTTTAGCCATCTGAAGGCGACTGGCTGGAGCCCAAGGGTAAAACCACAGCTTCCCAGGGCTAGAGGTTCATACTAGTCATTTCTCCTCCATACAGACAGGACGCCTTTTAAATCATAATCTAGCTGAATTTAACGCCTTCCAAAAGGAGAAAGCCTCAAAACTCCATTCATCACAACAGTGTTATAAACACTGTCATGAAACCTTTTCCTTCATCTAAACCAAAGTTTGGCAAACTTTTTCTGCAAAGGATCAGTAAATATTTTAGGTTTCACAGACCAGTGCTCTCTAGTGCAAGTACTTAACTCGTCCGTTGTAGTGCAAGAACAGCCAGGCGGTATCTAATCAAATGAGCGTCAGTGTGTTACCATAAAATTTTATGAATACTGAAATTTTAATTTCATCTGAACTGTACATGTAACATAAAATAATTATTTTTCCCAGCCATTTAAAAACGGGAAAACTGTTCTTAGCTCACAGTTCATTCAAAAACAGGAAGCCAGCAATAGTTTGTTGACCCCTGATGTAAACCACTGGTTTTTGAACTGCTTTGGCAAGTTCTCTGAGGGGAGGGGCAATCCCCGCCCGGACTTCCACCGGAGCCATCCACTCCTTTTCTGTCTTATATATTGGGCTCCTAGGGTTTGTTTGTTTGCTTTTTTACTTTTTAAAAAATTGAAATATAATTGATATATTAGTTTCAGGTGTACAACATAGTGGTTGGACATTTATATACAATTTGAAATGCTCTACATGGTAAGTCTAGTTACAATTTGTGAACATACACAATTATTACAATATTATTGACTATATTCCTTATGCTGTACTTTTCATCCCCGTGACTTATATATTTTACAGCTGGAAGTTCCTATCTTCCCAGGTTTTGTTTTCTTTCAAGAAAGGGTTTCATAGCCAGAAATTTAAAAGTCACTGATCTAACTACAATCTCCTTTTTGTAACTTTTGTCTTCTCTCCGTGGACATGGAGAATAGATTGTTACCTTGTTCATTTTAAGGGGGCTCAAGAAATAATCAACAATGTCATCTTAAATAAACCTTGTCCTTTCATCTACCTAGTAAGTCTGTTATATTCTGCCAGTCCTTTACTTTGTATTTGTAACCTTTCACTCCAAGTTTTCAAAGTCCTATAAAATCCTACAGAGTGAAAGAGTACATCATAAGGAGGGGCACCTTGCTGTGTATCCCAGCATCGTTAGCATTCGTAGCGGCAGAAGCAGTGTGGCCAGGGGAACAGCCCAGATTATGCTAGAAGTGAGAAACCAGTGGCAAGGCAAAGGAGACTGTGCTTGGAGTCGAGTCTGAGAACTAAGAAAGTCCTGAGGTCAGAATCCAGGAAGATCTTGAATGAACAAGCAGCAAAGCAAGCAATTTAGTATAGGTGCCATGAGCAACATAGGGGTGTCTAAAAATCATTTCCTGTGCCTCCTTTATATGTCAGTAATATATGTTCATCATAGCAAAAAAAATACACACATACTAAAGAGAATTAAAATCACTCATAATCCTGCCACTCAAGAGATAATAAAAATTTGGTGGGTGTCCTTCCAGGACTTTTTCTATGAGCATATTTATGTATAAATTTTATATACTCAGTATTGCCACTCAAATTGTCTCCTTGGTGAAGTAACTTAAGCCCAAACCTAAAGAAACAGGTGTTGGCCAAGTGAAAGGGGCAGTAAGAGAAGGCGAACCATCCAAGCAGAGAGAAGGCAGCTCAGCGAGAAGGAGGTGGGGAAGCTGCCAGAGGAGGAGAGTGAGGCCAGCGCCTGAAGTGGGAGGTAAGAGCCGGGAAGAGGTTTTCTGCTTTCTAAGATGGAAGAGAAAATAAATGAGAATAAAATACAAACAATCTGAATATGGGATATTCAAATGGTAAATTTCAATAAAATGTATATGGAAAAAGTTACCCCTCCAAAGAAAAGTGAACGATCATGCTAGTCTCCCGCTTGTAACTCTTTAACAGCCTCCCAAGAAATGAAAAAGAAAACTCACTGGGGCCTCCAGAGTCCGGGACCCTGCTTATCTCGGGCGCTATCGCCTTTTGTTCTGTTCCCGGATCGCAGACTTCCGGCCACACCTGGAGCCCTTTAAGCTCATTCCTGCCTCCCGGCTTCAGGACTTCCGGTTTCCTCGGTCTGAAATACTCTTCCTCCAATTTACCAGGCGGATTCCTCATTCAGGGCGTAGTACGTACATTATCTCCTCCAAGGAGCCTTCCCCAGCCCCTTCCCAACATTTCTGTCATCCGTCCCCCTACCCAAAACTATTCAGTGTCTCAGTTATTTCCCTCCCCGTCCGGCTCTGCCTCCCCCCGGGAGCAGGCTCCGTTTCAGCATTTGCATCGCTCTATCTCCTTCACCTAATTCAGTTCGCGAGGGCGTGCTCAATAGTTTTTGAATGAATAGATGAACAAATGAGGAAGGAGGTTGTGGCCAGAGAACACATTAGTGAAGGAAGCGGAGTAGTGATGATGACAGAGATCCGGGAGTACCAGTGGGTGTGAGTCCCTGAAGAGCAGCAGAGGCAGCCCTTTGGATAATGGATGAAGAAAGCAGATGTCTAGGAAGCATGGGACAATGATGCCGCATAGGAGAAAAAGACAGTTCCTATTGTTTCCCTAGTCCCACCTTCCCTTGAAAGCTGGAAAAATAGCTGTCAGGGGTTAAGGCATTTACTTCTACTCATCCTTGGAAACCACTGAAACTGAATCTTTGCTTCACTCCTAGAGTACAAAAGCTGGAAAAGAATGGCCCAAGGAACTCAAAATCCTGACTTTGATTCATAAACATGTAAAAAAGAAGAAAGATGGAAGAAGGGAAGAAGGGAGGGAAGGAAGGAAGGGAAAGAAAGAAGGGAAGGAAGGGAAGAAGGGAGGGAAAGAAAGAAAAAGAAATTGTGCTTATGACCTAACTATAGTCAAGAAATCTCTGTGATTCCCATTGGGTTAGTATTAATGGGAGTCTTTTATCCTCAGAACTTTGTACTTGTGCTGCCCAGCGGAGGAAGGAAAACGTGGAAAGCTCTGCATAATTGCCCCCCTGCCGGCCCTCCCCAAATTCAGAGCTCCTGCTTGAAGGCTCACCCCCCTGGTTCTAAGAGGCCCCAGGCTAGCATGAAAAAATCAGTGGGAAAATGTTCCTTTAGATGTCAAATCCACAGCTTGAACCAGAAAACAAGGACAGATGAATAAAGCCCCAGGCAAGGGCAGACAGGCTCTTATGTTGCTTTTATGAACATTCTAAAAATTTCTTCATAAATGCTTAGCCTAGAATTCTTAGAGCAAATGCTAATATCTTAAAATGCAATTTGTAAAATTAAGGGATCTTTCCAAGGGCACCTCCCCTGAGCCTTCTGGCCTCTTTTTACAGCCTGTGGCTCCCTCCAAAGAATTATCTTTTCTCCCATTCACTTCGAGAATTTCTAAAATAAAAGTTTTAATTTTACTATAGTTTTAGGTTCACAGAAAAGTTGCAAAGATAGTACAGAGTGCGCATAAACCCCTCCTCCAATTTCTCCTATTGTTAACATCTTGTAATTATTACAGGGCATTTGTCAAACTAAGGAACCAGTATTGGTCCATTACTATTAACTAATTCCACACTTTATTTGGGTTTCATTAGTTTGTTTCCTAATGTCCTCTTTTCTTTCCAGATTCCATCCAGGACATCACACTACACTGAATCATCATGTCTGTAGGCTCCTCTGGGCTGTAACAGTTTTACAGATTTTCCTTGTTTTTTTGTTTTTTTTTACCACTTTGATAGTGGGGAGCACTAGTTAGGTATTTTGTAGGATGTCCCTCAAGTTAGGATTGTCTGGTGTTTTTCTCACAATTAGATTGCAGTTATGGGTTTTTGGAAAAAACACCTCAGATGTGGGGTGCTCCTCTCATCATCTCAGGTGAATCCCTGGTGAAATTTAACCTTCCTCTCTTGGTTAAGGCAGAGTTTGCTACTAGGTTTCTCCACTCTAAAGTTATTATTTCTTTCTTTCTGTAATCTATTCCTTTTGGAAGCAAATCATTAATTCTAGCCTACTCTTCAGAAAGGTCTAGGGGGAACAGGGCATTGGGAAGAATGAAGATTAAGCTCACCTCCTGCCAAAGCTAGTATCTTCATATATTAAATGGAATTCTTCTATCAGGAAGATTTGTTTCTTCCTCCCTATTTATTAAGTAACTCATTTATATCTCTATGGACTTGTATCTACTAATTTTTACCAGTTACAATCCAACACAATGTTATTAATTTTGTTACTCATATTGTTCCAGCTCGGGTTATCTCGAGTTCTTTCAGGCTGGCCTTGTGTCCCTTTGAATGTTTCTGTCTTTATAGAAATTTTAAAACACACAAAGGAAAGATAATCACTTATCTTCTGAGGCACTTTATTCTTAATGTTAATAACACGGACTTGGCAATCCTCCAGTGAGTCCAGAAGCGATTTCATTTTAAAAGACGTTTTTATGATGTGATTATACTGCTGCTCTGAGTCATGGTTTATCTTTAACTCTGATTTTTTTTCACTTGTTCAAAAATTTAAACTAGTGATCTGAGTTTATTATAGAAAAATTAGAAAATTCAGATAAAAAGCAAAAGAAATTACCCATTATCTCACTACCCAGTGATAAGTATTATTAATACCTGTTGTACTTTTGTCCTTTCCAGGATATGTATGTGTTTATATCGGTTTATTACTCACCAGAATATTGTTAACATCTTTCCCATATCAGTACATACACTTATTGGATGTTTAACTTTCTTTCTGCTTTTTTGCTTTTATACATCCTTGTATGTATATACTTTTAATTTTTTTTCAAAATCTGAAAACATTTCTTTTTAATTGGAGTGCAAGGAAAAATTCATTTACTTTTTCAATTCTGGCTTTGCTAAGGTAGCAAGGGAAGAATGGTCACCTGAATTTTCAAAGTGGTCATAAAATTTTTCTCAGAACTGAATTTGTCCTCCCAGAGCTATTTATATGAAACCAGCCTTTTTCTAACGCTCATTTCTAACACAGATACACTCAAATTTGGTTAATGTTAATGGGTACAGAGTCTCCCAGAGACTACAGCAATGACATTCCATAAAGATTTCTTGAATTTGTTTATTCACTCTATAGACAGAAATATATTTCAGATTGTTCACCATACCAGTTTTCCAGAACCCAAGCTCGATTTTGAGAGAGGTTATTTGAACGGTGTGGGGACAAGCACTGCCTGCTTCTAACCTTTTGTCCTAGAATGTTGGGACACATGGCCCCCTTCTTTGGGCTGCATGCTAAATATATAGTATATTGATGGCCTGGGGCTGCCCAAATCCAGGCCCGCTTATCTAAGGAAACATCTTATGGGGATGCAGACCCCTCTGAGGAAGGTTTTGTTGTTTGGGGCACTGAACACGCACAAATGATTCTTTCTACCAAAATACATAGTATAGTCACAAATCCCATGCCCTTTTTAGCATGCACGTAGTCTTGCCTCCTCACCCCATATAAGTAGTTCCCTCTTTGTCCACAATGGTGGTGTGCACCTCATCCAGCCAGCTGCTTCTGGACTCCCTGTGCATAAGTCCCAGTAAACTCTCAGGTCTCCTATGCCCATCTCAGGATCTTTTCTTCAGTTTCAAGTACTTTCTCATCACAACTTGCCCAATTGGCCATGTGACTGGACTTGTGATCATACAAATGGAGATGCAAATTTATTTGAAATTGAAAGAAAAATAAATCATTTATAATTTTACTTTTAAAATGCATACACTGTGTGTGTGTGTGTGTGTGTGTGTGTGTATATATTGAATTTGTACCATAGCAACTAAACCAAACTTAGTTGTTTCCAGACTTTAAGAATTTGCAAAGGTCTTGGTCTTCCTGAAATCATTCAGCATGATTTTTAAATATATTTATGGTGTCTACTGTATAGCCTGCACTATGGTAAATATCAAAGCAGTTGAAAAATGACCCCTTCTTATGATATAAAAATGGAGGCAGGAGACATAAGTCTAAAGCAATATATAAATAAATGTTACAACAAAGTATATATATGGGGGGTATGTAAATGCTGAAGAGATTCCAAAGAAAGAAAAATAATTTCAGACGTAGCTAATGTTGCTGTCACATAATTGGTTGCGTAAGGCAGAGACAAGTTGGTGCCCACCAGTAACTGTGCTCTCTTCTTCCTGGCTCCGTCTTGGGTACAATTCCTTTTCCAGCCTTGGGTACAATTAGGTGTAGTCCTGTAGCCGCATTCTGGCCAATGGAACGTGAGCAGGAGGGGCAGACACCACTTCTAGGTCCATAAAAACCTACCAAACACAATCCTCACTTGTTTACCATCCATTCTGCTGAACGGCGAGGACTTTGAGGACAAAGAACAGGGTGGAGCCACAAGATGAAAAAAGCCGGGGTCCTTCAGAAATACGGAAATAGAGCCCTTTCCCCTCCCTGTCCTACCTCCTCCTTTTCCTCTCCCTCTTGTCTTCCCCCTGCTCTTCCTTCCTACATTTTCCTTCCTCTGAAGGGAAGCCCCTCATCAACTCAACCTGCTGGGTTATTTCCTTGAGGTGTTCTTCTTTGAGAGCATTTTTCCTTCTGCACAAATGTGAGTGGGCCTGTGGAATGAAGAATTAACCTTACCCAAACAAAGGTCTGGTCTTTGCCCTCAGCTACTGGGAAGTGATCTCTGGGTCCCTAGAATGCCCTGCTTGATAGGAGTCTCTTAGTTGCCTAGGGGTTTTAGCCCTTGAATAGTCTAACAGTGTGAATTGTGAAGACGGCTTTGGGCCACACTGGTCATTTCTGACCTGTGTCTGGTCTGGAATCTAAAGATGTTAGCCTGACCTTTGGGAGGGGTGGCGACTAAAGGTCAGCCATATGGGCAGTATGTGATTGAGCCCCAATAACAAACGAGGAGGAAGTTACCAAGTCTTTGACGGCACAGGGAGAGGATGACCAGAAATACCACATTTGAGCTGCTGGACTCTGCCCTGTGTGTCTCTTCCCTTGGGTGATTTTAACTTGTAACCTTTCTTTGTAGTAAACCATAGCTGTGAGTGTAATCATTTTCAGTGAGCTCTGTGAGTCATCTAGAGAATTGTAAAATCTGGGGTGCTTTTGGGGAACTGTGAACTTGTGGTTGGTGTCAGAAGTGAAGGCAGTCATGTGGGACTGTTCCCTCTGACCTCACAGGGACCCTTCTGCCCTGGCTAAGGCTAATTGGACCAGAGGTAAGTGAACAACTGAACCAACACACATCAGTCAGATTCTTTCTTCTGGAAATTTGGACTAAGATCTGGTTAGTTTTTTTTTAATTGATATACACTCATATTTTAGTTTCAACTATACAACACAGTGGTTTAGCAGTTACCAAAATTATTAAATCCTCACTTCCACTAATACAGCTACTATCTGTCAACACAGGAAGATGTTACAGAATCATTGGCAATATTCACCATGCTGTACTACTATTCCCCTGACCAACCTATATTCTGATTGAGAATTTTTGTGTCCTTTTATCCCCCTCAACCTCCCTACCCACCCACCCCAACCCCTCCTCCATGGTAACCATCAGTCACTTCTTAGTGTCCAAGAGTCTACTGCTATTTTGTTCATTTTGTTTTGCTTTGTGTTTATATTCCACAAATAACTGAAATCACATGGTATTTGCCTTTCTCCACTTGGCTTATTTCACTGAGCATAATACCCTCTAGATCCATTCATGTTCTTGCAAAATGATAGGATTTGTTTCCTTCTTATGGCTGAATAATATTCCATTGTGTATATGTACCACATCTTCATTCATTCATCTAGTGATGGACACTTAGGTTGCTTCCATATCTTGGCTCTTGTAAATAATGCTGCAGTAAACATAGGGGTGCATCTGTCTTTTTGGAAGATCTGGTTAGTTTTTGTTAGGTTCTTTTTTTTTTGGAGAGGAAGGCAGAGGCTTTTATTTAAAGATAAAGTAAGAGGACAGAACTCCTGGCTCATGCCAGGAGGGGACAAGAGAGTCCCTGGTAGGTTCTTGAACCAGAGTGTTAGGTAAAATTTATCTGGCAACACTTTTCAATTAAGAGCATAGAGAGGCAGAGGAAGTTATTGAAATAAAGGAAATTAAAAGATGATTTTAGATATTTATTTAAAGTGTTTGGTCCTAAATATCAGAATGTATCCCCATGGAAAATTCAGAGGACCCTAGGCAGGGGTGGCATTATATAGGGTCAGTCCTCAAAAATGTGATTTGAAAACCACCAGATATACTTTTTTTTCTATTGATGTACAGTTGATATACAATATTGTATTGGCTTCTGGCATACAACATAGGGATTCAACAATTATCTACATTACAAAATGTTCACCACAATAAGGTACCATCTGTCAAAATGCAAAGATACTGTAATATTAGTGATTATATTTCCGATGCTGTACTTTCATCCCTATAACTTATTTTATAATTGGAAGTTTGTCTTTATCTCCTTCACCTGTTTTGCCCCCTCCACTATGGTCACCACCAGTTTGTTCTCCACTTTTATGAGTCTATTTTTGTTTTGTTTGTTTATTTGTTCATTTGCTTAATTTTTTTGATTCCACATATAAGCGAAATCATACGGTATTTGTCTTTCTTTGTCTGATTTGTGTCACTTAGTATAATGGGTCCATCCATATTGTCACAAATGGCAACATTTCATTCTCTTTTATGGCTGAGTAATATTTCCATTGTATGTATGTACCACATCTTTTTATCCATTCATCTGTGATGGACATTTAAGCTGCTTCCATATTTTGGCTATTGTAAATAATGCTGTGATAAACATAAGAGTGCATCTATCTTTTCAGATTAGTGATTTTGTTTTTTCAGGTAAATTCCCAGAAGTGGAATTGCTGGGTCATATGATATTTCTATTTTTAATATTTTTGCGGAATCTCCATAGTGTTTTCCATAATGGCTGCGCCAATTTACATTCACACCAACAGTGTAGATGGTTCCCTTTTCTCCACATCCTCATCAACACTTATTTCTTGTCTTTTTGATGCTAGCCATTCATAATGATGTGAGGTAATATCAGTCATACTTTCCTATCTAAAAGTGTCTCTTTTAGAAGCCTCCCATCTCTAGAGTAAACTTAACTACAAACTCCTCTCCTTGTTCAGTGCATGACATTTCTGCCTGTACCCAAGTCCCTCAGAGTCTCACCTTCTAGCCCCCTTGCTATCTTCATCTGCAGCTGTTTTCTGCACATTTTCTCATCATAACATATATGCTACCCTTTAAGTGACAAGTGTAACAGAGGTATGTACAAAGGATGATGCTAATCACAGGGAGTGACAACTTTTAGGAAAATCTAGAAAGGTTTCACTAGGGAAATTGCAGTATAAGTACATTTTAAAGAATGGATGGAATTTTGCCAGGTGAACACAAAGAGGTTTTTCTGGGTGGAGAGAATAGCATGTACTTTAATTATTAGATACTTCTTTTGAAATAGAAATACACCACTATGGATAACACTAACACCTTAACATAAGTTAGTCTATCAATTCATTTTACTGATTGACTGAAGGTTTCAAGGTAGCAAAAGAATTCCAGGTTTCTGGGAAAATGGGCAAGAAGGTTAGAGCGGAAGTTTATAAGAGATAAACTCTGCTTATCTCAGATGTAAGATCAGAAAATGTCTCGTACTTGCTCAGTACATGATACTAGCGGCACTGACCCTGATACCAAAGAGCAAATCAAAGGCACTGAGCACTCAAGACTGATTTAATAATGGTGATTGCAAAGCAAAAGAATAAAGATAGTATTTTACCTTTATATAGTATCTTAGAATGTTCAAAGCCTTTTTACAGCCACTAATTTATACCCTACAAGGCTCAGAGAGAGTGTTTTGGTCACTAGCCTAGAGGTCATTCTCCTAACTAGCAGATCTGGACTGGAATCCAATCATCTTGACTAGGTCTAGCATTCTTTTCACTGCATTTTTGGAACAATATGACCCTCAGGGTGACATGATGAGAGACTTTCGAAAGAATCCACAGAAAGGGATATATCCAATAACAGAAAGTCCAGGACAAAGACTGTGAAAACTTGGTGTTCTGAAAACAAAGGCCCAAAAGCTGCGACCCGCACAGACATTCAGCTTCACTCTTCATTACTTGGCTTGAGTTACTAAAGTCAGTTGGTCACAAGGCTACAGTGTGCAGCCCAAATACCTGAGGGCTGATTTCTTCCCAACTCTGTTTTGTGATGAAAATTTCTCAGGTGAGTAGGTGTTATTTGCCAAGAGGGAACTTCATTTAAAAATGCCTAACAGAGAGCAAAGAACCCAGTTTTTTTTTCTCAAGACACTTTTGGGTAAATAGGCGAAATTTAATTGACAGGTTAGTTAACTTACTCAAGGTCACACAATCAGAAAATGGCACAGCTGAAAATTTAATCCATGTGATTTAATTTCAGAGCCACGCTTTTAACCATTAGTCTACGTTATTAATCTGTGTTCCTTAAACTGACTTTTTGTGAAGGTGAAGTTGAAACAACTTTTAAACTCAGTTGAGAAAGTTCAACACGATGCTGCTGCATCTAGGCTGATGAGGACATCTAGGAATCCGGATTTAATAGTGGCTACTACAGTTTTGAGAACACTCTTCTGTACTCTACCATTAACAGAGCTTTAAAAAAAGGAGCTTTGAGGCTGTTATGTATATATGTAGATAAGTGTTGGTGATTTTAAAACAGCATCCAAGTTTTTGGAAACTCCTCCCTTTCAGTGGTTGAATATCTCTCTCTCTCTCTCCAGGAAACTGGAGAAATGGACCTAAAGGACAGAACATGAACTAACTCTACGCGCGGACTCCTTACACCGCCTGGTTGGAGGCTTTCTTGGTCGCTTGGTCACGTGACAGCGTTCTGCCTGACTCTGCCCCGTTACTGTGGGATCTGTTTCTGAAGTTCAGAGATGTTCATTCATGTTGATTTTCTGGCTGGTGAAAAGTTTATGGCTTGGAAGACAAAGTACAGTGAAAGATAAGATTGTGTTAACTTTTATTTTAAAATTATTGGTTAGAAAGATACATCACTAATGGTAATATGGAAAGACTTACACTAACAGAGCAAATAAACATACATGTTAGAGCAGTTTATAAAGAAAGGGAAATGTTTGTCACAAAAAGGTACTGTTAGCCAACCTCAGCCAACCCCAACAAATGAATATCCAAATGCTGAATCTGGCCAGGACCCTAATGTACTTCTTACATAATGTGTCACACATTGTTTAAGGCAAGCAGCCTAAAATGAACCCTACATGCATCGTGTACATTTGGTATTAGATGATATAATAGAAACTAATACTCAGAATTATAATTTTGGCCTGGGTATTTGGTGTTAAGTTAGATCAATCATAAATTAATTTTGTGTTACATTAAGAAATGTTTTACAAAATAAGATATAGAATTTGCTTATTAACCAAAGTGTCTTCCTTTCTGACTTTATACTATGCTACTGGACAGGAGTGAGCATGGTGCCAATAGACGTGAATTAAAGTCTCAGTCATTTGGACATGGACATAAAATGGGAGGAAATCCTTCAAGGTAGTGATGGTAGACCAAGAGCTACAACTTTTGATTCACAGTCTGGCTTCTGGATGTGGGAACAGCTACACTTATACTTGAAACTAATGATTCCCTGTAGGTGCTAATCAAATATTGTGGTGTGTCATATCTTTTATGCCTAATTGGACAGAGAAGGCAAGTATTCAGGAAGCTTGAAAATTCTTTATCTTTTGCAGCCTGTCCCTTGATGAAAACCGAAAGAGATTTGTTGATAATACTGGCATAGCAAAAGTCATAAAAGAAATCGTGAATAGGTGTATTAGTAAAACTTGAATGAGAGCAATCCTGGAAGCTTCTTTTTTGAAGGAATTTACACGCTGATCCTAAATTTCATATGAAAATGGAAGGTGCCCAGTAAAACAAAACAGCCTTGAAAAAGAAGAACAAAGTGGTAAGATTCACACTTCTTTAAAAAAATTTAATTATTAATTAATTAGCATAATTGACAGTCTATACCTCTTTATCTCCTTCACCTGTTTCACCTACCCCACCAACTCCCTTCCCTATGGTAATTTAGAGTATTGTCTATATTTGTGTGTCTATTTCTTCTTTGTTTGTTTTTTAGATTCCACATGTAAGTGAAATCATAAGGTATTTATTTGTCTTTCTCTGCCTTATTTATTTTACTTAGCATGATACCCTCAGGGTTCATCTATGTTGTCACAAATAGCAAGATTTCCTTCTTTTTATGGCTAATATTCCCTTGTGTATTTATACCACATCTTCTTTATCCATTCATCTATTGATGGATACTTGGATTGTTTCCATATCTTTGCTTTTGTAAATAATGCTGCAATAAACATAGGTGTGCATATATCTTTTCAGATTCATACTTCTTGATTTCAAAACTTACTATAAAGTGATAGTGAGTCAAGACTGTGTGGTACGGGCAAATGCATAGGCACAAAGATCAGTGGGATAGAATTGGGAGTTCAGAAATGAATGCATACATGTAAGATTATTGATTTTTGACAGTGATGCCAAAACTATTCAGTGGGAAAGAATAGTCTTTTCAACTAATGGTGGGGCAAATGGATATTCACATGCAAAAGAATGAAAGTGGACCTCTACCTTACTATATACAAAAATTAACTCAAAATGGACCAATGACTTAAAAGTAAGAGATAAAACTATGCAATTCTTAGGAGAAAAGATAGGAATAAATATTCATAACCTCAGATTAGGCAATAGTTTCTTAGATATGACCCAAAAGCATGACCAACAAAATTAAACAGATAAATTGGATTTCATCAAAATTGAAAAGTTTTGTGCTTCAAAGGACATTATCAAAAAAGAGAAAAGACAACTCACATAATGGGAAAAAATATTTGCAAATCATATATCTGATTAGGCTCTAGTATTCAGAACATATAAAGAACTCAATCCCACAACAACAAACCCAATTAGCAAATGAGCAAAGGATCTGAATAGACATTTCTCCAAAGAAAATAACACAAATAACCACATGAAAAGATACTTGACATTATTAGTCATTAAGGAAATGTAAATCAAAATCACAATGAGATAACACTTCAACCTACTAAGGTAGCTAAAATAAAAATGACAGACAATAACAAGTGTTGACAAGGATGAGGAGAAATTGGAAACTTCATACATTACTGATGAGATTGTACAAGGGTACAGCTACTCAGGAAAACAGAAAGTTCCTCAAAATGTCAAACACAATGTTACCAGATGACCCAACAATTCCACTTCTAGATATATACCCAAAATAATTGAAAACATACGTTCAAACAAAAACGCATACATAAATGCTTATAGCAGCATTATTCATAATAGCCAAAAAGTAGAAACAACTAAAACATCCATCCAGTTTTTATTATGTGAAAAAAATGTTATTCAGTCACATAAAGGAATGAAATACCAATACATGCTACAAAACAGAGATGCCAAGCACAAAGGTCACATACTATATGATTCTATCTGTCTGAAATATCCAGAATAGGCCCATCTATAGAGACAGAAGTCAGTGGTAGTCAGGGGCTGGAAGGAGGGGGCAATGGGGAGTGATTGCTAACAATATGGGTTTCTTTGTGCAGCGATGAAATGTTCTAAAATTAGTGGTGATTGTTGCATAACTTGATTATACTAAAAACCACGGATCTGTGTACTTTAAAGAGTAAATTTTATGGTATATGAATTATATATCAATAAAACTTTTACAAAACTTGCTTTGAATAAGAAGGGGCTTTTTGAACATGTACATAACCCAGAAACCATAAAAGAAAAGACTGTTTGTTATATTGGGCTCTATAACAATAATAAAACTCTGAAAAATAAAGCAAAACAAAAAAAAATGAGCAACATCAAAAGACAAAATGACACAAAACAATCTGGGAAAAAGTATTTTCAAAATATACTTAGGACCCAGTAATTCCACTCCTAGGAATCTACCCAAAGAAAACAAGATCCCTGATTCAAAAAGACATATGCACAACTATGTTTATCACAGCTCTATTTACATTAGCCAAGATATGGAAGCAACCTAAGTGTTCCTCAATAGATGAGTGGATAAAGAAGAGGTGGTACATATACACAATGGAATATTATTTAGCCATAGAAAGAAAAGAAATCCTGCCATTTGCAACAGTATGGATGGATCTAGAGGGTATTATGCTCAGTGAAATAAGCCAGGTGGAGAAAGATAAATACCAAATGATTTCATTCATTTTTGGAGTATAAAAACAAAGCAAAACAGAATGAACAAAATAGCAGTAGACTCATAGACATGGAGAAGGGACTAGTGGTTACCAAAGGGGAGGGGTCGGGGGGAGGGAGAAGGGGATTAAGGGACACAGTAATTCATGATCACAATATAGGTAGATCATGGGGATGGTAGTACAGCACAGAGAATATGATTAATGACTCTGTAACATCTTACTGTGTTGATAGACAGTGACCTCAATGGAGGGGATGAGGACTGGATAGTATGGGTGAATGTTGAACCACTGTGTTGTGTATTTGAAACCATTATAAGATTGTATATCAATGATACTTTAATTTAAATACATATAAATAGATAGAGAGATAGAGAAGAGAGAGAGAGAGAGAAGAAAACCTAAAATCTCTAATATACAGAGATCTCATAAAATTTCAGGAAAAAACAATTTTGTGGGGAAATTGCCAAAGAACAAGAAGTGGCAATTCTGAAAAGAAGCAATACAAATGGCTAATTAAAGGGAAGAAATGCCCCATATCATTTAAAGAAATACAAGTTAAAACCAAAACAAGCTATTATTTTTACATATCCAACTGCCAAAATTTTTTTAAATTCTTAATTCAAAGTGTTGGGAACAGGCACTTTTGATGGGAGTGTAAATCAGTACAAATATTTTCTAGGGCAAGATACCTTTGGATATTAAAAAAATGTAAGTGTACAATAGATTTTGATTCAGTTGTTCTCTTAGAAATTCTATCACAAATACATACAGATGTATATAACAAGGATGCCTGCTGGAAAATTAGAAACAAATATCTTTCAAAAGGTTATTGGATAAATAAGTTATGATCTATTCATAAATGGAAGATGCAGTCACTGAAAATAGATAGTTGTATATGGATAGATATTCAAGATAAATTAATTGGAAAAAATGAAAAGCAAGTTGCAGGAGGGATTGGGACTAGGTGAAGCAGAGCCTAGGCTTAGAGTTCAATACTTAAGGAGGCACTTGCTGTTGGGGTGGTAGGAGTACACCCGAGAGTGAGTGCCTCCCTAAATTTTGCATCCTAGTTTCTCTCCTCTCTTGCCTTATTGTAGTTTCAGCCCTGCAGCATAGTATGTTCAGTATAATGCTGTATCTGTAAATAATAATATAATTGGGTATATTGGCATATTTTGTAGGGCATATGCATTTATATATGTGTGTATGTATATATATATATATATATATCTGTGCAGTATATATACACACATGTATCTATAATATGTTAGTTATATAATATATATTGGTTAGAGTATGTGTGTGTGCCTCTATTAGATAAAGGGGGGAAAAAAGGAAGAATATATACCAAACGATTAGCAGGGGTTTTCTGGGACATGGGATTAAGGGGGATTTTCACTTTCTCATTCATATACTTCTGAAATCTTTAAAAAACAATGAACAATTGCATATTTTTGGTTACAGAAAAAGAAAGATTAAAAAATAGCATAACTATACAAAAGAATTCTATATGCTATATATATTTGACTACTGAATTGAGCACTGTGTATCTGTGGTTGGTATCACATAGTTACTATGAAAAGAATGAAATAATAAAAAAAGAATGAGTGTTATATCTTTTGAGACATTCATTTAAAAATTGGAGGACAATATTCCTTCCACTAAATTATATTCTTGCCAAGTAGAAAGTCAAGTTACACAAGCAAGAGCCAATTTTAGCTTCTATATGAATACTGCCTTCCCACATATGCCTTACCTATCTCTATATCAGATTAGGTGTTTTTTTATATGGGAATTTCAAAGAAGTTTAAGGGTATTAATTAGTTCTTACAACTCTGAAACAGATGTATTTTATTATGTCTATTTTCCATATGAGGAGACTGATAGCTGAATGATTTCCTAGTGTTTCATACCTCATTTTTTTAGTGAAACTACTCATGTCATTACTTCACTGGCCATTTTTTTTTCTTTGAAAAGAGATAAAGCAGTTTTGGGTGGATAACCAAATTAAAATAACTATTCATGTGTTAAATTTTTTACAAACACAGGTATTTTAATTTTTTATGCTCTAAACAATCTGGAGTATTTTTTATTTACTCTGTAGCCCAACAGTTGTTTGGAACAACATTTTATAAATTAAAATTTTATTTTAAAATAGAGGTAAGGCTCTGTTGTGGCTTCATTAAATATATGCTTTGGGTATTTTGCCAATTAGAAGAAATGTACTTATAAATGGAGTAAAGTGATTGGTGACTAGAAGACCTACTTTTAAAGATCCTGGCCTGGTACACTGCAAGAATACAATAAATTCTTGGAAAAGGCAGGGTTTAAAAACCCTTTATCATGTCACTACTGTGCTAACCACTTTATATGCATTATCTCATTTAATCCACAACATAATGAGGTAGTTCCTACCTTTAAACTTCTCATTTTACAGGTAAAGAGAGCACCTGAGAGTAAGACTTAGTCAACATCATGCTAAATAAGAAGGAAGGCAAGAATCTAAAAATCAAGTCAATAATGCCAATTTGATCCTACCATTTTTCCCCTCATTTTTTATCCCCCTACTTGAATCAGTTGCATGATTTTAACCTGCCATTTTGAGCCCAATATTTACGAATATATCCATTTAAACAATAATTATACCCAATTTAATTCTTGATTAGATTTCTATGCAATAACAGTGAAACTATTCCCAATTTTCTTCTATTCTTATTTTTATTTTACTGAAATGATTATGCTCAGAATCAACTTTTTCCATGTACATTTTACGGTGAGGTTCATTTCAGTCATTAAATTTTTATCCTCATCAAACTCTGTCAATTTTAACTACTGCTAGGGAGCTTTCTTTTGTAGCTATTACATCCATGAAATTTTATTTTTCCTTGTGACCTAGTCAAAACATTTATTGGGTTAAAGTAGTGGGGTCAAAACATCCCTTTTTGCCTGGTATATTAGAACTCAATATAAGACATTTCATATGATAGTGGTGATGAGACAAACAATACTTGTCTCTAGCCATCTCCCTGGAGGGACACTCAAATGCAAAAATAGAAGAGAAAGTGCTTTGTAATCTGTTTAAGTTAAGTAAATGTCACTTTATTGATTGTTTAAAAAATCATATAAATCCATCCTCCCAGCACTATTCTAGGAGGTGAGCACCTTCGTATTCCTGCTGTGATGTTATTTGCAAAAATGCTTGCAGACTTCAGCTGATTTTCTAAGTATATCCTAGTGAGCTAATAACTTCATTCCCTGTTCTCTTGTCATTTATTTTCCTTTCTGACCTCATTGATTTTTCTTTCTCTAGGCCTCGTACTGAAATCTCTGTGATGGACAGCCCAGCTTTGGCACCGTAGTGGAGTCATACCATTGGTTATCAGTTTCATCATCTTGGTTGCTGTAATTGTTGCATGGGATTGAATGGTAGTGTTACTGGCTGGCAGTTCTTTGAGAAAAAATAAAGCAAGGCTGTCCCTAAATACATGATATCTCTGGAGGGGTGCAGGTGCACTATTATTATAAGAAATTCTCCTCTTATCACAGCTCTGACTCTTGCTCAATACACCACTTTCTTGTACAAGAGTTTTGAAGGAAGTAGAAAGGCCCCTGGTAATTTAAGCAAAGCTTACAAATGCTGATATTTACTTTAAGGCCTGAAGTTTACAGTTAGGGTTCCCCCCTCCCCCCTTCATATATCTTAAAACAGCTTAAGATTTCAGGCATTGTTTTAAAAAAATCAGATTGTTTATAAATATGCTGATACTATTAGGTAAAGGCCCATGGGAAAGAAATGATCCAATTTCATCATCTTGATTTTGTCCTGCTCTTAGGTCAGTATAAGGATTGAAGAGAGTTTTCCTTTAGAAGTCTGCTGCATTTCTCAAGTATAGTTCTGTTCTTAAAACAAACATGTCCTGCAAAAGAAGTGAAAGTTTGAGTATTAGCTATGTAACTGTTACTGGAAAAATGCCTTTCAGTTCCTTCTTCAAAAACTATTTTATTGAGATATAATTTACATAGAATATAATTCAGCCAATTAAAGTGGGTAATTAAATAATTTTTAGTGTATTCATAGAGCTGTACAACCATCACCACAAGCAATTTTAGAACATTTTCATCACCCCAGAAAGAAACTCCTTAGCCAGGACTGGTCATGCCCCATTTAGTCCCAACTCCCCTCTCCTTCCAACCCTAGATAATCACTAATCTATTTTCTATCTTTAGATTTGCTTATTCTGAACATTTCATGTAAGTGGAATTATACAATCTGTGGTCTTTTGTGACTGGCTATCACTCAACATAATGTTTTCAAGATTCATCCGGTTGTAACATGCATCAGTACTTTATTCTTCTTCATGGCTAAATAATATTCCATTGCATAGATATACCACCTTTATTTATCTATCAGTTGATGAGAATTAGAGTTGCCTCCTCTTTACGGTTACTATAACTAGTGTGGCTATGAACATTTCTCTAGACATGTTTTCATTTCTCTTGGTTATATTACACCTAGGATTGGAATTGCTCAGTCATATGGTAACTCTTTAACTTTGGAAGAACTATGATACTGCTTTCCAAAGTAGTGGCACCATTTTCAGTTCCCACCAGTAGTATATCAGTGTTTTAATTTCTCCACATTCTTCTCAACACTTTTGTCTGTGTTTTTTATTTTAGCCACCTTAGTGAATGTGAAGTGGTATCTCATTACAGTTTTTGATTTACATTTTTCTAATGGCTAATGATAGTGAACATATTTTCGTGTTTTCATTGGTCATTTGTATATCTTCTTTGGAGAAGTGTTTGTTTATATCCTTTGCCCATTTGTAAATTGGCTTTTCACTTTTATTTCAGGAAATTAATATTATACCTTAAATTCATTTGAAAATCTCTCCTGATGCTTCTCTGCTCTTTAGAGGATATTTTTAAATGTTCAGTCACTCATTTATTCAAATCAACACCACATTTATTGAGGACCTAATATGTGTCAGACTTATGCTAAATCCTGAGACTCAAGTCTCAGTCCTTAAGGAATTTATATAATCTCCTGGCTTCCACAGGATATAATTTGCAGTACGATGGTGTAATTGCTATTGTAGACGTCACAGTGGCAGCTTAAAATGGCTCAACAATAAAACCCATGAAGAGATATAGACAAGAAGGTTTTAAGTAATGTTATGGAGGAAATACAATAAAGCCCACTTTTTTTGCATAAGGTGGGAAAAAAGTATAGAAATTATACCTTTCATCTGTCAATGTAGTTCAGAAAATGTTGATCACATCAAACATAAAGAAGCTGAGTGAGAAATGCTAGCATAGAGCAGAGCTTGCAGGACAGAGCATGGCCAAGTCTCTTTGACAATACAATTGGTAATGTCTATTTGAAATGATCGTTCAGAAATTACAGGGTTAGAAAATATCATTGCTTTTGCAAATAGTAATAAAAGCACTGATCTCAAAAGGCACTTTGCTTCCCAGCCAGATCTGCATAGTGTAAGAACAGAACACATGAAAGAAAATCAGCACTGGATTACACAAGAAGATACATTAAAACTGAAAACATGACTTAGCCATTTTCAGCTAAGGGTTTTCACCAGTTCTATAATGAAGAAGAGATGGAAATAAATATCAGGACTTTCTGCATATCATTTGTGGTTTGTTGTATTATAGATACAGCATTAAACATTAGGGGAGCTCTTTTATGCTGTTTTAGCCACATAGTTGTTCTGTCGTCTTCACCATATCTTGCTTGAAGGAAGTACTCCCATTCCAGCTAAATATATGGATCTGGTGGAATCCACCAGGGAAAATTAAAATTCTAGTACCTGAATGGCTTATTTACACCATTTCTATTCTTCTTGGAGGCTTGAGGAACTACTATTTTGAAATAATATTATTTTCTAATTTAAAAAATAATACTTGCAGGAAATCAAAATATATGGAAAAAAGAGAAAAGAAAATGTAAAATTTTTCTCTCCCATAATTCTCTCCCTCCCCAAATCAAAGCCAGAAACAATAAAAATAGAAGAGAAATATTGTACTACTCCAGAGTGTGAACAAAGCTCTCTGGGAACACAGAGGAGGGCAAGACAGATAATACTGACCTGGGAATTGAAGAATGCTTAATTCAGTAGGTGACAATTATGCTGGCAAAATTTGAAAAAAGAGTAGGAGATTGCCTAGAGAAGGGGCAGAGAAAGGCAATGAAGGTAGAGAGAATAATCTGTGGAAAATGATAGAGCCCCTCTCTACTCTATTTTAATTAGAAAGAAGATACAAATTGGGAAAGCACCTGGTATGTTTGGTAAACTCGAAAAGGTTCAATGTGTCTGGACTCTAGGGAGTAAAAAACAGGGAAAAGGCTGGAAAGATTGTGAAGACCTTTGTTCATAAAGCTAAGAAGTTAGTTCATCCTGTAGGATTGTCCTTAGTTATACTGAGATAGGTGAGGTAATGGACAACTAGAAATGTGATGTTCATCATTAGCTTTTTAACTAGAAAATTGTTGCTTAGCCTAGTCACCCCACCCCACCCCAAGGAATTTCCTCTCCTTCCCCAGTTTGCTATTACTGAAGGTTTGTGACCAAGAGAAAAAAAATCCTTATAGGGAGATTTAGGAAGGTGAGACAATGGCAAATATCTCTTACACGTGTTTCACATAAAAACTTGGCAAACAGAATGCATATGAGTAATCCTTAGCTGTGAAACCATTCTAGTAATAGTGTGTTTGGTGCATTTTCCTAACAGCATTTATTTTTGGTATATGGAAAGATTATTCTGTAATATTTGAAAGAGAAAAAAACCCACAAATCTGGTAGTTCCATTTTTTAATTCTGTGCTTTAGGAGTACATGTGTACAACTTGGTTCCAGATAGTAGCAGATATACACTAAAAAAATTGATAAATATGAGAACTATGTAATGAAAAACAGTCCTCCCAAGAGCAATCAGCTAGCCAGTAGAAAACAATGATGGTTCTGAAGCAAAAGAATATTAAAGATGCCGGAGATACTGTAAGCCCCATGCTGGATGAAATAGCGACGTGCCCTGAGATAAGCAGCCCATAATCAGTCTTTTTAAAAATTCTTATTTTTATAACTAAAACTGGATTTCTCTCCACAAAAAGAGAGTGGGTCGTCATCTGGCTTTCTGAACATTTTTGAGACCAATTTAGATAGATTTTACCCTAAATTTATTGTGTGATTTGATTTCCTACCCCAAAAGAGGTTTTAAAATTGGTCTTTTATTTGAAGAGGAAAAGAATACATTCAAGTGGAAGAGATTCAAATTATAAAGTATGATTAGTTTACTGTTTGGAAAATAAAAACATCACATTTAGATCTAAATGCCTAATTAATGTTAACTAGGGAAATGTCAGATTAAGAAAAAAAAGTAAGTTTTAATCTGGATATTTCTGTGTTTCAGGGGCCTCTAAAAACGATGAATGTGTACTTATCTTCCAGAGGGTGAAGGTCATGAGAATGAGTATTACAGTAGCTTCAGCTGCTCTCAAAATTATTTGTGTAATTTCTGCAAGCAGATAGTCTAGTGCAGTTATCTGGAGGTCATTATGAAAGGCCAGATAAATATTTATCAAAAGCCAGAAAAACTAGAATGCAAGGCCATAAGACAGTCTTGTTTTCTAACTTCAGTGCATTTTAAATGCTTATGCAACAGCCTCAGCATCTAAGTAAGAAAAATGTTGACACACTTAATAACTGGAAAAAGTATTGAAAAAGTATCAAACATTTGTAGAATGTGCAGTAAGAAAAAAATATTTATTATGATTTTTTTCTAATTCTCAAGATACAAATAAGCCTACACAGGTTCAAATATTTTTGACTTGTTTTGTGTCAATTGGCTGACTTCTCACTTCAGTGACTCTTTATTGAACATTTTCTGGGTATGTAGCAGCATATTATTTAGTCACTGCTCTCCAATATTATAAACCTTTCTGGAGAAAAAAGATTTTCACATATTAAATAATTCTACATGAAATAATTAGAGAGAAATATTTTATCACTTCCATGACATTAGATAACTATGTTATGCCTATATACTAGAGAGCTTTTAAAAAGAAATATTGATATAGCATTTGTAATACACCCAAAAGCATTCAATAAATGTTTGTTGATTGATTAGTAACTTCCATAGTCACAGTATTTCTGAACAAGATGTAACATATGATTCAGACCTTTCTGGAGGTCATAAGGGACAACCTGTACAACTCTGATCACATATCAGGATATAAGTGGAAAAATCTCTTGCTTCTACATTCTGGCTCTCAACAGTGGGAATTATAACACTTAAGAAGAAAAATGTAAAAAACAACATTTTTCTTTTCTTTAAAATTGTATAACAGGGTTCAGAATTATATAAATAGCTCTAACTATTTCATGAACTAAGTTTAATGAATCACTACTTTTCCACTAATATAAAGTAATATATTATAGAAAGCTTGTTCTCAAATATTTCTGTTTTCAACTTGTGCTTTTTAGGGTAAAAATGAAAACTGTCATTATACATAATTTTCTTAATAGAGGAAAGTCAGTGATATAAATACATAATAGAGTTTAGAAGCTGAAAGGAAACAGGGATAGCTAGTCCAAACTTATTTTACAGATAAGGAATTGAGGTCTAGAGAAAAAATGAGTTCCTCAAAGTCACAGAATCAGTAGTAGACCTGTTTCTAGGAACACTACACAAAACTGTTTCCTTTAATCACGAATGGGGGAGATTTAGATGATTTACTGACATAAGTAGATAATGTATGGATACTGATTTTTGCCATTCTGCTTTGGTTTAAAAAAAAAAAGGACTCCTTAAATTGATCCAGTAATTTGATAATTTGATATGGTTCTTTACTATGTAAATAACCCAATCATAAAACTGAAAAACTGTTATAAAATTCCACGTTCAAATTCTTCCATTGCCCACTTTGACTTTTTTAACCACTATAGTTTCAGATAATTTTCTTTCAATGGTCCGACTTTGTACTTCGCCTTGTTTGGTGTGCCCTTGGTACCCACGGTTAAGGGCAGGTGCTCCAGACCCTCCCACTGATCCTCACAAATCTTTGTCTTATTTGATGGGATTTCCAGTAGTTTGATTTGTTTCAGTAATTTTAAAAAAGTACTTAGCTGTTCTTCTTCATAATTCTCATTTGTGAATTATGGCTCTGTTTTGTAAAAATGTGCTGGTATAAAAAAAGTCTTACACTGATACTGCCTGTTACTTGGGTACTTTATCTCGTGAAAGTAACACGTTATACGACTCTACATAGGTTAGGTTATGCTCTACAGCTCTCCTGTAATCTCTATAGCTTAAAATTAAAGCTTATTTTTCACTCAAAATACATGTCCAGGGTAGTTAGTGAGGGGTTCTTCTTAGTTATCATGGACCCACACTAGTGGAGGCCACACCATCTCATAGCTGTACTGCCCGGAGTACTTGGCCTTCTTGGGTTTTGGGTCAGGTGAAAGGATAGCCGGGTGTGACAGTGGCTCCTCTGTGCTTTGGCTGGCGATGACTCATGCTACTTCTACTCTCGTTTACAAAGAAGCTGGAAATACTGGGGAGCAGGTGATACGTCTGTAGAGCACCAGTGTTTCTGCCACACATGGCAAAGAAGCCAACTTTGTATAAGACGGCAGCCTAATGCCCAGACTCTCCAACCTTCTCCCAATTTACGTGGGTCACAGCTGTAAGTTTGGTCCACCTGCTCCCATGATCATAGACAGGAAGGAATTATGTGATGATAGTTCTGGGGCTTGGGATTTTAACTTTGTTTAAAACTCACTCCATATTTAAGTTTCTATCTCTTTCTGAAAGTACAGCAGTCCACCTTGTGACCCTTTTTCATCCCTGTTTTATTGGTTCTGCCTGAACTCCTATCATAACTGGTGATTTTGAGATATGGTACCTTTGAGATTGATGCAAAGAAGAACTAGTCTAAAGTAGAACTGAAGTATCTCTGAAAATGTTGCTGGTTTTTAATTAGCTATAGATATGAGCTATTGGTTCTACTATTAACTTCTGGATATATAGCTTTCTTAGTGTAAGGGATTCTTATTTTGACATAAAGCCCTTCTCTCCTGCTGAGCTAGGTGGCCTCCCAACTGATCTCTTGATCCACCAGTCTCTACCTAGATGATTTGCTCAAAATGCTTACTTGATCATGCTACTCCTCTTCCATGGCTGCCCAATGCTGGTAGTACAAAGACCAAATGCTAAACATAGTCCACCACCTATCTCTTTCCCAGTGTCCTTTCAGCTCTCAAGAATTGGTCACACAGGCTTTTTAGTTCTTGTAAAAAGGCCACTTTCATTCCATCTTTGCTCAAATTCTACTTTCTCAATGAGTTATAACCTATCATATTTCATACTATTAACTGATGGGTCTCCCTACCCTAAATTCAACCATTTTAAACCTGTCTTCCTTTTCTTTTTTCCACAGTACTTGGGCACTTTCTACATACTAGATACTTATTTTTCAAGTCTTTTGTTTATTGTCTGCCTCTCTCTGCTAGAATGAAGTTCAAGAGGACAATGATCTTTGTGTTTTATTAACTAGTGGGCATATAATAGGTGCTCAATAAGTATTAGTTGACTAGGTAACATTATTAATACAGATTTGACACCATAATTCTGACAACCAAAAGTTGATTAATAATAAAGTTGAATTAAAAAGACAACAAGATTAAGAATATGAAACCTGGACTGAGTTTGGAGATCTGAGTTCAACGTTTGAATTTGATCCTCTTCTAATTACGTACATGCATTTGAGTAATTGTTTTTTGGAAAATATGTTTCACTTTTCAAAATAAAATAAGGATGATATATAATGCTTTCGACATGGCTAGCACAGGAAAAGTTATGATGTAATCAGGTTTATGTGTTCTTCGTCCCTCTTTCCTTTCAATATCTGCTTTCCTTTCAGACAGCTCCCAAATCCAAAGGATCAATACCCATATTAATACCCTCTTCCCCCCAAAAGATGTTCTCTAGATTATTATTGGAAAGTATGTTATCAATTACTTTATACCAAAGGTAAAAGTGACTGATTATGAGATTAATGTGGGGTGAGTTGAGGTACCTACAATTTAAAAAAGGAAAATGCCTTTATTGAAGAAAACAAAAAATCTGTTTTATTTTGGAATTCAAGCACCATATAGGCATTATTCAAAAATGTTTTAAAAACAAACCTTTTTATTATAAAGCTCTGGCATGTTTATTATGGAAGATATTTAAAAGTATAAGAAAAGAAAATAAAAAATTATTCGTATTTCCACCATACAGAGACAACTCTGTTTTGATATCTATTTTTTCAATAGATAAAATATATTTATACAGATAATTTTATATACATACAACTAGACTAATATATTATTTATATTTAACATTCTGATTTTTTTTTTAATCACTGTATTATGGGCATGTTCCCATGCCAAAAATTATTTTTTAAGTAAATTTAAATAGCTGTATAATATTCCATTCTATTCATGTCATAATTTATCCAACTGTTCCTCTATTGTTGGATCTTTGCATTATTTCCAAATTTTTAACTACTATAAACAATGCTATGACAGACATCTTTATCTGCCTTTCTGACTCTTTCTTTAGGAGAGAGTCCTAGAATTTCATATTTTTCAAAAATCTGAACTAATTTATCCAATGAAAGCATAAATCTTAAAGTCAAATATTTTGAGATACTAATTAGGTAAAACGTAAATGTAAAAAAGGAACACATGTATTCAGGGTCTGAGCAAATCAACCCAAAACCATAAATAAGCTTCTTCCAGGAAACATACTCCTTTCTTCTTTTTTAGTTTATTTTGGTATCATTAATCAACAATTACATGTGCAATATTATGGTTATTAAAGTCCCCACTTCATCAGGTCCTCCCCACCAACCCCATTACAGTCACTGTCCATCAGCGTAGTGAGATGCTATAGAGTCACTACTTGTCTTCTCTGAGTTGTACAGCCCTCCCCGTGCCCCCCCCCAACATTACATCTGCTAATCGTAATGCCCCTTTTTCCCCCTTATCCTTCCCTTCCCACTCATCTTCCCCAGTCCCTTTCCCTTTGCTAACTATTAGTCCGTTCTTGGGTTCTGTAAGTCTGCTGCTGTTTGTTCCTTCAGTTTTTTCCTTTGTTCTTATACTCCACATAAGAGTGAAATCATTTGATACTTGTCTTTTTCGGCTTGGCTTATTTCACTGAGCATAATACCCTCTAGCTCCATCCATGTTGTTGCAAATGGTAGGATTTGTTTTCTTCTTATGGCTGAATAATATTCCATTGTGTATATGTACCACCTCTTCTTTATCCATTCATCTATTGATGGACACTTAGGTTGCTTCCATTTCTTGGCTATTTTAAATAGTGCTGCAATAAACATAGGGGTGCATCTGTCTTTTTCAAATTGGGCTGCTGCATTTTTAGGGTAAATTCCTAGGAGTGGGATTCCTGGGTCAAATGGTATTTCTATTTTGAGTTTTTTGAGGAACCTCCATACTGCTTTCCACAGTGGTTGAACTAATTTGCATTCCCACCAGCAGTGTAGGAGGGTTCCCCTTTCTCCGCATCCTCACCAACATTTGTTGTTGTTTGTGTATTGGATGCTGGACATCTTACTGGTGTGACGTGATATCTCATTGTGGTTTTAATTTGCATTTCTCTGATGATTAGCGATGTGGAGCATCTTTTCATGTGCCTGTTGGTCATCTGAATTTCTTCTTTGGAGAAGTGTCTATTCATGTCCTCTGCCCATTTCTTAATTGGATTATTTGCTTTTTGTTTGTTGAGGTGCATGAGTTCTTTATATATTTTTGATGTCAGCCCCTTATCGGATATATCATTTATGAATATATTCTCCCATAATATAGGATGTCTTTTGGTTCTACTGATGGTGTCCTTTGCTGTACAGAAGCTTTTCAGCTTGATATAGTCCCACTTGTTCATTTTTGCTTTTGTTTCCCTTGCCCGGGGAGATATGTTCATGAAGAAGTCGCTCATGTTTATGTCCAAGAGAGTTTTGCCTATGATTTTTTCTAAGAGTTCTATGGTTTCATGACTTACATTCAGGTCTTTGATCCACCTTGAGTTTACCTTTGTGTATGGGGCTAGACAGTAGTCCAGTTTCATTCTCTTACATGTAGCTTTCCAGTTTTTCCAACACCAGCTGCAAAAGAAGCTGTCATCTCCCGATTGTATATCCCAGGCTCCTTTATCAAATATTAATAGACTGTAAATGTTTGGATTTTCTATTCTGTTCCACTGGTCTGTGGGTCTGTTTTTGTCCCAATACCAAATTGTCTTGATTACTGTCGCTTTGTAGTAGAGCTTGAAGTTAGGGAGCATAATTCCGCCTGCTTTATTCCTCCTTCTCAGGATTGCTTTGGCTATTCGGGGTCTTTTGTGATTCCATATGAATTTTAGAATTATCTGTTTCAGTTCATTGACGAAAGTTGGTGGCATTTTGATAGGGATTGCGTTGAACCTGTAGATTGCTTTAGGTAGTATAGCCATTTTGACAATATTTATTCTTCCTAGGCAAGAGCATGGGATGCATTTCCATTTGTTAGTGTCCTCTTTAATTTCTCTTAGGAGTGTCTTGTAGTTTTCAGGGTACAGGTCTTTCACTTCCTTCATTAGGTTTATTCCTAGGTATTTTATTCTTTTTGATGCAATTGTGAATGGAATTGTTTTTCTGATTTCTCTTTCTGTTAGTTCATTGTTGGTATATAGGAAAGCAACAGATTTCTGTGTGTTAATTTTGTATCCTGCAACTTTGCTGAATTCAGATATTAGTTCTAGTAGTTTTGGAGTGGAGTCTTTAGGGTTTGTTATGTACAATATCATGTCATCTGCAAATAGTGACAATTTGACTTCTTCTTTACCAATCTGGATGCCTTGTATTTCTTTGTTTTGTCTGATTGCTATGGCTAGGACCTCCAGTACTGTGTTGAATAACAGTGGAGAGAGTGGGCATCCCTGTCTTCTTCCCGATCTTAGATGAAAAGCTTTCAGCTTCTCGCTGTCAAGTATGATGTTAGCTGTGGGTTTGTCGTATATGGCGTTTATGATGTTGAGGTCCTTGTTGAGAGTTTTAATCATGAATGGATGCTGAATTTTGTCAAATGCTTTTTCAGCATCTATGGAGAAGATCATGTGGTTTTTGTTCTTCTTTTTATTGATGTGGTGGATGATGTTGATGGATTTTCGAATGTTGTATCATCCTTGCATCCGTGGGATGAATCTCACTTGATCATGGTGTATGATCCTCTTGTTGTATTTTTGAATTCGGTTTGCTAATATTTTGTTGAGTATTTTCGCATCTACGGTCATCAGCGATATAGGTCTGTAGTTTTCTTTTTTGGTGAGGTCCTTTGCCTAGTTTTGGTATTAGAGTGATGCTGGTTTCATAAAATAAGTTTGGAAGTATTCCCTCCTCTTCTATTTTTTGGAAAACTTTAAGGAGAATGGGTGTTATTTCTTCTCTATTTGTCTGGTAGAATTCAGAGGTGAATCCATCAGGTCCGGGGTTTTGTTCTTGGGTAGTTTTTTGATTACCGATTCAATTTCGTTGCTGGTGATTTGTCTGTTTAGTTTTTCTGTTTCTTGTTTGGTCGGTCTTGGAAGGTTGTATTTTTCTACGAAGTTGTCCATTTCTTCTAGGTTTTCCAGCTTGTTAGCATATAGATTCTCATAATATTCTCTTATAATTCTTTGTATTTCTGTGGGGTCCATCGTTATTTTTCCCTTCTCATTTCTGATTCTGTTTATGTGTGTAGATTCTCTTTTTCTCTTAATGAGTCTGGCTAGGGGTTTATCTATTTTGTTTATTTTTTCAATGAACCAGGTCTTGGTTTTATTGATTTTTTCTATTGTTTTATTCTTCTCAATTTTATTTATTTCTTCTCTGATCTTTGTTATGTTTCTCCTTCTGGTGACTTTGGGCCTCATTTGTTCTTCTTTTTCCAATTTCAGTAATTGTGTCTTTAGACTATTCATTTGGGAATGTTCTTCCTTCTTTAAATAGGTGTAGATTGCAGTATACTTTCCTCTTAGAACTGCCTTAGCTGCGTCCCAGAGAAATTGTGGCTTTGTGTTGTTGTTGTCATTAGTCTCCATATATTCTTTGGTTTCTGTTTTGATTTGGTCGTTAACCCATTGATTAATTAGGAGAATGTTGTTAAGTCTCTATGTATTTGTGAGACTTTTTGTTTTCTTTCTAAAATTTATCTCTATTTTTATACCTTTTTTTTTAACAATTTATTTTATTTTAGTATCATTAACCTACAATTACATGAGCAATATTGTGATGATTAAACTACCCCCTTCATCAGGTCCCCCCCACCAACCCTATTACAGTCACTGTCCATCAGTGTAGTGAGATGAGAATCACTACTTGTCTTCTCTGAGCTGTACAGTTCCCCCCGTGCCCCCCCACCCTATGTCTGCCTCTAGTTTTATACCTTTGTGATCTGAGAAGTTGGTTGGTAGAATTTCAATATTTTTGAATTTACTGAGGTTCTTTTTGTGGCCTAGTATGTGGCCTATTTTGGAAAATATTCTATGTGCACTTGAGAAGAATGTGTATCCTGCTGCTTTTGGGTGAAGAGTTCTGTAGATGTCTGTTAGGTCCATCTGTTCTAGTGTGTTGTTCAGTGCCTCTGTGTCTTTACTTATTTTCTGTCTGGTTGATCTGTCCTTTGAAGTGAGTGGTGTGTTGAAGTCTCCTCAAATGAATGCATTGCTGTCTATTTCCTCCTTTAATTCTGTTAGTATTTGTTTCACATATGCTGGCGCTCCTGTGTTGGGTGCATATATATTTATAATGGTTATATCTTATTGTTGGACTGACCCCTGTATCATTATGTAATGTCCTTCTTTACCTCTCACTACTTTCTTCGTTTTGAAGTCTATTTTGTCTGATAGAAGTACTGCAACACCTGCTTTTTTCTCCTTGTTTGTTTGCATGAAATATCTTTTTCCATCCCTTCACTTTTAGTCTGTGTATGTCTTTGAGTTTGAGGTGAGTCTCTTGTAAGCAGTATATAGATGGGTCTTGGTTTTTTATCCATTCTATTACTCTGTGTCTTTTGATTGGTGCATTCAGTCCATTTACATTTAGGGTGATTATTGATAGATATGTACTTATTGCCATTGCTGGATTTCGATTCGTGGTTACCAAAGTTTCAAGGGTTGCTTATTTACTATCAGACAATCCAACTTAACTTTCTTGTTAAGTTGTTTAAACAGTCTGATGTTTCTTTATTTCTCTCCCTACTTATTCTTCCTCCTCCATTCTTTATATACTAGGTGTTTTATTTTTTGCCTTTAGTTAGTATTTGGGTGGTCTGCTTTCTTTGCTATGATTTTATTTTCTCTGGTGACATCTTTTTAGCCTTAGGAGTGCTTCCCTCTAGAGCAGTCCGTTTAAGATATCCTGTAGAGGTGGTTTATGGGAGGCAAACTCTCCCAACTTTCGCTTGTCTGGAAATTGTTTAATCCCTCCATCATATTTAAATGATAATCATGCTAGATACAATATTCTTTGTTTGTGGCCCTTCTGTTTCATTATGTTAAATATATCATGCCATTCTCTTCTGGCCTGTAAGGTTTCTGTTGAGAAGTCTGATGATAGTCTGATGGGTTTTCCTTTGTAGGTGATCTTTTTTCTCTCTCTAGCTGTCGTTAATACTCTGTCTTTATCTTTGATATTTGCCGTTTTAATTATTATGTGTCTTGGTGTTGTCTTCCTTGGGTACCTTGTGTTGGGAGATCTGTGGGCTTCCATGGACTGCGAGAGTATTTCCTTCCCCAGCATTGGGAAGTTTTCAGCAATTATTTCTTCAAAGACACTTTCTATCGCTTTTTTTCTCTCCTCGTCCTCTGGTACTCTTATAATGCGAATATTGGTCCGTTTGGATTGGTCACACAATCCTCTTAATATTCTTTCATTCCTAGAGATCCTTTAATCTCTCTCTGCCTCAGCTTCTCTGTATTCCTGTTGTCTGATTTCTATTCCATTAACAGTCTTTTGCATCTCCTCCAGTCTGCTGTGAAACCCGTAAATCGTTGTCTCATTTCTGCATAGTGTTTCCTCACTTCCCTCACTTCCTCCCTTTGCTCTTGCATATTTCTCTGTAGATCCATCAGTATGGTTATGACTTTTATTCTGTATTCTTTTTCAGGAAGATTGTGCATATCTGTCCCTTCAGACTCCCTCTTTGGTGTCTGGGTCTAGATAAGCTTTGTTTGTACCATATTCCTCTGTCTTTTCATGGTGATAGAAGTCGTCACTGTCAGGTGCCAGGTGTGTTAGCTGGGCTCTTTAAGACTTAACAAAAAAAATCGAAAGAAGAGAAAGAGAAGAAAGAAAGAAAAGAAGAAAAAGAAAAAAACACCAAAAGAAACAAACAAAAAGACGTCCACTGGGAGTTGATTCTGTGAGGATGCTGTAGGTGGCGCTGTTGCTCCACTATTCCACAGCCGCTCTGCAGGGCCGTTTTCAGCTCTGGCCAGGGCTGGAACAAATGGGAGGCTGCTGATGTCTGCCTCGTGGGGTGCCGAGTCCTCTCAGGTGTAGATGCAGGCTGAGTGCTGTCCTGTATCTTCTAGTCTCTCTTTTAGGAATAGTTGTATTTGTTGTATTTTCATAAATATATATGGTTTTGCGAGGAGATTTCCGCTGCCCTTCTCACACCGCCATCTTCCCGGAATGACCGGAAACATACTCCTTTTAAGTGGGCCAATATTTCATGTACTCTTATAGACTCATTATTACTTTTAATTCATTTTACTTTATTATGCTGTGTTTCTTTAAATAAAATATTTATATATCCCTCAGGTCAGATCTTACTGACTCACTGACTCAGGTAGCTTTTCCCCTGACTTAATTGAAATTAGTGAATGCTTGCCACATTACCTCCTGCTTTCTTAAACTTAGGATTAGAGAACTAATAGTGTCTAATTAATAACCTCTCTAAAATCAATAGTGTTCCTAAATTGAAAAAGGCTATTTTAGTGTAGAAAGAAACATAAAAGTATCAAAATGCATAAACAGAGGCAAGGGACTGTGTTCATGATCAGGTTTTATCCTAACTATCCCATTCCTAGGTTACATAGAAGATGCAGAAATTCTAGGAACTCCAAGATGTCAGCACTATCCCAATTCACTCAGTCATAAAGGCAGTCCCAAACAATTCTAATTCAATTCATTTCAACAGTCTTTATTGAGGACATATTATGTACTGATTACTATGGTTACTGCTGGGGATAGCATGATAATTAGACATCACCCCTCTTTTAAGTTGCTTACAATCTAGTAGAGGAGAAAATTAAAGCAAGTAATCAAAATGCAGTCTGAGGAGTGCAACATTATAAAAGGTGTGTAAATAATTCAAAGAGAGAGAGTAATTAATTGTTTGGGATTAAGGGTCATGGAAGTCTTTGTAGAGGTAGTATTGTCTGAGCAGGGTGTTGTATGGTGAATAAAAATTGAGACAGTGAGAAGGAGAAAGGGCATTCTTGGCAGATAAACTGCAAGTGGAAAGGCATGAAGGCATGTGTGTTTGAAGAACTTTAAATTCTTTAGTCTCATAGAGCTCTGTGAGAGCAGAGACTTTGACTGCTTTGCTCACTGTATCCGAAGTAGCCTAGTACAGAGCCTGGAGCACAGCAGACCATAAATATCTGCTGAACAAAGGAATAAATGAGAGGGAGCTGTGTGCCATTCTAAGGAACTTGGACTTAATCTTGTACCTCCCATTGGCTGAACTTAACTGGAAGCCAGTGGGCAAGGGAGTCTTGGAAATTTGGTTTGTAGGAGTTAGTACCTGAACAAAGAAGAAAAAGGAAGGGAATGGAACTGAGACCAAGTAGGCAAATGATCCACACTCTTATTATGGCCTACTAGCTTTGTAGGATGTGCATCCACCTACCTCTCTAACTTAATCTGCTATGATGCAATAAACTGGCCTCCTTTTCATTCCTCAGACAGACCATGGTTGTTCTAACTAGTACTGGAACTTTGCTTATTTCCTAAGCCAGAAAAGCCTAGCAGAGATCCCTCTGCTAGAATCCTTCTCATCATTCAAGTGACAGTCCCTCAAATAGGCCTTCCTTAGTAGGCCCTTTTAAGGTAGAACAGCTGTCCCTCCCCTTACCTTTAAAAGGTAATACGGTAAACATAACCTTAAAAGACCCCTAAGCATTCACATTCTTGTAAAATCCCTTCCTTTTGAGGGTAGGTGTAACCTATGACTTGCTTTTAACCAGTAGAATATGGCAAAGGTAATAGGATAGCACTCCCATGATTATGTTGTGTAATATTAGACTCTGCCTGAGTAGACTAGAGCAAGAAGGACTCTCCCTGTTAGCTTTGAATAAATGAACTACTATGTTGTGAGACAACTGATGGAGAAGGTCACATGGCAAGGAATTGTAAGGGCCTCTGGGAGGTGAGAGCAGCTCTAGGCATACAGCCAACACCTGAATGAGCTTAAAAGGAGATTCTTCCCCAGTCATGTCTCCAGATGAGACTAGCCTGTCTGACACCTTGACTGCAACCTTATGAGACCCTGGGCAGAGGACCCAGACAAATTATGGAAACTATGGGATAATAAAATACGTGTGTTGTTTTCAGCTGCTCAGTTTGTGGCAATTTATTAAACAGCAGTAGAAAATGAATATAGGTAAGTACATGAGAGGATGAGAGGAAAGAACTTGGCCCTCTTGTTCCTTACTGTACATTATACCTAGAATTGTGACTGGTACATAGTTCAATAATCATTTTTTCATTATATAAATTAATGAATCAATGAGTGAATAAAAGGATGGATGGATGAATGGATGAATTTCAGCTGGATGAGGGGAGCGGATGGGACTGTATCCTAGGAACATGGCTAGTGGTCAGAGACTAAGGCATACTACTCTCAAAGGGGGAGATCCACTGGAAAGATACATGTGTGGTTCGAGGACTTTGGAGAGCAGTGATATCTGATACTATGTTTTAGTTTTTCCTTTCCTGTTATATTTTTTCTTCTTTTTTAGTTCTAAGTCTTAGTGAAAATTTCAGCCATACTTTGGAGTAGCTTGGAGAATAAAAATGAAGGGTGCTGTATCCACTCTTTGGAGGAAAGCAGAACTCAGTGTCTGGCATCAGCAAGGAAAAGCTCTTACAAGATGCAGTAGAGAAGTTCAGAGCAAATCAGGTAAATCTGTGGAAAATATAAATCCTCTTCTGGGATCTTTAAGTGCTCGGGGAGAAGATGGGTTTTCCTGCTGTCAGTCAGTCAGGATGGGAGTCCCAGATGATTTTATTTGGTTCTTAAAGGGAAAGAAAGGGAAGGGTGATCCCAGAAGCTAGGCTAACTAAAATTTCAAAAATTAGACAAAAATAGAAGGAAGGAGATGGGTTGGCAGATCTAGGTTCCAAAAGCAAAGTTGATTTTTTTTTCTTTTTAAACCTTTGCTTGTTGTAGAGAGAGAGACCAAAGGAAGTCAAGAGTGGTCAATTTCCAATCTCACTTTCCATATTCTTCACAGCTAGGTTTCCGCTCTCCCCCCGACTATACCTTAATCTTCCAAAAGGAGACAATGTCACGTCCCATTCTTCAGTTTAATTCTGAAGACTAAGTCCTGAAGTTTCTAAGCAGTTTAAAATTACCTTCTGTTATTCTGAAGGGTATCCCTGAGTTAGCTGCTGAGAGTCTCTTTTGTTTTTCTTCTAGAGATAAGAGTCTTCGTTTTTCTCTGACACCACCTCTTAATGATGATAAAGTTTGTTCTTAGAATATTCAGTATCTCTGAGTCCAGGTAGCAACTCTCTGACCTCATTCCTGTAACAGGTATTTGGCCTTGGTCCTTATTCCAATCCTTGTTCTAATAATCTGCTTAGTGCACCCAGGCCGCTTTTAACTAGGGCCTTGCTTTCCTTTTGCTCGTCTTCCGACTCAGAGAAAAGAATAATCCATGAGGGGCCATAATACACAGCAAAAATCTATCAGCCTTGCAGATTCTGTTGATCTGTCCACCTGGATTTTGGTGTTGCTTTCCTCATTTCCCAGTTCCTTACCCCAGAGTTTTTCCCATATGTTAGAAGACCCTCCTATTGTACTTGTTGGGATTTTGGTGATTAGAGTAGTCGTGATTATTTTCTTTTGGACACCATGGTACTTATTAGGGTTGTTCAAGAATTTTCATAATATCCACCTAGTAACATGGTACAGGATCACATTTCCCTGAAGATAGGTTTGGTCATGTGACTTCTATGACCAATAAAATGTGAGTGGAAGTGAAGCATATTGTTCCTGGGTGAAAGAGTTTTAATGACTAGAGCAAGACACTGAAGAACTAGGAATTAACTTTTATGATCCTCACTGTGTTACTGTTGAAAGCATGTATCTCAGTAAAGCCTCCATCAGTCTGGGACCTCAGTTAGTACGGTGAGCAGAGTCCACGTAATGGATGCTGTGCTGAGCTTCCCAGATCCACCCATAAGGACTGAAGCACAACTTCTCCCAACTCCTGGAAATGTTGATGGCTAATAGCTCTCAGCTGGGTCCCTCTCTGGAGGTTGCTCTAGGCTAAAGAAGGCCCTTTCATCCAAGGGTCACCTCCCATCCCTGGTTGTAGTCTCTGTCCAATGTCTGGTTGATGTGAGGATATAAAGAGCTGGCCCCCTACCTCAGTTCAGAACAATGTTGAAGGGCCATCCCAGCTCCAGAGTTCCCTGCAGAATTGGCTAAAGCTTCAGTTGCATTTGTTGTTGCAGTTCAACTTCCTCTGCCCTAACTTGTGACAGTCTTCCAGAGACTGTTCTTGAGGTCACTACCCAATAACCTGCTGCATGCAAATCTTAAGAGTTTCAGGGTCTGTTTCCTAGTGGACCCCACTTGTGATAGGCTTCCTGAGGACTTGTATCCAACATGTAACATGCACATTAAAGAAACCTTTGTTGCAATAAGCTGCTGAGATGTTTGTTATATCTGACTAGTACCAAACCTTGCCTTCTCTGCCCATTCTTTGTTCTGCCCTTAGCTTGATTTGTATTGCCTGTCTTAGTGGACAGATAGATTGCCAAATTTTAGTTCTTCTCTGATGTTCTTTCTCATAGTGAGTGAACAGCCATGTCCTAATTGAAATATTACAAGGAGCAACAGAAAAGGGAAGAGAGTTGCTTATCTAGTTGTCTACTAATTATTCCTACCAAGTCAGTAGCATATATTTCTTTCAAGTTTCCTAAGACTCTTTCTTCTTTTTTATATAATTTAACACACACTTACAATATGTATAAGGGTACTTATTGTTTGGAAAATTTTTATGTAACTAAAAATAGAATAATTAAGTACTTCATCCTAATATGAGAAGGAAAAACAGTATACTAGCAAACAAACTTTCTGCACTTCTAACAGTAAAATCCTATTTCTCTGAATGTTACTTCTTATTTCTTGAAAGCCAAACGGTAAAACAGTACCAATTTCTTAGTTTAGGCCTTTTGGGCAAAACAAACATAGTAATAAAGCTAATGAATCAAAGTATAAGCTCCCTTTTTTTTTTCTTTTTAAGGGATATTAGTATATAGAAAAATTTCTCTCTGCCTGAATGGTAAACAGTATAAAAATATTTCCACCAAAGAGTCTGAGAATCCTAGACTGGTATTACAACCACCCTTAACTATAGAAGATATTTAGTACGATAAACAACAACTAATTTAAGGAATGTGGAGATTTACTTACATCAAGGTCAGATAAAGAGATTAAAGGGGGGGGGGAACACGCAAGCAAAGCTTATGACTTCGGGAGTGCACCTATGAACGCACCTTTGGAACTGCCCAGGCAGCCACAACGAAAGGCTAGCAAAAGCAGCCTTTACAACAACCCTTCTGCTAAATAGGAGAAGGGAAGGCTAGACTTTACCTCTGGGATCGCCCTCCCACGCAAAATCTCCACCTCGCAGCTAAGAATTAAAACCAGACTTCCTATCATGGCGCCACGCACGACTCCTTCTCCCTCTTCCCCCAGCAAAACCCAGCCCAAGTCGCCCAGAGCCCGCAGCGGGTGTGTAAGGGCTGCAGGGCCGGGGGAGAAATCCTGACCCTACCCTGGTTGCTTGGGTTTTTGCAATACAAAAACACCGACTCAACAGCTTCGGTACCAACAGGACCTTCTCATTTCCTTGAGTGCGAAAACTCTCTCCCACTCTACCCCGACGCAACTACTCTCACCGCGATTTTCCTTTCACAGGCCCTAAAAGCCCCCAAGTCCCCCAGCCTTTGTGAATAAAGGCCCGCCCTCGAAGTGTAACCCGCGCTGCTTACACAGATACGCGCATACAGCAGCACAGTGCATAGAATTCTAAAAGAGGCTTTTTTTCCTGGCTTCACATCCTTGCAAATGTTTATTATTCCTGTAAACTAAGAAAGGCTACAGTAATGGGTGCTTCGAGGGAAGCAGGACACCGATAAGAAAAAAATTATCAACTTAGGGGTGGTCTTTCCAATTCCGGCTTTTGTTTGAGCCTGAGGGGAGGCCCGAGGAGGCCAAGGTCTCCGATTCTGAGAAAGGTGAGTACGACTGGATTCCTTGGGTTACAGAGAGGCAGCCTCCGGCCCCAAGAAACGACGGGGGCAGTTGTGCTCCTCGAAGCTTTACCCCAGGAGTCCCGGAGGAGACCCAGACGTCTGTCAGGGACTAAATCACACCCGGCTCGGAAGAGTTTGCTAAGGCTGGACAAAAGATGGGGTCGCCCTCTCTTAAACACACGCCCACACACACGTCTCAAGCCTGCCATGTATGTCAAGAATGGGTGTGTAAAGGAAAAAAGGCCGCGGCTGCCCACCGCAGGCCGCCAGCCCCACCCTGCCCTGGGCGGTTCGGGGGCCAGAAGCCGCGCGAGGGCCGCGGCGTCGCTCCAGTCAGCCCTAGAGCGAGGGGCGGGGGCCGGGCGGGGCCGCGGGTGCGCAGGCGCAGCAAGGGCCTCCTCGCGCGGCCACCGCTGCCGCTGCCGGGGCCGCCTGCGCTGCACCACAGGCCGAGACAGACAGGGCCGGGAAGAGCCGGAGACTGTGGAGGAGGCGGAGGTAGCGGCGGAGGCGGCGGCGGCAGAGGCGGGGCAACTCCAGTGGCCGAGAGCGCCGCAGACTGGCAGCTGCGGCGACTGCCCCCTTTGTGTCTGGTCTGCTTGGAGCCACTGGAAGTGCTTCCCGGAGGGGCGCGGGGTATCTCGCCGCCTCGCTGCCCACCCCCTTCTCCAGCCACCTAAATCCGCCCTCTCGCCGCCCCCCGCCCTCGGCCCGCGACGCCCAAGCTCCACCCGGGGCCCAGTGCTGCGGGAGAACGAGGCGGTGGCGGCGGCGGTGCCTTTCTCGGGGGCTTGTGATTCGCTCACTGGAGCCATTGACGGGAGAAAACGAGGCTCTCATGGTGGAATTTAACTCAGGCCAGATCGAGCAGCAGCAATAAAAGAGAGAGAGGAGCGCACCCGGGAGGGCTGGAAAGGGCAGCCTCCCGGCACCTTCCCTTCCCCCGCGGTCTCGGGCAGCTCCGGGCCCTGCCTGCCCACCCCTTCCCTCCCCTACTTCCACCGCCCTCCGGCCCTCCGGCGGGGCCCTACCGGACCCCCGAAGGATTGTTTCGCGAAGGCGTGAAGGCTGTGCTGTGGGTCTGTCCATGAAGGCAGGCGCCTTTTTCGAGCCAGTCGAGGAAGATCTGCTGTTCTCGAGATCGAATTGAAGAAAGCACCGAAGCGAAACTTAAAAAGGAATCCTGCCCGCCCGGAGCCACAGGCGATGCGACTCGGGCTGCCCGGCACCACCGCCGCCCTCCTGGCTTCGCCCTTCCCGGCAGCCGGGAACTTGTTCTGATCCTAGCGCCCCAAGCCACCATCGAATCCCTGCTCTCCACCCCGGATATGTTTTCTCCCAGACCTGGATATTTTTTTGATATCGTGAAACTACGAGGGAAATAACTGCGGGTCTTTCTTTTCGTCTCCCTGCTTCTTCCCACGGATATGTCTTCAGTTTGGGGGGCCGAGGCACCCTGTCGTAGGCGAATGAACTCCCCCAGTCGCGAGGGACAGAAATGAAGGGAATTTCTGCAGCGGAATGAAAGCTCTGTAGCTAGGTCTTCTCATCTGCCATTTGTCCTTTCAAACTGCATTGTAATACGGGCCGGATAAGTCAGGCGAGAGAGAAGACAAGCCTCGCGGCCGTAGTTCTCCGCCCGTGTTTACTTTCCGTATTTCTTTTCTCTGCTTTCCTGCTTGGCTGGCCCAGGGATGACTTCCTTGCTGCGGCGGCCCTGGAGGGTGCCCTCGCTGCTGTGGACTGCCCTGCTGGTCAGCTCGGCGGCGGGTGAGTAGCCCTGGGTGGCGCGTCCGGGCCACTGCCCCTGCGGGTGTAGAGGGAAGGAGCCCGCAGAGGCCCGGGCCTGCGCTCGCCCGTCGCGCTGCGTCCGCCCGTCTCTGTGGACTGAGCAGCAGCCGTGTACCTACCTGCGCGCCTTTCCAGTTCCTTCCACGGAAATAACCTTTCTTGTTTTTGTGTAGTTTTGAATCCCCCCCTCCCATATTCCCCACCCGCCACGCTCGCCACGCTGGGGGAAAACATAATGGGTGTGGTATCTTGACATTTTTAACTGTGAGGTAATGCAAGGATTAAAAAGAATACTTTAATACCAGTGAACAGTGGCTATTAAGAGATCTTTGGAAACAGAGCTGTAGGTTTTTTTTTTTTAATATGAAGAAGGGGATTTGGCTTACAGTACAAAGAACATCAACTACAGAACACACACATGAACCTTAGTTATAGATTTAGATCACTTTTTGGAAATCCGGGCTACTTTCATTATTCAAAAATGTTACCTAGTAAACTGAATAGGTAGATGTTGAGGAAGTCAGAAATGTGAAATTCTTAATTATATTACACTATATAATACTGTTAATTATAATCAGTATTATTTTGTTCCAAAGTACTTTGGTAATTTTATTTCCATCTTTTCAATCAGGACACTAGTAATTTATGTGTTTTTGGAATTACTATTGGGCTTAGAAGTATTTTCTGTAACTTTTCGTTTAGTCATCTGGCATGTATTGGCCTTCCTGTCATTGAGACAACTTTGACCTCACATCAGACTTCTAGGAGGTTTGAGTCCTGAAAGTTCTTTGACATTTTACTGACGCTTAAAGGGAAATTGTAGTCATCTTTTCCTCAGGATGCTTTCTTTTTAGTTTTCAAGACAACTTAGCAAAAAAACCTTATTTACATTTTTCAAGTAGTCTTTTAGTGATATGCTTGTAGAAATTTTCAGGAGTGGGTTATACATAGAATTCTTAATTTGGTTTAGAATGGCAAGTAGATAATGCATTTAAAAATGAGTAACAGGTAAAATAACAGCTTTCCAGTTACATTTTTATTTTTACAGTGTGTACTTTTTACATTCAATAAATTTCTCATGTGCTATGTTAGACAAAGGAGTTGCTTGCTTATTTCCATTTTAAAAGTCTGCATTGGGAAAATACTGAAAGATTTGAAGTTTCCTTTTCTGCTTTTGATACTGATTGAGTCTAGTATGTTTATGATAAATCTATATCATTGTGTTAAAATAATTTGAACTTATGAATTGATTGTATTTTGAAATATATTTTAGATTCTTAATCATCACAATTCCTTTTGGGGTAAAAATGAATAATTTTTCTCTAGAGTTCTTTATATTGTGTTAGCTTTTTAAATTCTTTAGCCCTAAGTCATGTGGTTCCTGTAAAATCAAAGAGAGTATAGAAGGCCTTAAGCTTAAGCAGTTATTCTAAGAGCAGAAATCTTAAGAACATAGACTTTTCAGTGTTATTTATTATTCTTAACCTTTTTAAAATGTAGATTCTCTTTCAGAGTTAACAGCTTATTTGTGATTAGAACTGGCAAAAGTAAGAGAAAGAACATTGGCTTAAAAACAAACAATTTATATTTGGTAAATAAAATAATAGAATGATGTCCCTAAAGAGGGTTAATTAGAAGAATTATTACTTAAAAGTGGTTTTAGTCTTCTTTTTTCTTTAGTGTTACATAGCACCAGATGCCAAAATTTGTGAAGCTGGATTTCAGAGCTATAACAATAATAGCAAATGTTTATTGAGTGCTTGCTATGGGCCAGCAACTATTCTAATAATTTTACATGAATTTTCTTATTTGGTCCTCAGGACAGTACTATACTACTCTAGGTTTAATTATACTCCTTTTACAGAGAGGGCAAGTAAAGTACAGAGAATTTAAATAACTCATCACACATTGAATAAATTATGGAGCCAGGATTATAGTCTGACCCTTACGTACCACATTAATGATAACAACAACCTTTCACTCTATTTGGGAACATAAGATAGAGTCGTGCCTTCACCAGATCATCCTTTGGAAAGAAGCAGGGACACTTGACAGGATCTTGGTGTAGCAGTAGTTATGTAGATATGGTTCTAAACGTGTAAACTTTGCTTTGCCTGATATTGGAGTGACTAGTGGCAGTTTCAGTTAAGTGCAAGGTGACCAGAGAAGAGCTGTATGGATTTGGGATATATGGATGCAGTGATGTAACCAGACAGGTACAAATAATGCTGCTGAACAGAAAAAATATACTGGAAGACTGACTGATACCACATCTGTCTTTGGTGTCATAGATAAATCCTCTATTTTTTTAAATCTCTCTTTCCCACTTTATCTAGTTCCTGTATTCCTAAATTCTAAGAAGTGTTGGTGTGTAAAAAATTGGAGTTTATAAGGTATACCATGTGCTTATAAATGATTTTTTAATTTTAATTAAGGGTACAATACAATGCAATACTTATTTGTGTAAAAAAAAAAAGTTGCCAAGCTTTATTTAGGTTGTAATGGTTACAGATCCTATATATCCTATATACCTAATCCTATATCCTGTCCTACCCTATGTAGCCCCCTGAGCAGGCTCAGCTTTCCTTTCCTTCCAGTCTTACTTCTTGTCCTCCCCCTTCTTGTCCTTCTTGGCATCTTTGGTGGCCTGGGAGGCCAGGGAGCTCATGGCATTTTGAATGTCTTCATTGTAGGGATCCACACCTGAAGATTCTCCGGTACACACTCAAAGAACTCGGTCCTGCATTACATCAGAATCCTCTTCCTTGGCTCGTTCGGATGTGTCCATGGTTGAAATGGCATCAATGGCAGCTGATTCTTCCTGCATTTGAAATAATTCACTTGGCTAGATTTCAATTTTACATATATTTCTTTAGGGACACACACATTGTCTAAAAGCAGGATTCACCTATTTAGTTCATGTTTTCAAACAGTTAATGAATATTGTTGAGGAACTGGAAATTTAGTAATCTTTGTTTTAGTATTTCTCAAGATCTGATACTGCAGCAGGACCATCTGTGGTTCTTGATAGAGTGCATATTTCTGGTCCCTGTAGTCTAGATGTAGTGAATAGATCCCTTTGGGACTTGTATATGGGTGAGTGTGTATGTGTGTATATACATCCATAAATACATACATTTTAAACTTAGAACCCAAAAGATTCTCATTGAGGCAAGTTTGAGAACCACTGATTTTATATAATCAGTCTTGATTGGATTTCTTAAATATTGTGATTCAGTCAGCTTGTGCTGTATATTAACTGGCAACCACAAAATCAAACTATTACCATATTACCAAACATATTACCAAATCATACAACAATAAGCAGTTATTCTGCTCCACTTGTCTCATTCTGGGGCCTATGCTGGAGGGAAAGGTAATATCTGTCTGGTGGAAGGTTATCTCTTGCCAATGGCAGAAGTACAGAGGACAAGCCCAATCCTGCCATTTTCAGACTCTACTCCTCTAACATCACATTGGCCAAACCCAAAGGCTAGGGGTAGTGAAGTACACTTTGCCTATAATAAGGCCATGGTAAATACAGATATATAATACCATCGCCAGGGAATGAAGAATTGGAGCCTTCAATCTACCACATATGATCAGAAAGATTGTCCAGGAGTGGGAACTTCTCTTACCATTTGAAAAGAGCTAAACTCTTAAATAGGCCTTTGCATGAAAACTATACCAACTTTGGTATCTATAAAAGCTATCCTGGTATGTGCAGTGATGTGGTAGTAATGATATTGGTGTTGGTGAGTGTATGAAATATGAGAGAGATAGTTGTTCCACACAAGGACAACAGCTTTCCTTTATTAAAGGTGAACTTACTTAACAGTGAAAAAGAATAAATTGAATATTGATCTCTGATGGGATCTATAAAAGGTGCAGATTGAAGTCAGTGTAAATCAGTTAATTTTATAACTGACCATACTGCCCATTTTAGCCCTTATTCATATACCCTCGCTGTTGAATATCAGTTTTGTATTTTTGCCTGGTTCTCTCAACTGATAATAGCTTCATGTCTTAAAATGTTTTGTAATCTACCACATAGCTGTGCGCATAGAAGATGTTTAAGAAATAAAAAGTAATGGAAGTGAGGAATTATTCTAAGATTGCTCACATAATATATTAGTTATTTATTCTTTCTTTGTCCTAGTTCCTTCAACTATAAAGTAATTTTTAAGTGGTGTAGTAGGAAAACAACTTTCTTGAGTTAATGAGACTTGAATTCTGAGTGATTTGGGGCAAATAGATTACTTAATATAGTTTTCTCAGTTGTAGTATTATGGAATTGGAATAGATTGTTTGAAATGAAGATTTCTGGGCACCACCCATGACCCACTTAATCTGAATAGCTGGACAGTGACTTTGGGAATCTGCATTTTAAACAAACATCCCCCGTCCCCTCTACCCCACCACCACCAGGTAAATTTTATGTACCCTGAAGTTTGAGAACTACTGGATCCAAGACTTCTTTTAATTCTCAGGTTTTACTTTTATTTTTTCCACTTTTTGTGCTAATTATAACCTATTCTGGATCTTTTGTGCAGTCAACATTGGTATCAAACATTTTTTACTTTATACCTTAAGTAATTACCCAAAACCTTTTTCTTTCTCAAAATTTGTACAATTTTTTTTTCTTGCCTATTCTTGGTCTTAAAGGTGATATGTTAGTGAAACGTGCTTTGCTTGCCCAGTATTCTATATGTTCATTTAGCTCATACTTTTATTTTGGCCATTTTATTTTTCTTTTCCTTCTGCCAAAAAAAAAATATTACTTGTTAGAAGAAAGAAGTGGTTTCACTGTCAGTATATTTGAATGAGAATTGTTGATGAACTCTTTTAACAGATAAAAGAGTTAGTACAAAACTAAATTAGAGTAGATAACATTGTTTTGGTTTTAGTTACAAATAAATATTTCATGGAGCCCTCCAGGTGTATAAATTGTGTATACTTTATTTCTGTCCACCAAAGATGAATTGTATCCTAATTTGGTTGATGTCTGCTGGGAAACATTAAATGTTAGTGCTGTGATATCTAAGAATTCATGAGTTTTGACCAACTTGCATAGCACTTACACATGTTGAAGAGTTTGTCATATTACCAAACTGTTTATTCTTGTAGTTAAAAGGTCTAGTCATTGAATACTTTCCAGAATCAGTGAAGATGACTGTGGTAGAATTTTGAGTGCTATAGACTTGATTTTATTTTGTTTTGTTTAAAAATTGTTTTTTGGCTGTGGGATGGATATGACAGCTAAGACTACAGGATTACAAGAATACGTATATAATTTATGTATAGTCTATGTGAGGTTAGAAATAAGCTTGTAAATAAATGACTTGCATTGTCTTATCAGAACTATTAGAACACAGCATTTATTGGTTGCTCTTAATTGCACTTAGTACAGTAAGTGTTTGACCACACCCCATTTCTATTCCAGTTTTCACCCATGGGAGCAGCCAGAAGGGTAGGGAGACATTAGTAGGGTAGATAACATGTGGGAGGAGAACTAAAATGTCCAGTCAACAAACATCTATTAATGCTTCCTTTCTTTAAGGAATGTTGTACTTTTTTTTAATGTTGGTGAATACAAAGAAATATAAAAAGGGGCTGCCCCTCCTCCCCCAGTGGTCTCGTGCCATAGCCTATATCACTTTATGAAGAGAATTAGATTTCATGGTGTTTGAAACAGGTAGGTATTTAACAAACCATGACTGTTGTGTTATTTCTCCTCTCTGTGTATCTTTTAGGCTGAGAAATTCCTGTAGATATTCTGCAACACGGGAAAAGAGATGATGTTCCTGTGTGTCTTCTAGCTGATTTCCACCTCCTTTTAAATCCTCTCTTCTTGAAAGAGCAGTGAATACTTCTTGATTTCCATATCCTCAATTCTTTACCTGCCCTCCCCCACTCCTTGCCTCATCATGCATATTAGGTCAGCAGTGACTTCCTAATTATGAAATCCAGTCACTTTTCAGTCTTAATCTCTGACCTTTTACTGAATTTGACAGTTTTGGTCTCCCCTTTCTTAAATTCTGCTATTTTGACTTTAGTGACTCTGTATTTCCCTGGTTCTGTATCTTCTTCATTCTCTCTTCCCCCAAATGTTTTTTATATCTCCCTTAGATTGTCTTGAGTACACTTTTCTCTTATTGCTACTCCTCTCCCAGGCTTAAATTATTCCTGAAAGTTAATTTCTAAGTCAAAGAGGCAACCAGAAATGGAATCTAGAAAGATTTGAATTTTTTCCTAGTGGTACCTTTAGCTGTTTTCTTTGGGCAAATCACCTCTTTTAGTCTCAATATCCTCATTTGTAAAGTTGGTCCGCATGACACTTAGAGTACTTACAGCACTTTTGTGTATGATATGAGAAAAGCCAGTGGTATACTTAAATATTAGTAAGTGTATATTACTTTGAATGATATATTTGGTTATTACTGAATATATAGTACTTTGAATTTAGCTCAAGTTTCTAATTTAAAAACTGGCGGAAACTGTGGGGTATGGTGAAATTTTAAAAGCACTACTTTGAAAGAAATGTAACTTAATTTTTTATAAATACATTTTATATATTGATTATATTGGTTGAATTAGGACAAAAGTGTGAAGAAAGAATCTTTAGGGATGTGCTTTAATGAAAATATAAGAATATAACTAAAAATACTGTACTAACCAAACAATAAAATACTCAGGAATAAATTTAACCAAGGAAAAGCTTCTGTACAGAAAAGGACCCCATCAGCAGAGCAAAAAGGCAACCTACATACAGTATGGGAGAATATATTCATAAAAGATTTATTTGATAAAGGGTTAACATCCAAAATATATAAAGAGCTCATACATCTCAACACCAAAAAAACAAATAACCCAATTAAAAAATGACCTGAACAGACATTTTTCCAAAGAAGAAATACAGATGACCAACAGGCACATGAAAAGATGCTCCACATCCTAATCATCAGGGAAATGCAAATAAAAACTGCAGTGACATACACCTCACACCAGTTAGAATGGCCACTATCCAACAGACAAGAAATAACAAGTGTTGGCGAGGATGTAGAGAAAAGGGAACCTTCCTACACTGCTGGTGGGAATGTCAGTTGGTGCAGCCACTGTGGAAAGCAGTATGGAAGTTCTTCAAAAAACTAAAGATAGAAATACCATTCCACCCAGTAAGTCTACTTCTACAAAATTTACCTGAGAAAACAAAATCCCTGATTTGAAAAGATGTATGGACCCCAATGTTTATTGCTGCATTATTTACAAGAGCCAAGATATGGAAGCAACTTAAGTGTCCATCAATAGATGAATGGATAAAGAAGATACAGTACATACACACAGTGGAATACTACTCAGCCATAAAAAATGAGCTACTGCCATTTACAACAACATGGATGGATCTAGAGGGTATTACACTCAGCAAAATAAGCCAGGTGGAAAATACCGTATGATTTCACTTATTTGTGGAATATGAAAATGCAATACAGAATGAACAAAACAACAGTAGACTCATAGACACTAAGAAGTGACTAGTGGTAACCATGGGGTGGCTAAGTGTGGAGGGTGAAGGATAAAGGGGCACAAAACTTCTCAATACAAGTTGGTCACAAGGTTAGAAGTACAACATGGAGAATATAGTTAGTGATTCTGTAACATCTTTCTATGTTGACAGGTAATACAAGTTAGTGGGGGTGAGGATTTAATAATATGGGTAATTGTTGAACTACTGTTTTACATTTTAAACCAATGTAAGATTGTATACCAATAATAATTCAAAAAAAAATTAGCTTTGCCAACAAGGAGAACAGAAAAAAAATTTATCCAAGGAAGCAAAACACTTGTAGACTAAAAATTACAAATCATTGCTAAAAGAAATTAAAGGGGACCCAAATAATAAATTTGATGGACTCTGTTCTTTGTGTTTATTGCTAAGGAAAATGATGGAGGAATATACATTTGATACACTTAAGACATTCTTAAAACATCTTCCATAACTCTGGGGAATTTATGAAGGTCTTTGAAAAGTACTGCATTTTTTGGTGTTGGGCAGTAGTTAACAAAGTGTGATACCTGGATTAGAAGCATCAGTACACCTTGGAATTTGTTAGAAATGCAAATTACTGGGTCTCATTCTAGGACCTCAAGTCAAAATCTCTGGGACCGAGACCAAGCAGTGTGTGTTTTAACAAGTCCTCTATGTGATTCTAGTGTACCTTAAACTTTGAGAACCACTGATATATACAGTTCATTTAGAGGTTCCATTTGTAGTCAGAAGTTTATATCAGAATTAATAATTGGGGATCCTTTTTCAACATAGATGTGCCTGGCCTGGCTCTCAACCCTAAGGAACAAAGTGATTCATTAGAACTTAAGGGGTGGGACATGTGAATATTGAAAGGCTGCCCGGTTGATCCTAATAGGTAACTCTTGATAGAACTTCTGTTTTAGTGCTTGTGAAGTATGCTAATATCTTCTATTTTGGGAATGTTGGAATGGTTCAATAAATAATTTGGGCACTCTATTTGAATTCTACCAGATTTCTTGGTGTGACTTACCTTTTTTATATAAATACTTTTATGCATGTATCCCTTGTGTGTTTTGGTTTATTTTTGAGTTGTAACAAATGTACCAAAGTAATGCAAGATGTTAATAATAGAGGAAATAGGGTGAAGGTATTCAGGACACCCTCTGTACTGTCTGCAAATTTTTATTCAATATGGCAATGTTTATTAAGAAAACCAAGACAAGCTAAACATCTTCCAGTAGGAATTAAATAAGTAATAACAAATACACTTGGTAGAATATTATACAAGTACTGCTTGTGACATTTTTCCATGTTAAAAATTTGAGATATAATTAATAGATATTATACAGTAACACCCATGACAAAATACATGTACCTTTAAAAAAATTAGAAGTGTATGCGCTAAAACAAATGCTGGAGATAAGGTATTATTAGGTTTTTTTTCTATTTATTTTTCAAATAAAAATAAAACTTTCTCTGAAAATTTAGCCTACAGTGTCTATTACAGTTATATAGCTTTGTTAATAGATTATTTTTATCTGTAAAAGTAAAGACTGAAGACAGATCAATAACGATAGAAAAAGTCAACTATTTCCTCATTTAAATGAAAGAACAGGAGGGTTTGGATTATTGGTCAACATATGAAGAGTCAGTGAGTATATATTCCACAAATCTTAAAACATATTCAAATCCTTCCCCCCCATATACATTTAAAATGCTGTTGTGGTTCCAATAATACACGATTAAAAAGCAAGTTTCAAAGTTATATGCATATATATGTATATATGTATATATGTGTAAATACATGTACATATATGTGTATATGCAAACTATAGTATCACTTATGTGCATAGAAAGGGCTCAAGGTATTAAGGGTCTTTATATCTAGGTGAAGAGGAGGACTGAAAAACTTTTCCTTTGTTATATTTTTATGAAAAAGCACACACATTTTTTTCATAAGCTTTTATTGTGCTTTTAACTTTGCAAAGAAGTAAAAGTTCAGGTTTTCAAATGTTTTAGAAGAGGTTAGATTAAGATATTTTTATAATTCAACAGTGGTTACAGTTAGTAAATGTATATATGGGAGGAGTAAGGGAGGAAACACATGAATATTTCATGAGCCTTTAATATATCCAACAAGTACCTTACACATTTACCGTGCTGTCTCATTATTTTCCGTTTCTTTTTTTTTTAATAATTTATTTTGGTATCATTAATCTACAATTACATATGCAATATTATGGTTATTAAACTACCCCCTTCATCAGGTCCCCCCCCAACAAACCCATTACAGTCACTGTCCATCAGCATAGTGAGATGCTATAGAATCACTACCGATCCTCTCTGAGTTGTACAGCCCTCCCCGTGCCCCCCCAACATTACATCTGCTAATCATAATACCCCTTTTTCCCCCTTGTCCCTCCCTTTCCATCCATCCTCCCCAGTCCCTTTCCCTTTGGTAACTATTAGTCCGTTCTTGGATTCTGTGAGTCTGCTGCTGTTTTGTTCCTTCAGGTTTTTTTCTTTGTTCTTACACTCCACATATGAGTGAAATCATTTGATACTTGTCTTTTCCACTTGGTTTATTTCACTGAGCATAATACCCTCTAGCTCCATTCCATCCATGTTGTTGCAAGTGGTAGGATTTGTTTTCTTCTTACGGCTGAATAATATTCCATTGTGTATATGTACCACTTCTTCTTTATCCATTCATCTACTGATGGACACTTAGGTTGCTTCCATATCTTGGCTATTGTAAATAGTGCTGCGATAAACATAGGGGTGCATCTGTCTTTTTCAAATTGGGCTGCTGCATTCTTAGGGTAAATTCCTAGGAGTGGGATTCCAGGGTCAAATGGTATTTCTATTTTGACTTTTTGAGGAACCTCCATACTGCTTTCCACAATGGTTGAACTAATTTGCAATCCCACCAGCAGTGTAGGGGGGTTCCCCTTTCTCTGCATCTTCGCCAACATTTGTTGTTGTTTGTGTATTGGATGTTGCCCATCTTACTGGTGTGAGGTGATATCTCATTGTGGTTTTAATCTGCATTTCTCTGATGATTAGCGATGTGGAGCATCTTTTCATGTGCCTGTTGGCCATCTGAATTTCTTCTTTGGAGAAGTGTCTATTCATGTCCTCTGCCCATTTCTTTTTTTTTTTTTTTTTTTAAATTTTGAAATTTATCAAGAGAAATTTATTGAAATTAAACTTTCCAATTACGTACATGCAAACTGTACTTTTATATGAACACTTTTAAAGCTAAAATTT
>JAQQAC010000477.1:35558033-35586511 GCA_029783875.1 Phataginus tricuspis
TTTGTCATATATAGCCTTTATGATGTTGAGGTACTTGCCATCTATACCCATTCTGTTGAGCGTTTTAATCAAAAATGGATGCTGAATTTTGTCAAATGCTTTTTCAGCATCTATGGAGATGATCGTGTGGTTTTTGTTCTTCTTTTTATTGATGTGATGGATGAAGTTGATGGATTTTCGAATGTTGTACCATCCTTGCATCCCTGGGATGAATCCCACTTGATCATGGTGTATGATCCTCTTGTTGTATTTTTGAATTCGGTTTGCTAATGTTTTGTTGAGTATTTTTATATCTACGTTCATCAGGGATATTGGTCTTTAATTTTGTTTTTTGGTGAGGTCTTTGCCCGGTTTTGGTATTAGAGTGATGCTGGCTTCATAGAAAGAGTTTGGAAGTATTCCCTCCTTTTCTATTTTTTGGAAAACTTTAAGGAGAATGGGTGTTATTTCTTCTCTATATGTCTGGTAGTATTCAGAGGTGAATCCATCTGGTCTGGGGGTTTTGTTCTTGGGTAGTTTTTTGATTACCGATTCAATTTCGTTGGTGGTGATTGGTCTGTTTAGTTTTTCTGTTTCTTGTTTGGTCAGTCTTGGAAGGTTGTATTTTTCTAAGAAGTTGTCCATTTCTTCTAGGTTTTCCAGCTTGTTAGCACATAGATTCTCATAATATTGTCTTATAATTCTTTGTGTTTCTGTGGGGTGTCTCATTATTTTCTAAAGAGACCTATCAGTACTATTATTTTTCCTTATTTTATAGATGAGTAAACTGAGTATGTAGGAGGCCTGTGATTCAAGCTCAGGCCACTATATTATGCCAAGGCAAAGCATTAATGAAATATAGACAGTGCCAGCTTGAAGGTGTGAAGTCTTGGAATATTTTAGACATTTCAGAAATAATAGCCCAGGCTGAACTACATTTTAGTTATAGTCTTGTTTTGTTGTAAGTGACAAAAGATGTTTTAGGTGTTTCTGTGTGTGTAGCATTCAAATTGTGTTGGTTGATAAAAAGTTTCATTGGAGATTCAAAGCTTCAGTTTCGGAAAGGAGCACCGGTTAACTTAGATCAGAAGAGTGATGATGACATATTTGGTTGAGGATAAGTTTTTAATGTTTCCATCTGTTGTTAGTGATTAGAACCCCTAGGGGCCAGTGTGCAGAGTAACTTTTTATATTTAGTTACTACACAAAGGGCCATATTGTGGTGACAAGACAGACAAGATTACAGTCAAATGATAATCAAAGGAATTTATTCCTGTTACTTATTGAAACAAAGTTTTTGGTGGGAGATAACTTTTCTGGGTATTTAATTGGGTATTTTTTTCCTTTGGCTATACCAGTGTGTTAACCTGATGAAATGTTATCAAGAACATTAATCTATAAATTCAGTTTAGCCCTCAGCACCATTTTTTCCATTTATATAGAGCTCTTCTCCAGGAATCACTATTTTGTCCGTTTACTTAGGTTTATGAGAAATTCAGTTTTACTTATTCTTGCTGCTAAATCCCTCTTTTAAGAGCAGGACAGTAGTTTTAGATTTTTACTAAGTCAGTTTAGCTTTTTAAACTAAGCAGCTAATAAGCTTTGTATTTCACATCATACTGTTAATGAATAATAAACTCATTAACTGAAAATAGATTAAATTGTAGTTATTTGCAATTAAAAACTAGTGTATAAGGCATGGTTTTTGGAAGTAAATGAATAGGCTAGGTTATCCTAAAATAGCACTGGTTATTTTTCACTCACACTATATATCTCATTGAAGACTGGCAGGGGTACTCTGCCCATCATTCACTGATCAAGGTTGATGGAGTGTCACTATCTTGAAAGTTGATGGTTGCAGTGCCAGAAGTAAAAGTATTAGATCTTTCATGGCAATTATATGCTCTGCCTGAAAGAGATTCACATCACTTCCACTTACAACTCACTATTCAATCTCATGGTCTTCCCAAACTTCTAGGAAATGTAATATTTTCAAGTATCTAGAAAAGGAAATTGGGAAACAGGACAAATGATGACTATAGGAAGTAAAAAGATAAACTTGTGTTGGCTTTGTAATTTAAGACTTGTTTTTGCTTTTAGACTTTCTTTTAAAAATCTCTCTTTTTTTTAATACTAATGTTGTAATACATGCTCATTTAAAAAAGAGGTTTTAAAAGGATAATGAAATGTAGAAAGTTAAAAAAAAACCCATACTCTCTTCACTTTTTCTCTAATTCCATCCCCTAGATGTAGCCACTGATAACAGTTTGGATATAATCTTTCATACTTTTTGTATGCACTAACATCTGTAATGATTGGATGTAAATAAACTTCTGTGTACAATTAGAGTTTATTTTTTATATAACATAAGTGATTTTATGCAATTAGAATGTTTCTCTTCTACTTAATGGATTTTGTGTTATCTTAGAAAAGCCTTCACCCATCCATAATTACCAAAAACTCTATCTTATGGTAGATAAGTCTGTAGTTTTTTAAAAATGTTTAGATAATCTCATCCACCTGGAACTATTCTTAGTGCTGTACATATTAACTCATAATAATAGCATGACATAGATACTATTATTATCCCTATCTATAGATGAGGAATTTTAGGAACAGAGAAATAAGAAACTTGCCCAAGGCAACATAGCTAATAGAGGTAGAATATAGATACAAGCAGCCCATGCTTTTAACTGCTGTGCTCTACTGCTGCTTATATAGCCAAGTTATCTTTTAATCACTGAATTAAAAGTGTCCTATTTGAGTAGTGAAAAGTGTCATTTAGGGGTAGTTAATGTGAAATGCATAAAATACACTTCTGCTATTGTTTCATAATAGATTTTGTGCTTGTTATGGTAAATATATGACTAATATCAATTGCTTAAAATGTCTGAGCATTGGAACTTAGACATTTTTAGTTCTTGTTTAGAGCCTTACCTATTCCTTTAATTAAAAAAATTCTTAAGAACCTTGGTTGTTTGGGTTTTTAGCTTATACAAGTTGAGGGAATATTAAATAAGTAAATAAATGACTAATATTAATGGCTTAAAATGCCTGCACATGTATATTCATTTAACAGATTCAGAACAAGTTTGAGTTAGAATCTGTTCTCTGCAGTTGGTGTATGGAAATACATAGCATTGACTGGAATACTTTTGTCATCCTAATTGTCCATTCTAGTGGTCATATTTGACAGGATGTGGTACAAATGTAGGAAAGAGTAAAGGTAGCAAAACATGGAGGTGGAGAATGTCTGAAGGAGGAGGGTAAAAAGTAATTTTCTTAATTTCCTCTTACATTGTTTGTCACTCTCTAGCCAAACTGCCCCAGCTTGATCTGGCCTTGTTGCCCTTGCCTTTGATCTCTGTGCTGGTGTGTGGTGTGGGCCCCAAAGAAACATTTTATTCTTGGATTGTGTAAGCTCTTGTGAATTAGGTATTTTTAAACAGTAGCTTTGGTACAGGAACGTTTTGGGGCTATTAAAAAAAATTACATTTGAAAAGAGAATTCTGAATGATTAAATGACAATATCAGAAGGAAGTTAATATAGTCAGGAGAGCTTAAATTATGGGTTGTATTTATTATCCTGTCATTCAGGTGAGCTGATTCCTGAAGTCTTTTCAGCCCATTTTTCTTATTTAGGTCACTAATTAGAGAATTTGTTGTTTAGAAAGTGGCATCTAGTTAAGGTGTTTGGAAAGAGATTCCTGTGAGATTCAACTGAGTCATGTCCTTGGTAATTAACTTGAGAATTTGTGTTGGAGAAACAGTGAATTTCTACAGCTAATGTTTAAAAGATTGTTATACATATAAATATAATATATGTAGTGTCTTTTATTAAATTAACATCTTTAATATTTATTCATTAATATTTATTAAAGATAAATTAATATCTTAATATAAGATGACTAGTGCTTGGTCAGTTCTGTTTCTAAGTTAGCATGTATTTATTGACTATGAATCCCCTAACAGTGTTAGGGTATGGAAGAAGTTTGAATCATGTTCCTAATATTTGACAAACTTACCCCATTATAGGACAAGAGCATAAATGCAATAGCATATGCTTAACTGCTGACTGGATTAAAAAATCCGGATTCGAAGTGAGGTATACAGAATGCATATAGGCAGTAACAAAGATAGTAATAATTGGGCAGTGGATGTGACAATGCAGCTGAACAGTCAAGGAGCAGAGCTCACAGTTTCCTTCAGGCAATAGGCCTGATTATAGAGGTATTCTTTAGGAGAGCCAGGTAGCTAAGGCATAGTGACCAAATGTGTGGTAAACATAGTTGTGAACTGACACTAAGGAGCAGGGACAAAGACTGAGAGGCCTAGTCAAGTGGGTTAGACTACAGAAAAAGAGAAGGAGAATTCAGCAACCTGAGTAATCCTGTCATTCCTACAGCCACTGAATTTTAGATCGGATTGGTAATCATCATGCTGAGCTCTTGAATGAGCTGGGGGTAGTGATGGATGCTGAGGTTATTTCGTGTCTATATATTCTGCCTTACTTAAGACTGGCTCAACTACTGTACTCAGCTCTGAAGATTTGAGATTTGGCTGATGCCTTATCTTCAATGTATGAGGGGAGTACAGTGGTAAAGGACTTAACAATAAAAGTAGTAGTCCAGAACAGAGATATCTATTTAAGAGCTCACTGATACTGTTTACAGTTGCAGTTACCAGCCACATTCCTCTCACTACTTTAATTCTTGATAGTGGGAGTTTTGGAGATATCTAGCCACATCTACTTTGTGTGACCACAAAATTTAAATCAGGTAAGAGGAAACACTTGAAAAACAAAGAAAAGAAGGCAAAGGATATCATAAAGAGGCATAGGAAAAGAAGCCCCATTTTCATTGATATATGATATATATTAAATGGTTCATCAAAAATATCATACTTGAATTTTTTGGGTTTTACAGGTGTAGCAACAATATAGTTCCTTGATGTGTGTGCCTTATAGTTTTCTTGAGCAAAGAATTTTTTTTATTGGTATCTTGTATGCTAAGGTTGGGAGCAAGATCAGTAAGTAACCTTTCCCTTAAAAAAATAATGTGTCACTAAAGCTAAGCACTTTTGATCTATAATTTCATTTAAGCAGACCACAGAAAATGATTCTCTGGTTCAGTGTTTTATGACTATGTTTCTATAGAGAAAAGGGTAGTTTGAATTAAAAATGCTTCATATTGCCATCATTAGAGATTTTCTTTTGCACTGTTTTTGGGGGAAATTTCTCATTCAGCTCTTTTCTGATTGGATGTGAAAAAATTGGTTATTTTAAAAAAAGGGTTAAATGTGAAGTAAATTATATGCTACAATGCACTTAATGTTGCCAAGTACACTTAATGAAGGAGGCGGGGAGGCCACTTAGCCATCCAGAGACAACCTCAGCCTACGTGCTTTTCTATATGGAAGCAGTTAAAATAATTTTGAAGATGTAAGTTTAAGGACAAGGCAAGATTGTGACACTCTTGAAGTGAACTAGGATAAAATATTCACCTGCTCATTTTTTAAATATTCTTCTGGTTTTCCCTGTGTCTTCTGGCATTTGAACACTGTTTCATAATGTTGTAAGGAGATGTTGAGCAAAATAGGTAGGAACTCTTATATTCTGTAACCTAGCTTTTTTACATTTTTTATTTTTGAAGATTAGGTTAGGTTAAGACAATATCATACTATCTTGTAGACATGAATAAAGCATCTGGATTCCTGCCTCAACCTTCTTGTTGAGAAAACATTATAAATAAGTAGTAAATACATAAATGCACAAAATAATTAGAGGTTATGATAAATGCCATAGGGTTTATTGGAGGGTAATTAGAGAAGGTCATTTTAGTTAAGGTGGTCAATGGAGCTTTCCTTACAAGGTGACATCTGAAAAGTTAAAATGAGTCTAATATGTGAATAATTGCAGAAAGAGCATTCCAGGTAGAGGAACAGAGAGTACAAAGCCTGGGAAGTGGGAAAGAGCTTGGTATTTTAAATGCTCACAAAAAGAAGACTGGTGTGGCCAGAGAATGGTGAGCTCTACAGGAGAGAGATGCATGACAAGGGATTAAGAAGGCAAGCAGAAGCCAAATCACAGGGGGCCTTTTAGGTCATGGTAGAAAAAACAAAAATTTTGACTTTCATTCTGAGAAAATGGGAAATGCTGTTGCAAGATTATAAGCAGGTTAATTTCATGATCTAGTTTTCATTTGCCAAAGATCAATTTGGCTTATAGTTGGAGAAGTTTTGGAGAGGAGCGCTATAGGAGAAACAAGGAAGTCTGGTTAGACAGTTGTAATAGTCAAGATGAAAAGGGTGATGGCAGGTTGGATTTTTCCCTCATGTACTGTCAGGTAACATTCTGGTATCATTATACATCTACTTCCATGGTTTACTGTTTTTTAAATAACAAGGACTATTTCTTGGATTTAGAATGTATAGTTGATTTAGTTTTAAAAACCTATTACCCTCAAATTTCATTTTAGAGATCTATGCTATTTAAAGTTTTCAGTAAGCACTCTACAAATACATTATTAGTGTTATTTGTTCTTTTTATTTATTGGAAAAATGTGAACATGAAAAATATTTTGCCTCATGTAATAATTCAAAGAATAGGGATAGAGTCCATCTCCCTAGACTCCCTTTATGATGCAGAGAATATAGACTGCAAGAAAAATTTCTAGTCATATGGTCCTTTGTAGATGAAGACTTTCCTGTTTGTCCTGTTCTTAAAAGCTTATTATTGCAGTGTTTGAAGACTTGGGTCATATCTCATTTACATTTAAAGAATGTAGTCTTAGTCATTTTTTTTCCCTCCATGTAGGCACACATTCAATGTATCATTTTGAGATTTTTGTTGTTTTTTTGTTGATAGTCTTTTTTCCTCCCACATCACAAGGGAGTGCTCATTCATAATATCCCTACTAATTTTTTGTCAGTGCAATTTTTTCTCATCCTTATTGGAGTACTTTTGAAAACAACTAGTTTTCATAGTTGAGCTCTAGAAAAAGTGGCATGACTGCAGACTCCTAATGACTCATAAAAAAACAAACAAACTTCTAACTAGACCTTAAATTATGAGCAGTAAAAGTTTGACCAGTAAAGGTTTCTCATAGTAGAGGGAAAGGTCTACAAGGCAATGGAATAATGGGACAGAATTAGCGTGGAAATTAAGTGAAATAAAGATTTTTATGGCTACCTGCTAGAAGACCCAACATAGCTGGTTCTGTAGTTTCCTAATGTGATACCTCAGGAGCAGAAGTTCAGTTTCCTCTTAACCATTCACAAGAGATGTAACTTTAGTGGCTTTGCTTTCTTCTATTATTTAAAAACTGGTAGATGAACAGAGTATAAATTTAAAGAAAGGCTTTTCATTAGTTTTCCTTCTTAGCCTCTCAGAAGTTTTTGTATACTGAAATATTCTTTAAAATTCTTTTATTAATTTTCCCTACAGGAAATTTTCATATTTTAAAAAATTATCTTGAATTAAGAGAATTATTTATGAATTAGTACTTTTTTTGGGGGGGAGCAGCAGCATTATTCATTTGAGACCTTTAATTTTGAAAAATAAGGGTTATTTTACATACTAAAGATAATAGACTCATAAGAAAAGCAAGTCCCAAAAAAGTGGAGATTAGCTCTTAAGTGCCAAATTCTGTCCACATTTGTTTTAAGGTATATGGCAAGTGCATGAACCCTAAATATATTGCCTGACGAATTTTCACAGAGTAAAAACATGCATATGACCAGCACCCTGTACATTAATAGAACTCCAGATTCCTATTGTGCCTTTTTTTGTGTCATCATCCTGACTCATAATACTATAGATCAGTATTGAATGTAGACTAAATGGTATTTTGTTTTTTTATATATATATATATATACAATCTTATGAAGGTTTCACATGAACAACATTGTGGTTTCAACATTCACCCATATTATCAAGTCCTCACACACGCACAGACCCCCATTGCAGTCACTGGAATATAGATTGAATGTTAATTGTTAAGTTTGATACTCATTATACTGGACTGCACTTTCTGTAATATTACTGTGTAGGTTTTCTACTAATTTAGTCTAATAATTGCAATTCTATGTAAATTTATCTTAATAGGGACAAGCAATTTCTTAACTTCCCCCTTAATTTTAGAATAATACTGACAAGCTATCCAACAATTCTTTTCCTGATAACTTCTTTTTCGTTCTTTTTCTATTAGTCCTACAATTACTGTAGTTAGTTATCATTGTGCCTACTTAAAGGTAGAACATATCACTTAGCCCTCTTCCTGCGGATGAAGGACATCAATTGCAATTGTGCAGGAGTTTTACTGGAAAAAACTAAATGAGCAGAATCGACTATTTGGTGTTTTTGAAGATACGAAGCAAAACCTGAAGGTTCATAGATAATGTCAGATAGAACTAGATAGAAGGAAAAAGCTTATTTCTTAAATTTCCCATACTTCAGTGTTTCTAGAGATCTGTTCTTGGAAGATTTTAGAAGGAAATGGATTAAGAATAAGAATGAAGAAGACACGTAAGTAAGCAGTTGTTACTTTAACAATGGCAGCATTTCCACATTTTCTATCAGGTGTAAAATCTGTTTTGCTAGTGAGTGAAACTTCTGTTTTCCTTCAGCTTATATTTTCTGTTTAAAATTTTTTCTTTCGTCAGATCACTTTTTCCCAATTCTCAGTTTTAAAAAGACCTCAGACTTCAAGGTGCAGTAATTATTTCCAATCTCAAAATGATGTTTTCATCATGGTTTATGTATCTCATTAAGTCACTGCATACCTATACTGCTCACCAGCAACCTTTGGATTTCAGTCAGGCAGAATTTACTGAAGTATAATTGCTGAAAAGGTTGCACAATGTTATTGACAGTTCTCTGGAAAAATGTATTTTGTATATTTTATATGCAAGTTGGCTTATAATAAGCTATTAAAAGCTTGAAATATTTTATAAAGGATTGAAAAGCTTGTCAGGTTGAGAGGATTTCCTATAAATTACCATCTCTGTCAGCAAGAGTATGAAATTATTATACCTGTATCAGACCAAGACATCTGCATAATATGCATAAAGTCTTTGGAGAGGAATTGGTACATCAAACTCATCGTACATTTTCACAGACCCTTTCACTGTGATATATACTGTTTTCAACTGCTATTTCTTCTGTTGATCATCTAGAATCGGTATATCCTCCTGTCTCCTTCTGCCTGTTATCTTACCAGCAAAATCATAAACAGGTCTTCTCATCCTTAAAAACAAAAAAGAAAGGAAACAAAATAGACAAATACCAGACACATACACACACGTTGACCTGGTTGCCCCTTGTTTTATCTTCATTTTCATTTCTTAACCCTTTGCAATTGCTCTTATAGTTTTAAGACACCATTTCCAGAAGTTAGAAAATTTAGGTCTTTAGCTAGTCTCTTTGGACCCTTGTATTACATTGTAGCTCCAGGCAGAAGGGTGTTCCTGGCCTGTGGTGAGTCCTCCATGAAATGTGTGAAACCGAAGTAAATCAAGGGAATGGGTAGGTTGGGAGAAAGGCTTTTATTTCTTAAAGTCGCTAGCCAGGCTCAGCACTGTCCTCCAGCTACCACTCGTGCTCGTCTTCCAGCTGCCCCTTTTGGGCAGGAACTCCATGAGCAGGTACTTGGTGACTGGCACACACCAGACCAGTTGTACTAGGAACAGAGGAGAGGGGAGGAGAGAATGGCCATTTTTCTCTCCACACCTTTCCCCAGGTCAATGGGAGGCCCTGCAGTGGTAAACACCTATTGATATGTAAATAAACTAAGGCTAGATGGGGATTCTGGAAATTCTGCCATATACCCCACATAAAATGATAGTATTTATATTGAAATGTGGATTTAACTTAAATCCTCTATAAAAGTATATTCTTACACAAACCTTGGTGCATAGTATTTATGCCTAAGATGAAGACAGTTGGGGAAGACAGTTGAAGTGATAGAAAGTTAATCTTTATCAGGGTTAATCTTGGATATTTAAAATTTATTTTTACCAGTGTAATAGTTGAGGAAGTAGCCTTAAAACAAATACTTAAATTTAGAAGATTTTTAATGAATAATAGGTATATATCATTTATAATAACACAAACTTATGTGCCTTCGAATTTTTAGTTATTTTTGTAATAGCTGTGGAATTCTAAATTCAGTAACCAACCTTAGACCACCATAGCCAGATTAGCATAAGAAGTTTGAAATAGGGGCCCATATCAACTTAATTTTCACTTTCTCTTGTTCATCTTTAGGTTTTTTTAGTTAATTAAAATTAATCTACCCAAAAGGAGAAAACATCTTTTCTCTACATTCATTTAATAGTGTTAAATGTTACATTTTAAAATATAATAACATATTAACTATCACTTTTAGAGTATTTAACATGTATGAGGCATAGTGCCAATTTTTTTAAAGTCTTTTTTTTATTAAGGTATTATTAATATACACTCTTATGAAGGTTTCACATGAAAAAACAATGTGGTTACTACATTTACCCATAATATCAAGTCCCCACCCATACCCCAATGCAGTCATTGTCCTTGGGTGTAGCAAGATGCCACAGATTCACTGTTTACCTTCTCTGTGCTACACTGTTTTCCACCTGATCCCCCACACCATGTGTACTAAACAAAATACCCCTCAATCCCCTTCTCCCACCCTCCCCACCTGCCCTCCCACACACCTCCTCTTTGGTAACCACTAGTTCCTTCTTGGAGTCTCTGAGTCTGCTGCTATTTTGTTACTTCAGTTTTGCTTCATTGTTATACTCCACAAATGAGGGAAATCATTTGGCACTTGTCTTTCTCCACCTGGCTTATTCACTGAGCATAATATCCTCCAGCACCATCCATGTTGTTGCAAATGGTAGGATTTGTTTCTTTCTTATGGCTCAGTAGTATTCCATTGTGTATATGTACCACCTCTTCTTTATCCGTTCATCTACTGATGGACACTTAGGTAGCTTCCATATCTTGGCTATTGTAAAAAGTGCTGCAATAAACATAGGGGTGCATATGTCTTTTTGAATCTGAGAAGTTGTATTCTTTGGGTAAGTTCCAAGGAGTGGGATTCCTGGGTCAAATGGTATTTCTATTTTTAGTTTTTTGGAACCTCCATATTGCTTTCCACAATGGTTGAACTAGCTTACATTCCCACCAGCAGTGTAGGGGGGTTCCTCTTTCTCTGCATCCTCGCCAGCATTTGTTGTTAGTCTTTTCGATGCTGGCCATCCTCACTGGTGTGAGGTGATATCTTATTGTGGTTTTAATTTGCATTTTCCTGATGCTTAGTGATGTGGAGCATCTTTTCATTTGTCTGTTGGCCATCTGAATTTCTTCTTTGGAGAACTGTCTCTTCATATCCTCTGCCCATTTTTTAATTGGCTTATTTGCTTTTTGGGTGTTGAGGTGTGTAAGTTCTTTATATATTTTGGATGTTAACCTCTAGTTGGATATGTCACTTATAAATATAGTCTCCCATACTGTAGGATGCCTTTTTGTTCTGTTGATGGTGTCCTTTGCCATACAGAAACTTTTTAATTTGATGTAGTCCCATGAGTTCATTTTTGCTTTTGTTTCCCTTACTCAAGGAGATGCATTCAGGAAGAAGTTGCTCCTGCTTATATTCAGGAGATTTTTGCCTATGTTGTCTTCTAAGAGTTTTATGGTTTCATGACTTACATTCAGGTCCTTGATCCATTTCGAGTTTACTTTACAATAATCCAGTTTCATTCTCTTGCATGTAACTGTCCAGTTTTGCCAACACCAGCTATTGAAGAGGCTGTCATTTCCCCATTGTATGTCCATGGCTCCTTTATCATATATTATTTGACCATATATGGTTGGGTTTATATCAGGGCTCTCTAGTCTGTTCCATTGGTCTATGGGTCTGTTCTTGGGCCTACCAAATTGTCTTGAGTACTGTGGCTTTGTAGTAGAGCTTGAAGTTGGGGAACATAATCTCCCCAGCTTTATTCTTCCTTCTCAGGATTGCTTTGGCTATTCGGGATCTTTTTTGGTTCCATATGAATTTTAGAATGATTGCTCTAGTTTGTTGAAGAATGCTGTAGGTATTTTGATAGAAATCGCATTTAATGTGTAGATTGCTTTTGGCAGGATGGCCATTTTGACAATATTAATTCTTCCTATCCATGAGCACTGGATGTGTTTCCATTTATTGTTATCTTCTTTAATTTCTCTCATGAGTGTCTTGTAGTTTTCAGAGTATGGGTCTCTCACTTCCTTGGTTAAGTTTATTCCTAGGTATTTTATTCATTTTGAGGCAACTTTGAATGGAATTGTTTTCCTGATTTCTCTCTCTGCTAGTTCATTGTTAGTGTATAGGAATGCCACAGATTTCTGCACATTAATTTGTATCCCACAATGTTGGTGAATTCAGATATTAGATATAGTAGTTTTGAAGTGGATTCTTTAGGGTTTTTTATGTACAATATCATGTCATCTGCAAACAGGGACAGTTTAACTTCTTCCTTGCCAATCTGGATGCCTTTTATTTCTTTGTTTTGTCTGATTGCTATGGCTAGGAACTCCAGTACTGTGTTGAATAGAAGTACGGAGAGTGGGCATCCTTGTCTTGTTCCTGATCTCAAAGGATAAGCTTTCAGCTTCTCGCTGTTAAGTGTTATGTTGGCTGTGGGTTTGTCATACATGCCTTTATTATGTTGAGGTACTTGCCCTCTACACCCATTTTGTTGAGAGTTTTTATCGTGAATGGATGTTGAATTTTGTCAAATGCTTTTTCAGCATCTATGGAGATGACCATGTGGTTTTTGTCCTTTTTCTTGATGTAGTGGATGATGTTAATGGATTTTCAAATGTTGTACCATCCTTGCATCCCTGGGTTGAATTCCACTTGATCATGACGGATGACATTCTGATGTATTTTTGAATTTGATTTGCTAATATTTTGTTGAGTATTTCTGCATCTATGTTCATCAGGGATATTGGTCTGTAGTTTTTTTGTTTTGTGGTGTCTTTGCCTGGTTTTGGTATTAGAGTGATGCTGGCCTCATAGAAAGAGTTTGGAAGTATATCCTCTTCTACATTTTGGAAAACTTTAAGGAGGATGGGTATAGGTCTTCACTAAATGTTTGATAAAATTCAGCAGTGAAGCCATCTGGTCCAGGACTTCTGTTCTTAGGTAGGTTTTTGATTACCAGTTCAATTTCGTTGCTGGTAATTGGTCTGTTCAGATTTTCTCTTTCTTTCTGGGTCAGCCTTGGAAGGTTGTAAATTTCTAGAAAGCTGTTCATTTCTTCTAGGTTATCCAGTTTTTTAGCATATAATTTTTCATAGTCTTCTCTCATAATTGTTTGTATTTCTGTGGTGTCCGTAGTGATTTTTCCTTTCTCATTTATGACTCTGTTTATGTGAGTAGACTCTCTTTTTTTCTTGAAAAGTCTGGCTAGAGGTTTATCTATTTTGTTTATTTTATCAATGAACCCGCTCCTGCTTTCATTGATTCTTTCTATTGTTTTATTCTTCTCAATTTTATTTATTTCAGCTCTAATCTTTATTATGTCCCTCCTTCTACTGACTTTGGGCCTCATTTGTTCTTCTTTTTTCTAGTTTCATTAATCGTGCGTTTAGACTGTTCATATGGGATTGTTCTTCTTTCCTGAGGCAGGCTTGTATTGCAATATACTTTCCTCTTAATGCAGCCTTCGCTGCGTCCCACAGGTTCTGCAGTGTTGGATTATTGTTGTCATTTGTCTCCATATATTGCTTGATCTCTGTTTTTATTTGGTCATATTTAGGAGCATGTTGTGAAGCCTCCATATGTTTGTGGGATTTTTCATTTGTCTGATGCAAGTACTGCAACTCTTGCTTTTTTCTCCCCGTTAGTTGCATGAAATGTCTTTTTCTATCCCTTCACTCTTAGTCTGTGTATGTCTTTGGGTTTAAAGTGAGTCTCTTGTAGGAAGCATATAGATGGGTCTTGTTTTTTTATCCATTCAGTGACTCTATGTCTTTTGATTGGTGCATTCAGTCCATTTACATTTAGGGTGATTATGGATAGGTATGTACTTATTGCCATTGCAGGCTTCAGATTCGTGGTTACCAAAGGTTCAAGGTTAACTTCCTTACTATCTAAGAGTCTAACTTAACTCACTTAATATGCTATTACAAACATAATCTAAAGGTTCTTTTTTTTTTTCTCCTCCATTTTCTTCCTCCTCTGTTCTTTATATATTAGGTATCATATTCTGTACTGTTTGTCTATCCCTTGATTGAGTTTGGGGATAGTTTATTTAATTTTGCATTTTCTTAGTAATTAGCTGTTCTACTTTCTTTACTGTGGTTTTATTACCTCTGGTGAGAGCTATTAAACCATAGGAACACTTCCATCTAAAGCAGTCCCTCCAAAATACACTGTAGAGATGGTTTGTGGGAGGTAAATTCTCTCAGCTTTTGCATATCTGGGAATTGTTTAATCCCTCTTTCAAATTTAAATGATAATCTTGCCAAATAAAGTAATCTTGGTTCACAGCCCTTCTGCTTCATTGCATTAAATACATCATGCCACTCCCTTCTGGCCTGTAAGGTTTCTGTTGAGAAGTCTGATGATAGCCTGATGGGTTTTCCTTTGTATGTGATCTTATTTCTCTCTCTGGCTGCTTTTAGTAGTCGGTCCTTATTGTTGATCTTTGCCATTTTAATTACTATATGTCTTGGTGTTGTCTTTTTGGGTCCCTTGTGTTGGGAGATCTGTGAGAGACTATCTACTTCCCCAGATTGGGGAAGTTTTCAGCAATTATCTCCTCAAAGACATTTTCTATCCCTTTTCTGTCTCTTCTTCTGGTACCCCTATAATGTGAATATTGTTCCGTTTGGATTGGTCACACAGTTGTCTCAATATTCTTTCATTCTTAGAGATCCATTTCTCTCTCTGTGCCTCAGCTTCTTTGTGTTCCTCTTCTCTAGTTTATATTTCATTTACTGTCTCCTCCACCGTATCCAATCTGCTTTTAATACCCTCCATTGTGCTCTTCAATGATTGGATCTCTGACCAGAGTTCATTCCTGTGTTCTTGAATGTCTTCCCATACTTCCATGAGCATGTTAATGATTTTTATTTTGAACTCTCTTTCAGGGAGAATAATGAGGTCCATGTCATTTAAATCTTTCTCAGGAGTTGTATTAATAATTTTACTCTGGACCAGGTTCCTTTGGCATTTCATATTTGCATATGGCACCCTCTAGTGCCCAGAAGCTCTTCTCTGTGGAGCTGCTCAGCCCCTGAAGCAATGTTGTGGGTCACAGGGGAGTGGTATTGGTGCCTGGGGGGAGGAAAGATCTGTTTCTTGCTTCCCAGCTGCTATGCCTGTCTCCACTGCCTGAACCAGTGGCCCGAGCACACAGGTATCAGCCTCTATGCTTTGCATTTGTAGTTGCTGTAGATAGATCGTTCCTCTGGTTGGTCTAATGCCAGGGTAGGGTTTGCCGGTTTGCGAGCCAGGTGGGGCTTGCCAGGAGAAAGGCGTAGTAGGCTTCCTATCACCAGGGGGAGGTTCTTGGAGCTCTGTAGGCAGCCAGGGAGCTGGAGCACCTGAAGATCGTGAAAAATCCAGCCTGCTGGGCAGAGTGCACCCAGACAATTTTTTCTACCTGTCCTTTCTCCTGAGCAGTAAGCTCTGTGCAATCCTTGCCCCTTTAGCAGCCCTCTTGCTAAGGGCTTCGTTTTTAGGAAGTCTGTCAGACTGCCCACCTTTCTTTTGTCCCAGAGCAGCCGGATATGGATCCCTGCTTTCCACAAGCAGCTGGAATCTCAGTCTCTCCAGGAATCCTTCCTGTCTTTGCTTTCCAACCCCCTAATTACGATAGTATCATGCAAGCACCATGAAATGTAGGTTTGTGCTCCCAGAGCAGATCTCCGGAGTTAGGTATTCAGCAGTCCCAGGTCTCCACTCCCTCCCTGCTTCGTTTCTCTTCCTCCCACTGCTGAGCTGGCCACAACTTTAGTATGTTACCCTGTTCTGTGATGTCAGCTCTTGTCTCCAGGTGTATGCAGTCTGGTACAGTCCTCTTTCCTGTTGCTTTTTCAGGAGTAGTTGTATCAGTTATATTTTGATATTATATGCGGTTTTAGGAGGAAGCCTCTGTCTCACCTCTCACGCTGCTGTCTTTAATCCTCTCTTGCCAATTTTAACTTTAGTCTTTTCAACCTCTATGAAATGTAGAATCCACAAACCCTATTTTTTTTTCTTTTTTTAAGAAACCAGAGGCTTCAAAAGATAAAGTCAATCTCCATGGGAATTTAGCTAGTGATAATGCTGGCATTTGAATTCAGATGGTCTGGTTCTTGAGCTCATCTTGTCATTGACAATGTGTAACTTTTTTTTTTTTTTCTTGGAGTGCTGAGGCTTTATTTCACACTGGCGGGCTCAGAGGGGAGTAATCTCCCAACGTCTGAGCCCTGAGCAAAGGCAAAGGGAGCAATATATATCTTTTTTTTTACAATCATTAATTACACATTAATTAATTAATTAATTATTTAATAATTTATTTTGGTATCATTAATCTACAATTACATGTGCAATATTATGGTTATTAAACTACCCCCTTCATCAGGTCCCCCCCACCAACCCCATTACAGTCACTGTCCATCAGCGTAGTGAGATGCTATAGAATCACTACTTGTCTTCTCTGGTTGTACAGCCCTCCCTGTGCCCCCTCAACATTACATCTGCTAATCGTAATGCCCCTTTTTCCCCCTTATCCCTCCCTTCCTACCTATCTTCCCCAGTCCCTTTCCCTTTGATAACTATTAGTCCGTTCTTTGGTTCTTTAAGTCTGCTGCTGTTTTGTTCCTTCAGTTTTTTTCTTTGTTCTTATACTCCACATATGAGTGAAATCATTTGATACTTGTCTTTTTCGGCTTGGCTTATTTCACTGAGCATAATACCCTCTAGCTCCATTCCATCCATGTTGTTGCAAGTGGTAGGATTTGTTTTCTTCTTATGGCTGAATAATATTCCATTGTGTATATGTACCACCTCTTCTTTATCCATTCATCTACTGATGGACACTTAGGTTGCTTCCATTTCTTGGCTATTGTAAATAGTGCTGCGATAAACATAGGGGTGCATATGTCTTTTTCAAACTGGGCTGCTTCAGTCTTAGGGTAAATTCCTAGGAGTAGGATTTCTGGGTCAAATGGTATTTCTATTTTGAGTTTTTTGAGGAACCTCCATACTGCTTTCCACAGTGGTTGAACTAATTTGCATTCCCACCAGCAGTGTAGGAGGGTTCCCTTTTCTCCACATCCTCGCCAACATTTGTTGTTTGTGTTTTGGATGTTGGCCATCCTTACTGGTGTGAGGTGATATCTCATTGTGGTTTTAATCTGTATTTCTCTGATGATTAGCGATGTGGAGCATCTTTTCATGTGCCTGTTGGCCATCTGAATTTCTTAATTTGTAACTTTCTTGATTCTTTGGTTGCTCTTATCAAGGAACTGCAGTCTAAGTTGAAAGCAACCATTGCTTCACTTTGATGACTAAGTATACTGTCATATGCTCAATAAGTGGCAAAAATAATTTTCTCTTTGTTCCAGTAAAATATCTTTGAAAGAGTGGAAATAAATGAATTGGGTCTGTTTTCTATAATAGCAGGGTCATATAAAAAGTCTGTTAAAATACACCTCTGATTTCCAGGATAATTTTAAAATGAAAAGATAGTATCAAAGCTGCCAAGAATGTAGCATTAATAAGATATATGTATTCAGTGAAACAAACATCTGTAATTTTTAATTAAAGAACATATGATTTTTTAAATGGAAAAATTCACAATACAAATGAGGCTCAGAATTGAATTTGAGTGTTTTTAACTTTTCAGGGTTATTTTTATTGTTTTTTTCTTTTTTTTATTAAGGTATCAGTGATATACAATCTTATGCTCAGATTTCACATGAGCACCATTGTGGTTACTACATTTTTCCTATTATCAAGTCCCCACCATGTACTCCATTACAGTCAGTGTGCATCAGCATAGTAAGCTTCTCTGTGCTATACTTCCTTCCCTGTGTCCCTCCTATATTATGTGTGCTAATCATAATACCCCTTAATCCCCTTATCCCTCCCCAGTCCCTGTCCCTTTGGTAACTGTCAGTCCATTCTTGGGTTCTGTGAGTCTGCTGCTGTTTTGTTCCATCAGTTTTTGCTTTGTTCTTTTACTCCACAGATGAGTGAAATCATTTCGTGCTTGTCTTTCTCTGCCTGGCTTATTTCACTGAGCATAATACCCACTAGCTCCATCCATGTTGTTGCAAATGGTAGGATTTGTTTTCTTCTTATGGCTGAATAATATTCCATTGTGTGTATGTACCACATCTTCTTTATCCATTCTTCTACTGATGGGCACTTAGGTTGCTTCCATATCTTAGCTATTGTAAATAGTGCTGCGATAAACATATGTCTTTTTGAATCTGTGATCCTGTTTTCTTAGGGTAAATTCCTAGGAGTGGAATTCCTGGGTCAAATGGTATTTTTAATTTTAGTTTCTTGAGGAGCCTGCATACTGCTCTCCACAATGGTTGAACTAATTTACATTCTCATCAGCAGTGTAGGAGCATTCCCCTCTTTTTATTGTTTTTAAAATCGAGAGAATAAAGATTGTTTCATTTTTAGATATTAAAATTCAGATATAAATCTGGACTTACAAAAAAATTTCAAGAGGTTTTTTCTAAAGTGACTCAACTTCTGTATGTTTGCAAAATTATATAGTTAGAAACTGAGTTATTTAAAAATTATTGAGGGCGATTTATGGAAATGCTTTATTTAAATCTTTCTCATAATGTTTTTGTCTCTGTTGGTGGAGTTTCCCAGTTGTTCTTTGGTTATAAAAGAAGTAAGAGGTTTAGAAAGCCTTGGTTTTTTCACAGTGTTTTCGAAAGTATGTAAGTGATATTTCTAATCATAGAAAAATTTTTTGATTTCCTAGGCCATATTTTTGTTAGTATAAAATATTTTAGCTGGTAAGTATTAAGTCAGATTTGAGAAGTTTTCATCCTTGCTTCTATAAAAAAATTTAAAGTCATTAGTAGATTTGATCTACCTATTTTAGGATTGGGTGGTAATAAGTATTCATGTTAGGAAGTATTGTGATATTTGAAAGAAAATCACACACAAAATTGTAAAACAAAAAAAATGGGATTTCATGAATTTCTCTGGAATGTCAGATAATTTGTGTATCTAATTAATTTGTTTTCATCGTAGTGAATCTGCAACTTAAAAGATATTGTAGTTCAAGTGTTATTTTACTTCTTATTTTGTTACAAGTGAATATTGTGTAGGAGTTAACAGTTTCAGAGATAATACAGAAATGCAAAGTAGAAAGGAAAAGAAAGATTTGTTTATCCTTCGTTTCCTTTTTTATGTTAGTTAATCATTAACCACAAAATTAGTACTTTGTCAGATCATCTTTTCTTTTCAGTTAGTTTGAATTTTCTTTCATTTTTTTACTTTAACTTTCTAAATGAAGCAATAATCTTTTTGGGGGGTTAGGCTATTAGCATTACAAGAATTTTTCAGAGAGTGTCAGAAAAAAGTACTTTGCAGAAAAACTGTTTCCTTTTTTCTTTCAATTTTTATTGAACACAAGTATTCTGACAGAATGCAAAGTCAAAATTCTCATTTAGTACTCAGTATTTACACCAGTGAGAATGGAAACAATGGTAGTATTGATGTTTCACTTGTAAAAAATTTGTAACAAGAAAGAAGTTCCCCAAAGTAGGGAATGCTGGGTAGTGATGTTAATGAAAGTCTGAACACCACCATCCAGACAGACAGCTTAGAGGGAAGACCTGGAACTTTGAAGGCTCCACAAAAAAGTGTGAAAATTGAGGTCCACTTCAAAAACTGCACTGTGTATACTATGGCCCTTCAGGATGCAGAGACCCTGAATATAGCGCTTGAGTGCCCCTCTAGCTGAACTTGGCCATGACAGCACTTATGTGTGTACATATGAAAAAATATTTCTTGATTTGATTATTTCTGACAGGTATGGATACCTGAATAGACAGTTTCTACAATTAACATGAAGCATTGTTAGGTCAGTTTGATTAGGTATTAGCTAGTTGGTCTCTAATATAATTTCTACCTGTTAGATTTGAAATGGTCTCTCAAGAAACACACACACACACACACACACACACACACACACACACACTTTAATCTGTGTCTTTAAAGTCAAAATGAAATTTAAAGTCAAGATCAAAATGAATTGGTTTGTGTGTGTGCATGCGTATGTGGGGTGGTGAGAATCACAGGGAAAGCTTGCTTATCTCTTGGCCTAGCATGAAGGAATGGAAGATAAATTCTCACACATAGGGTTAAAGTCTATGTTAAGCTCCTTGAACTATTGTAATTCTTTTCCTGAGAATCCTCACAAAGATAATTTAACAGAGCCTTTATAAATTCTTTCAATTTAGAGTTGAAGAAACAGATCCAGAGAGGTTAAGTGGCTTACCCAAGGTCACACAGCTGATAAGTATCACAGGTGGAGTACCCGTGTTGTATGACTCCAGTGCTTTGTCTGACTGTCTTAAAAAGTAATAATGGCTATTTCTTGACTTCCAAATACTTAACAGTCAGAGCACAAATAAAAGGTCTTAATATTTCAAGCCCTTAAATTGTAAAGTAATCTCTTTCATTTATTGATTTTCTGTTAAAACAACTCTTTCCCACAACCACTGCTCTCATATATCCAGGGTGGCCACACCCAAGAGTTACCAGGGAATGGCAAGCACTGACTGGGGTTGAAGGGAGAGAATTCAATTAAGGCAGCAACTTTTTTGGGATCCACTTGGTATTGATTGCTTTTCTTTTGTAAGTAAACTATTTATTAAGCATGCTTTATTGAAGTACAACATAATTATGAAAAAGTGCACAAAACCTCAATTTATAGCTCAATGAATTTCCATAAAGTGAACACATTGGTTAATCATCATTTTTTAAATAATTGGAAAATAGTTTTTCAGTATTTTTTCCTAGATTCATACATTCATTATTTTTTATTGAGGTATAATTGACATATAACATTATATTACCCAGTTCTTTTTTTCTAGTAAAATACACATAACATAAAATTTACCATTTGTTAACCATCTTGAAGTGTGCAATTCAGGTGCATTAAATATATTCATAATGTTGTGCAGCCATCCCCACCATCCATCTCCATAACTCTTTTCATTGTGTAAAACTGAAACCAACTGAAACTGCCCTCTACACCCATTAAACAATAACTCCCTTGGCAACCATCATTCTACTTCATCTCTCTATGATTTTGACAACTCTAAGTGCTTCATATAAGTGGAATCATACAGTATTTGTCTTTTTGTGACTGGTTTATTTCACTTAGCATAATATACTCAAGGTTCATCCATGTTGTAGCACATATCAGAATTGCCTTCCTTTTTAAGCTGTTAAGTAGTTTTTTTGATCCTAAAAATAATGTATAAAACTCAGAGTTTTTAGTCTTATTTGCTGTTTGCCCTCCACATATTCCAGAAGAGGAGCAGTTTTTCTGTCTTCAGGAGTACACAGATGCATCATTTAGGAACTTTTGGCCTTATGTCATTGAATGCTTTGTATATTTAGTTCTGTAACTAGTAGTGATGTGATGCTTCCAGACAGTTTAAGTTTGATATTTTGATTTGTCTTCAAGTCTGAAGTTATCATACACCATGTTCACTGTATGTTCAGTACCTAGATGGAGAGAGCTGCAGAGTCCAATACAATATACCAGACTTTCCAAATTTAAACAAACTCTGTCAGTAATCATTTGCCATATCCTTGCTATTTTGAACTCTCTTTTGCAACTTGCTATTTGTCCCGCTAAATTTCTGTGTTCAGTAGAAGCTAGTGCATTTCCAGTTGCCACCAAGCCAGTTTTTTTATTTTGCTTATACTTCCAGTAGTGCATAACTACAGCAGAGTTTGAAATGTTGCTTGAAAGTATCTGTAAGTATCATGCACCCTCAACAGTTACACTCTCTCCCATATACTGTTAATCTTTAGCCTACCATGAACTGACTTCAGCTACTCTGCTGTCTTGGGGTCTTTCATGACTAATGAGCCTCCCCACAGTGGTGGAAGGGCCTGCACTTAATTAAGGTCTGGCTTCTACTGATGTTATTGACTGTAACATTTTTTTAAAACTTTGTATTTTGAAATTATTTCAGACTTATAAAAACTTGCAATAATACCAAGAATTCCTGTATATATGGGGAAGAATTCCTAGATTCCCCAAATGTTAATATTTGTACTACATTTGCTTTCTCATTTTCTCTGTATGTTCATATTGTCTTTTTCTGTAACATTTGAGAGTAAATTGCTGACATGATGCCCATTTACCCCTAAATATGTCATTGTATTTCTTAAAAAATGAGGACATTTTCTTATATAACCACAATGCAATTATCAAAATCAGGAAGTTAACATGATAGAATACCACTCTCTTATCTAGAGGTCTTCAAATATTATTCATTGTCCTAATAATGTCTTTTATAGCCAAAGAGAAAAATTTTTTCTGGCTCAGGAGACCAATCCAGGATCATGCATTACATTTAGTTGTTAGGTGTATTTATATTCCTTTACTCCGTGATAGTTCCTCAGTCTTTCTTTGTTTTTTATGACCTTGACATTTTTGAAGAGTCCATTTTGTAGAATGTCCCTCAATTTGAATTTATTTGATGAACTTATCACGATTAGAGTTAGGTAATACATTTTTAGCAGAAATACCACTGAAGTAATGTTGGGTTCTTAGTGCATCATACCAGGGGGCCCATGATGTACATTGTCTCATTACCTTTGGTGTTAACTTTTATTACTTGTTTAAGGTGGTATCTTCCAGATAAAGTTACTATTTTTACCTTTGTAATTGAAAAGCAACTTGTGAAGAGATACTTGAGATTACATGAATATTCTGTTTCTCATCAGACTAATTTCAGCATTCATTGATGATTTTTGCTAAGTGGTAATTTTTTTAAACCTTATATTTCTTTTACATTTATTGATTGTGATTCTATAAGGAAGAAGTTTCCTTTCTCTCCATATATTTTATTCATTTGTTTGTTTATGTCAGCGTGGACTGGTTGAGTTTTATTTTATTCAGTGGATTTAGTTATGCATTTCTTAAGTAAGGGAGGAGACCTGCTTTTTAGATTCTTAAAAATGTGTGTGAAGTTCAGTTAACTCTGTTATGCCTATAATGATTCAATGCAACTCAAGATGTGAAAATGCTAGTTGAATATTAGTTATTACAGGTTTATAATCTCTTACGAAATTTTGAAATTTGAAACTGAGTATCAAAAGTGTTTTGTTAGCTTGCAGCATGCTCATTTAGTGGTAAAACTGATTTGAACTGATATTTATAATTTTTATCTAAGTTGAATATTTATACTTTTTGCTGAATACTGATTGATTTAATTAGTAGGAGCTTCCCCCAGAGTCTGCTCATAAATGTTGTGTAATACCTGGCATATGCACATGATACTTTCCTAAAACCTGGAAAAATTCAGAATTAAAAGCACTTTTGGTTATAAGGGTTTCATATAAAGGCTTGAGGACCTGTAGTACTATATAGAGGTCCTATTCATTTATAAGTGTACTTTGAAATTACCTACGATTACTAGTTGGTAAAATTGATGCTAATAGTTAAAACACTATTAACCATGACTAGCACACAATCAAGTATAGTTCTATCAGCATTTGCTTAAAGAGCACAGGAGATACTCCAGCACTTTCTTTGCTATCAGGTCTTGGGCTGTTGTAAATACATGCTAATTAGGGAGATCAAATTCCCTTGTGATTTTTTCCACGCTTAGCTGCCGAGCCTTCTACCCTTCCTAATGTATAGTGTCTTTCTGCTTTGCCCACGTGGCAGGTTGAAAGGATACTTTAATATAGCTATAGAATATAGAATATCCTGCCTTTATCTGCCTGGTGACTTTAGCTAATGTTTAATATAGTACTCTTTGACTTCAGAATTAGATTCAAATTGAATGATTCAAAGACAGGTTTTAACTATGTCTTGCCTGGAAAGTAAGTTTTTTAGAGTTCTTTTTAGAGTACTTCCTTTTTAGAGGAAGTGGTTTTACATTTTAGTAGAATACAATAATAATAGCACACATTGCAGTTCTTTTCGCTTAATTAACATAATGGTTATACTATATCTATTGAGAATTTTTACATTTATGGTTTTATTCCTACATGGTGGTTTTATAACAAATACTTATGCTCAGGTCTCAAAATAAATTAGCTAAATAGTTACATAGTTTAAAATCTTTATCACTAGAAATTCTCTTAATTTTAAATTTATCTGCTAATTGTGAAAGTTTTTTATTAGTTTTTTTGTTATTCATGGAAATCAAACTTTCTCTTATTTAATTAAATCTGCTTTTACAATCTATAATTTTAATACTGAATTTTGAACTCCCCTAAATTATTCTTGATAAAATAGCTTTAAGGTAGTAACTTAAAAAATTACAACTAAATCAAAATAATATACATATATAACCAAGAATTCAAATTGTATGAAAGGGCATACAATGAAATGAACATTTTATAACATTCTTATTATCTAAGCCAGGCAAAGGTTGGCAGCTTTCTTTCAGTTAAGTGTCACTCGACTTATACAGTATGCAAACGTCTTTTGTTGGCTTGCCACCCAGTTCAGCACTAGTGAGTGAGGGGGGACTGGTGAAGAAGATTGCCAACAGCACCTCACATCTTATCTCTCCTTTTATGTAATCATAAAGTTGGAGAGCATGTGGTGGCAATACCTGAAAGGAACATGGTTCTAAAAGTGAATTAAAGTTTTTTTTTTTCTTTTTGAATCAGTTGTAGTTGTTTTCTTTACTACAGTGCGTGCAAATTTTTTTGGTAGCTAATAAAAATTCAGTGTAGTAAGAACTTTCCTGAAGCATTTCAAGGGAAATGTATTCTGAAATGAGAAAGATACAAGTGACTTTGTTATGTTAATGAATTTTGGAGGTATCTTTTAGTAAGTTTTGCAGGTGAACTAAAATGTCTTCATCTTCTATATAGGTTGCTGAACCTTAATATATATCTTATACACACACTATATATATGTGTATTTAGTCAGTGTTTTCTTTGGTGTAAGTCACTAAGAAGATGAATCTTAATTATATAGCATTTTAAGCTGACATTAAATGAGTAATATTTTTAGGGTTTCATTTTTAAAGCAAAAAAGGTGAGCCAGTGTTAATCTGTAACCCATAGTATACAAAAATTTGTTGAAGCACCTCACTAAGAAATTATGCGGCAGCAACCAAGGAGTCTCAACATATTAATTACCCAGCTTCTTAAAAAATAAATACATATAATTTAATTTTTGTTGCTGAATGATTTCAAAACTGCATTTTCCTTTTAGAATAGTTTTTAATTATGATGCAGTAAAATGTTAGAAATCGCAATGGTTGTTTAAAATGAACATAGAGCAGAAAGAATCTAAGAGTACTTTTTGGAAAGAGCTGTATTGTTAGCACAATTTTGCCTGTGGTCCCTTTCTTAGGAGAAGGCTGTAATTCCTAAAAGTTGCCAGGACTTCATTAAGCTATTGTTGGATTATAGCCAGAGTTCATTTCAGACCTCAGCCTTTTCTGAGACTCAAGAGGAGAAGGTAGGGAAGGGAGTAAAATAGTAGCGTAGGCATTCATTGTGTTAAATGGGTTTAACAGATTTTAGAATTAAAGTTTTTAAAGCCCCCTAAACTTTTTCTACAGTACTATTTCTACTGTTGACCCTTCTTTTTAATTAATTAATTAATTAATTAATTTTGGTATCATTAATCTACAATTACATGTGCAACCTTTTTTTTAAATTAAGGTATCATTGATATACAATCTTATGAAGGTTTCACATGAATTGTGGTTACAACATTCACCCATATTATATTGACCCTTTTATTTGACATTTACTTCCCTAATGTTTCTTCAGTTAATAAGAAACAATATTGATAGCAAGACTTGCATTTTTTCTTGTATAGTTTTGAACAAAATAATACTTATGTCTGAAATTTAAATTAGAAATGATACCTCTATAAAGTTAAGCAGGTTCATTTTATACAGATTCTTTAGATTTTATATTTTTGTTTTCAAAAGTTTTGAACCTCCTGCTCATTTTACTTATTCTATATTTATGTGGATATATACTCTAAGAATGAGATATTACAGGCCTTTACTTTCTATTTTTTACATTTTTGCAGGACTTGAATTTTTTTACTAAATTTTAAGTCTTATATTATTGTGATTAGAAATACAATTTTAAAATCTGATAAAATGACTTATTTAAAAATCACTTCAGAGCTAAAACTTTGTCTTTCATTAGATATATGAATTCTAAGTGAGTCCAGTAGAGATGACCATTGTCCATGTAAAAAGTGAATAATTAATGGACATCAGATACTGGTAAAGTGGTTAATTAGATAAATATATTCCTTTTTAGAGTTTATATGTATAGTTCAGAGGATCAGGGATTTTTTTTTTTTTACAATTTATTTTATTTTAGTATCATTAACCTACAATTACATGAGCAATATTGTGATGATTAAACTACCCCCTTCATCAGGTCCCCCCCCACCAACCCTATTACCGTCACTGTCCATCAGCGTAGTGAGATGAGAATCCCTACTTGTCTTCTCTGAGCTGTACAGGCCCCCCTGTGCCCCCCCACCCTATGTCTGCCAATCGTAATGCCCCTTTTACCCTCTTATCCCTCCCTTCCCACCCATCTCCCTAGTCCCTTTCCCTTTGGTAACTGTTAGTCTGTTCTTGGGTTCTGTGAGTCTGCTGCTGTTTTGTTCCTTCAGTTTTTTTTTTTTTCTTTGTTCTTATACTCCACATATGAGTGAGATCATTTGGTACTTGTCTTTTTCGGCCTGGCTTATTTCACTGAGCATAATACCCTCCAGCTCGATCCATGTTGTTGCAAATGGTAGGATTTGTTTTTTTCTTATGGCTGCGTAATATTCCATTGTGTATATGTACCACATCTTCTTAATCCATTCATCTACTGATGGGCACTTAGGTTGCTTCCATTTCTTGGCTACTGTAAATAGTGCTGCAATAAACATAGGGGTGCATCTGTCTTTTTGAAACTGGGCTGCTGCAGTCTTAGGGTAAATTCCTAGGAGTGGGATTCCGGGGTCATATGGTATTTCTATTCTGAGTTTTTTGAGGAACCTCCATACTGCTTTCCACAATGGTTGAACTAATTTGCATTCCCACCAGCAGTGTAGGAGGGTTCCCCTCTCTCCACATAGTCGCCAACATTTGTTGTTGTTTGTGTTTTGGATGTTGGCCATCCTCACTGGTGTGAGGTGATATCTCATTGTGGTATTAATCTGCATTTCTCTTATGATTAGCGATGTGGAGCATTTTTTCATGTGCCTGTTGGCCATCTGAATTTCTTCTTTAGAGAAGTGTCTATTCATGTCCTGTGCCCATTTCTTAATTGGGTTATTTGCTTTTTGTTTGTTAAGGTGCGTGAGTTCTTTGTATATTTTGGATGTCAACCCCTTATCAGATACATCATTTATGGATATATTTTCCCATATTGTAGGATGTCTTTTTGTTCTACTAATGGTGTCCTTTGCTGTACAGAAGCTTTTCAACTTGATATAGTCCCATTTGTTCATTTTTGCTTTTGTTTCCCTTGCCCTGGGGGATATGTTCATGAAGAAGTCGCTCATGTTTATGTTGAAGAGATTTTTGCCTATGTTTTTTTCTAAGAGTTTTATGGTTTCATGATTTACATTCAGGTCTTTGATCCACCTTGAGTTTACCCTTGTGTATGGGGTTAGACAGTAGTCCAGTTTCATTCTCTTACATGTAGCTGTCCAGTTTTTCCAACACCAGCTGCTGAAGAGGCTGTCCTCTCTCCATTGTATATCCAGGGCTCCTTTATCAAATATTAATTGACTGTAGGTGTTTGGGTTAATGTTTGGATTTTCTATTCTGTTCCACTGGTCTGTGGGTCTGTTTTTGTGCCAGTACCAAATTGTCTTGATTACTGTGGCTTTGTAGTAGAGCTTGAAGTCAGGGAGCGTAATTCCCCGTTTGATTCCTCCTTCTCAGGATTATTTTGGCTATTCGGGTCTTTTGTAGTTCCATATGAATTTTAGAATTATTTGTTCCAGTTCATTGAAGAAAGCTGTTGGTAGTTTGATAGGGATTGCGTTGAATCTGTAGATTGCTTTAGGTAGTATAGCCATTTTGACAATATTTATTCTTCGTAACCAAGAGCATGGGATGCATTTCCATTTGTTAGTGTCTTCCTTAATTTCTCCTAGGAGTGTCTTGTAGTTTTCAGAGTACAGGTCTTTCACTTCCTTCGTTAGGTTTATTCCTAGGTATTTTATTCTTTTAGGTGCAATTGTGAATGGAATTGTTTTTCTGATTTCTCTTTCTGTTAGTTCATCATTAGTGTATAGGAAAGCAACAGATT
>JAQQAC010000477.1:35587862-35618261 GCA_029783875.1 Phataginus tricuspis
TTCTCTTTTTCTCTTAATGAGTCTGGCTAGGGGTTTATCTATTTTGTTTATTTTTTCAAAGAACCAGCTTTTGGTTTCATTGATTTTTTCTATTGTTTTATTCTTCTCAATTTTATTTATTTCTTCTCTGATCTTTATTATGTCTCTCCTTCTGGTAACTTTGGGCCTCATTTGTTCTTTTTTTTCCAATTTCAATAATTGTGTCTTTAGACTGTTCATTTGGGAATGTTCTTCCTTCTTTAAATGGGCCTGGATTGCCATGTACTTTCCTCTTAAGACTGCCTTCGCTGCGTCCCACAGAAGTTGTGGCTTTGTGTTGTTGTCATTAGTCTCCATATATTCTTTGATTTGGTCGTTAACCCATTGATTCATTAGGAGAATGTTGTTAAGTCTCCATGTATTTGTGAGCCTTTTTGAATTTACTGAGGTTCTTTTTGTGGCCTAGTATGTGGTCTATTCTGGAAAATGTTCCATGTGCACTTGAGAAGAATGTGTATCCTGCTCCTTTTGGGCGCAGAGTTCTGTAGATATCTGTTAGGTCCATCTGTTCTAGTGTGTTTTTCAGTGCCTCTGTGTCTTTACTTATCCTCTGCCTGGTTGATCTATCCTTTGGAGTGAGTGGCGTGTTAAAGTCTCCTAGAATAATTGCATTGCTGTCTATTTCCTCCTTCACTTTTGTTAGTATTTGTTTCACATATGCTGATGCTCCTGTGTTGGGTGCATATATATCTATAATGGTTATATCTTCGTGTTGGACTGACCGCGAATAGTACTACTTTTCGTTATGAGCGTCAGTAAGAACTAGCAGTTTTTTTTTAAAGCCACTTTCACTTAAGAATATCCTTCTTGAAGAAATAGAAATTACTAATTTTATTAAATCTAGTTCTTGAGAAATTGTGTTTTTTTGATTTAATTTTTTATAAGGTATGATTGATATACACTCTTATGAAGGTTTCACATGAAAAAACAACGTGATTACTACATTTACCCATATTATCAAGTCCCCACCCATACCCCAATGCAGTCACTGTCCTTCAGTGTAGTAAGATGCCACAGATACACTATTTGCCTTCTCTGTGCTACACTGTTTTCCACATGACTCCCCACACCATGTGTACTAAACATAATACCCCTCAATCCTCTTCCCCTCTCTCCACGCCCGCCCTCCCACACTCCTTCCCTTTGGAACCACTATATCCTTCTTGGAGTCTCTGAGTCTGCTGCTATTTTGTTCCTTCAGTTTTGCTTCGTTGTTATACTCCACAAAGGACGGAAGTCATTTGGCACTTGTCTTTCTCCGCCTGGCTTAGTTCACTGAGCATAATATCCTCTAGCTGCATCCATGTTGTTGCAAACTGGTAGGATTTGTTTGTTTCTTATGGCTGAATAGTATTCCACTGTGTATATGTACCACCTCTTCTTTATCCATTCATCTACTGATGGACACTTAGGTTGCTTCCCTATCTTGGCTATTGTAAAAAGTGGTGCAGTAAACATAGGGGTGAATATGTCTTTTTGAATCTGAGAAGTTGTATTCTTTGGCTAGATTTCAAGGAGTGGGATTCCCAGGTCAAATGGTATTTCTATTTTTACTTTTTTGAGGAACCTCCATATTGCTTTCCACAGTGGTTGAACTAGCTTACATTCCCACCAGCAGTGTAGGAGGGTTCCCCTTTCTCCGCATCCTTGCCAGCATTTGTTGTTCTTAGTCTTTTGGATGGTGGCCATCCTTACTGGTGTGAGGTGATATCTCATTGTGGTTTTAATTTGCATTTCCCTGATGATTAGTGATGTGGAGCATCTTTTCATGTGTCTGTTGGCCATCTGAATTTCTTCTTTGGAGAACTGTCTCTTCATATCCTCTGCCCATTTTTTAATCGGGTTATATGCATTTGGGTGTTGAGGTGTGTAAGTTCTTTATATATTTTGGATGTTAACCCCTTGTCAGATATGTCACTTACAGTATATTCTCCCATACTGTAGGATGCCTTTTTGTTGTGTTGATGGTGTCCTTTGCTGTACAGAAACTTTTTAGGTTGATGTAGTTCCATGAGTTCTTTTTTGCTTTTGTTTCCCTGGCTTGAGGAGATACGTTCAGGAAGAAGTTGCTCATGCTTATATTCAGGAGATTTTTGCCTGTGTTGTCTTCTAAGAGTTTTATGGATTCATGACTTACATTCAGGTTTTTGACCATTTTGAGATTACTTTAGTGTATGGGGTTAAACATAATCCAGTTTCATTTTCTTGCATGTAGCTGTCCAGTTTTGCCAACACCAGCTGTTGAAGACGCTGTCATTTCCCCATTGTATATCCATGGCTCCTTTATCATATATTAATTGTCCATATATGCTTGGGTTAATATCTGGACTCTCTAGTCTGTTACATTGGTTTATTGGTCTTTCTTGTGCCAGTACCAAATTTTCTTGATTACTGTGGCTTTGTAGTAGAGCTTGAAGTTGGGGAGCATAATTCCCCCAGTTTTATTCTTCCTTCTCAGGATTGCCTTGGCTATTCAGGGAATTTTGTGGTTCCATATGAATTTTAGAATGATTTTATCTGGTTCGTTCAAGAATGCTGTTGGTATTTTGATAGAAATTGCATTGAATCTGTGGATTGCTTTAGGCATGATGGCCATTTTGACAATATCAATTCTTCCTATCCATGAGCATGGAATGTGTTACCATTTATTGGTATCTTCTTTAATTTCTCTCATGAGTGTCTAGAGTTTTCAGAGTATAGGTCTTTCACTTCCTTAGGTTTATTCCTAGGTATTTTATTCTTTTTGATGCAACTTTGAATGTAATTGTTTACCTGATTTCTCTCTCTGCTAGGTCATTGTTAGTGTTTAGGAGTGCCACAGATTTCTGCGTATTAATTTTGTATCCCACAACTTTGCTGAATTCAGATATTAGACCTAGTATTTTTGTAGTAGATTCTTTAGTGTTTTTTATGTACAATATCATGTCATCTGCAAACAGGGACCATTTAACTTCTTCCCTGCCAATCTGGATGCCTTTTATTTCTTTGTGTTGTCTGATTGCTGTGGCTAGGACCTCCAGTACTATGTTGAATAGAAGTGGGGAGTGTGGGCATCCTTGTCTTGTTCCCGATCTTAAAGGAAAAGCTTTCAGCTTCTCGCTGTTAAGTGTAATGTTGGCTGTGGGTTTGTCATATATGGCCTTTATTATGTTGAGGTACTTGCCCTGTATATCCATTTTGTTGAGAGTTTTTATCATGAATGCATGTTGAATTTTGTCAAATGCTTTTTCAGCATCTGTGGAGATGATCATTTGGTTTTTGTCCTTCTTTTTGTTGATGTCGTGGATGATGTTGATGGATTTTCGAATGTTGTACCATCCTTGCATCCCTGGTTGAAATCCTACTTGATCATGATGGATGATCCTGTTGATTTCTTTTTGAATTCTGTTTGCTAATATTTTGTTGCGTATTTTTGCATCTTTGTTCATCAGGGATATTAGTCCGTAGTTTTCTTTTTTTGTGTTGTCTTTGCCTGGTTTTGGTATTAGAGTGATGCTGGCCTCATAGAATGAGTTTGGAAGTATTCCCTCTTCTTCTACTCCTTGGAAAACTTTAAGGAGGATGGGTATTATGTCTTCACTAAATGTTTGATAAAATTCAGCGGTGAAGCCATCTTGTCCAGGGGTTTTGTTCTTAGGTAGGTTTTTGATTACCAGTTCAATTTCCTTGCTGGTAATTGGTCTGTTCATATTTTCTCTTTCTTTCTCGGTTAGCCTTGGAAGGTTGTATTTTTCTAGAAAGCTGTCCATTTCTTTTATGTTATCCAGTTTGTTAGCATAAAATTTTTCATAGTATTCTCTCATAATTCTTTGTATTTCTGTGGTGTCCTTAGTGATTTTTCCTTTCTCATTTCTGATTCTGTTTGAGTAGACTCTCTTTTTTTCTTGATAAGTCTGGCTAGAGGTTTATCTATTTTGTTTATTTTCTCAAAGACTCAGCTCCTGCTTTCATTGATTCTTTCTACAGTTGTATTCTTCTCAATTTTATTTATTTCAGCTCTAATCTTTATTATGTCCCTCCTTCTACTGACTTTGGGCCTCATTTGTTTTTCTTTTTCTAGTTTTGTTAATTGTGAGTTTAGAGTGTTCATATGGGATTGTTTTCTTTCCTGATGTAGGCCTGTGTTGCATTATACTTTCCTCTTATCACAGCCTTCACTGCGTCCCACAGATTTTGTGGTGTTGAATTTTTGTCATTTGTCTCAATTGTTTGATCTCAGTTTTTATTTGGTCATTGATCCATTGGTTATTTAGGAGCATGTTGTGAAGCCTCCATGTGTTTGTGGAATTTTTCATTTTCTTGGCATAATTTATTTCTAGTTTCATACCTTTGTGGTCTGAGAAGCTGGTTGGTACAATTTCAATCTTTTTGAATTTACCGAGACTCTTTTTGTGGCCTAGTATATGATCTGTTCTTGAAAATGTTCCTTATACACTTGAGAAGAATGTATATTCTGCTGCTTTTGGGTGTAGAGTTCTGTAGATGTCTGTTAGGTCTTATCTGTTCTATTGTGTTGTTTAGTGCGTCTGTCTCCTTACTTATTTTCTGTCTGGTTAATCTGTCCTTCAGAGTGAGTGGAGTTTTGAAGTCTCCTAGAATGAATGCATTTCATTCTATTTCCCCTTTTAATTTTGTTAGTAGTTGTTTCACATATATAGGTGCTCCTGTGTTGGGCACATAGCTATTTATAATGGTTATATCTTGTTTGAGTGACCCTTTTATCATTATGTAATGTCCTTCTTTGTCTCTTGTGACTTTCTTTCTTTGTAAGTCTATTTTTTCTGATACAAGTACTGAAACTCCTGCTTTTTTCTCCCTACTAGTTGCATGAAATATCTTTTTCCACCCCTTCACTTTTAGTCTGTGAATGTCTTTGGGTTTAAAGTGAGTCTCTTGTAGGCAGGAAATAGATGGGTCTTGCTTTTTTATCCATTCATTGACTCTATGTCTTTTGATTGGTGCATTCAGTCTATTTACATTTAGGGTGATTATGGATAGGTATGAACTTATTGGCATTGCAGGCTTCAGATTCGTGGTTACCAAAGGTTCAAGGTTAACTTCCTTACTATCTAAGAATCTAACTTAACCCACTTAATATGCTGTTACAAACAGAATCTAAAGGTGTTTTTTTGTCCTCCTTTCTCTTCCTCCTGCATTCTTTATGTGTGATATGTTACATATCATATTCTGTCCTCTTTATCTATCCCTTGATTCACTTTGGGGACAGTTAATTTAATTTTGCATTTGTTTAGTAATTAGCTGTTCTACTTTCTTTACTATGGTTTTATTACCTCTGTTGACAACTATTAAACCTTAGGAATACTTCCATCTGTAGTAGTCCCTCCAAAATACAGTGTAGAGGTGGTTTGTGGGAGGTGAATTCTCTCAGCTTTTTCTTATCTGGGACTTGTTTAATCCCTCCTTCAAATTTAAATGATAATCTTGCCAGATAAAGTAATCTTGGTTCAAGGTTCTTCTGCTTCATTGCATTAAATACATCATGCCGCTCCCTTCTGGCCTGTAAGGTTTCTGCTGAGAAGTCTGATGATAGCCTGATGGCCTTTCCTTTGTATGTGATCTTATTTCTCTCTCTGGCTGCTTTTAGTAGTCTGTCCTAATCCTTGATCTTTGCCATTTTAATTACTATATGTCTTGGTGTTGTCTTCCTTGGGTCCCTTGTGCTGGGAGATCTGTGCATCTCCATGGCCTGAGAGACTATCTCCTTCTCCACGTTGGGGAAATTTTCAGCAATTACTTCCTCAAAGACACTTTCTCTCCCTTTTTCTCTCTCTTCTTATGATACCCGTATAATGCGAATATTGCTCCGTTTGGATTGGTCACACAGTTCTCTCAATATTCTTTCATTCTTAGAGATCCTTTTTTCTCTCTGTGCCTCAGCTTCTTTGTATTCCTCTTTTCTAGTTTCTATTTCATTTATCACGTCCTCCACCATCTCTAATCTGCTTTTAATACCCTACTTTGTGCTCTTCAGTGATTGAATCTCCAACCAGAATTCATTCTTCAGTTCTTGAATATCTTTCCATACTTCCGCCAGCATGTTAATGATTTTTATTTTCAACTCCGTTTCAGGAATATTTATGAGGTCGATGTCATTTAAATCTTTCTCAGGAGTTGTATTAATAATTTTACTTTGAACTAGGTTCGTTTGGCATTTCATATTTGTATTTGGCACCCTGTAGTTCCCAGAAGCTTTACTCTCTGGAGCTGCTCAGCCACTGAAGCAATGTCGGGGATCTCAGGGCAGTGGTATTGGTTCCTGGAAGGAGGAAAGAGCTGTTTCGTGCTACCCGGCTGCTATGCATGACTCTACTGCCTGATCCAGTGGTCCGAGCCCACAGGTATAGTAAGCCTCTATGCTTTGCGTTTGTAGGTGCTTTAGACAGATCTTCCATCTGGCTGGGCTAATGCCAGGGTAGGGTTTGCCGGTTTGTGAGCCCAGTGGGGCTGGCCAGGAGCAAGGCCTATTAGGCTGCGTATCACGGAGGGGGCCCTTGGAGCTGTGTTGCCAGCCAGGGAGCTGGAGCTCCTGAGGATCGTGAATGCTCCCAACCTGCTGCGCATAGTGCACCCGGACAATTTTTTCTACCTGTCCTTTCTCCTGAGCAGTAAGCTCTGTGCAATCTTTGCCCCTTTAGCAACCCTCTTGTTGGCTTCCTTGTTAGGAAGTCTCTCAGACTGCCTGCCTTTCTTTTGTCCCAGAGCAGCTGGATATGGATCCCTGCTTTCCACAAGTGGCTGGAATCTCAGTGTCTCCAGGAATTCTGCCTGTCTCAGCTTTCCAACCCCTTACTCACGAGAGTACCATGCAAGCATTATAAAATGTAGGTTTGTGCTCCCAGAGCAGATCTCCGGAGTTAGGTATTTAGCAGTTCCAGGCTTCCACTCCCTTCCTGTTTCATTTCTCTTCCTCCCAGTGGTGAGCTGGGGTTGGGGAAGGGTTTGGATCCTGCTGGGCCACAGCTTTGGTACATTACCCTTTTCCATAATATCTGCTCTTTTCTCCAGGTGTGTGCAATCTTGCGAAGTCGTCTTTCTTGTTGCTCATTCAGGATTAGTTGTATTAATTATATTTTCATATTATATTCGGTTTTAGGACGAAGCCTCTCTCTCACCTCTCATGCTGCCATCTTTAATCCTCTCTTGAGAAATTGTCTTTTTCATGTTTTGTGTGACAAAATGGGAAGGAAGTACAGGTATTTCTGCTATGTACCAGAGTATGTTGGTTGTCTTCAGTAAAATCACTTGGGTGATTGAATTGAGAGCAGAACCAGTTGCCTTTTTATGGAATATTATTTTAACTGACAGACATACTATGTTTATTCCTATTTTTGGCAAGCATTTTCTTGAAAATGAAGTGATCTTTCATTTCAAGGATATCAGCTCTCAGAATTTATTGCCCTTGATAAAACTTAGCTTTCAAAGTGAAATATTAAGATTTTGAAAAGTTGTATTCCTCATCAGGAGGTTGATATTTAAGACTTCTGATGAGCCTAGTAGTAATACTAACCAATGGGTTTTTTTTTGTAATGTATATTGATGTTTTAGCATTTAAGAGCTATATAGATCAGTGAATCAATATTTTCCAAATGTTATAAAGTTCCAAAAATGAATAAGTGGGACGACATCAAACCAAGAAGCTTCTGTACAGCAAAGAACACCATCAGCAGATCAAAAAGGCAAACTACAGTATGGGAGGTATCTTATATTGTGCTTTCTTAATACTCTTTTTTTTTCCAAGAGGTAATTTTAATATTATTAATTTTTTATATTGGGGTATATACAATAAAATTAAAAAATCTTAATGTATACATCTCAATGAATTTTGACATATGTGTGCAGTCATGTAATCATGTCCCAGATGAAGATACCAACATTCACACTAGTTCTTTTCCCTCACCTTTTTTACCCATCCCTGCACCCTTCTCCTGTATGGCAACCACCAGTCTGTTGTCTGTGTCTGTGAGTCTATTTTTGTTTGTTTGTTCATTTGTTTTGTTTCTTAGATTCTACATGTAAGTGAAATCATATGGTATTTGTCTTTCTCTTACTTATTTCACTTAGCATAATACCCTCTTGATCCACCATGTTGTCGAAACGGCAACATTTCATTCTCTTTTTATGGCTGAGTAATATTTCCATTGTATATATACACCACATCTTTTTTATCCTGTCATCTATCATTGGACTTTTAGGTTGCTTCCATATTTTGGCTATTGTAAATAATCTTGCAATAAATAGAGGTTTGTACCTATCTTTTTGTATTAGTGTTTTGTTCAGGTAAATTGTCAAAAGTGGAATTGCTGGATTGTATGGTATTTCTATTTTTAGCTCTTTGAGAAACCTCCATATTGCTTTCATAGTGGCCGCACCAAGTTACAATTCCATCAGCAGTGTAAGATGGTTCCCTTTTGTCCACATCCTCTCCAACACTTATTTCTTGTATTTTGGATAGTAGCCATTCTGACTGATGGGGTGATATCTCCTGGTTATTTGATTTTCCCTGATTATTAATAATCATTTTTTTCATGTGCCTGTTGGCCATCTGTATGTCTTCTTTGGAAAAATGTCTATTCATGTCCTCTGCCCATTTTTTAAATGGGTTATTTGTTTTTTGGTGTTGAGATATATGAGCTGTTTATATATTTTGGATGTTAACCCTTTATCTGATAAATTGTTTACAAAAATTCTTCCATACTGTAGTTTGCTTTTTTGATCTGCTGATGGCATCCTTTGCTGTACAGAAGCTTTTTGGGTTGACGTAGTCCCACTTGTTCATTTTTTTTTTGTTTCTCTTTTCCGAGGAATTGTGCCCAGGAAAAAATTGCTCATATTTATGCTCAAGAGATTTTTGCCTATGTTTTCTTCTAAGGGTTTAATGGTTTCATGTGTTACATTCAGGTCTTTGATCCATTTTGAATTAATTTCTTAATACCTTTTCAGTATCATAATTCAAACTTTTCTGCTTTAGAAGATTAAAAGTGGAATATGAAATAGTGATTTAATTTGGTTTAACAAACCTGCAAATTGTTTTCAATTAATTTACTGTGCTATATTGGGCAAATAAGGATATTGGAACCAAAAGTTCTGGATTTAAATTCTTACTATATGAACTTCATAAGTCATTTAACTTTATTAGACGTCAACTTTATTCTTTTAAAATGAGAACTTGAAGATACCAACTCCTATCTGACTCGACAGATTATTTAGATGGCACTTTAACTTAGGAATTGACCTTATGTGTTTTCATGTTTCTTTATTGTATGTGTTTCATTGAACTTGACTTTTGATCAAAATTTTTAGTGTAATAGTACTAATAAGGGAGAAAAAGACTACTGTGATTCAAGCTGTGTCAAAGGTTGTCACCTAACCTCCCTGGCTACCTTTTATCATGTCAGACTATGTCTGGATGTTTCTTGAACTCAATTTAGAACATTAGTCCCTAGGTTTTTCTTATTATACCGTAAATTGGATATTGATGGAAGTTTTGTGTTTCTGAAGCCTGAAGAGAAAATCACATAGAGTAGTTACTACTATTTAACTATTATGTCATTTTCTCTGCTATCATGGTTTTTTATTCATTCATTGGAAGTCAGGCATGGAATGATTGAATGCTGGTAGGGTACTATATGATTTGTGTGACCAAGGGCAAAATGAAAATGTGGATCCCTTTGTTCAAAAAGCTGGAAAAAAAGTGCTGCTAATGATACTAAAATGCATGGGCTTTTTCCATTCTTTTGTGGTCTCTCCTTTGACTTGTACAAGGTTTTTTAAAATTTTATTTAATGTCTTTCTAGGTAAAGAAAAATTTAAATTTAAATTCAAATAATTACTATTAATTTTACCATTCATTCTTATATTGTGCAATGCCCATTTAAAATGCAAATATAAGAACAGTTCATTCATTTTTGGAATCACTGAAATTATATAATCATATTTTGTGGCTTATACTTGCACGTGTAGTTTGTTTTTACTAGAATAGTAGAAACACTGTACCAACCTAACTCAGCTGCTTTTATTTTACTTCTTGATATTCTCCCAACATTCTATGTTTGGTTTACTGATGAATTTTCATATTCTCCCAACATTCTATCTTTGGCTTACTGATGAATAAGGAAGAACTGAGAGAAAAAGGAATTGTGGGTTGTCTCCTATCTTTACCTTTCCTTCTCTGTCACCGTATTCATCTTAAGTTGTTACCTAAAATGGACAAGTAATAGGAGTAAGAAAAGACATGAAAGGTTTCCTTAGTGTCTTGCAAATGAGTTTCAGCCCCAGGCAAGTTCGCTATAGATTCACTGTGACCAAAGAAATTTACAGCAAAGGGTTCTTGGAGTGAAAAGGTTATACCCAACTTTATTTCCAGGTGGCAGGTCAGTCATTAAAATCCCGTTCACTCAGAGCGAGTCTGTGTTGTCAAGCCAGTCTCTGCCTCTGGGCCCCTCTGTCTGCATAGCTGTCCCGCACAGCCATCCTCTGGGCCTCTGTCCTCGGTGCTGCCACCACTCCAGCCTCTGCTCTGCTCTCCTCCAGCCTTTCAGCCCTGCCACCCCGTTGCCCACAGAGCACTGGGTGGAACTCTTTATATTAACACAATAATGGCTTATTGCCTAAAGGTATGAAGCGGTAGCATAGCAACAGGCAAGTTACATCATCAGGTGGTTTAAGTTCAGTGAGGATCCTGGCCATAGGAACCCCACTTTACCCCCACTTTACCCACAGTTTTTCATGTTTCATGGAACACCTTTGCTTTCTGTATTACAAGGAAGTTATACCCTATTGGGACTGCGAGCACCCCCATCCCCAGATGAGAATTAATATAGTTTTGTTTGTACTCTATGGCCAGGGAAGAGCCTTTTATTTTTATTTATGAGTATCCTTGCCAGTCCTTCTGTAGATCATCGTCAGAAGGACCCCAGGTTTTAACCAATGAGTTAAGGAAATTAATTATATGCTATTAATCGTTTGCACGGAATTAACAGTAAGAACAAGAGTCTTACTGTTCTGTTTTCTGGGGACATGGACATAGTTTCATGAGTGTGGAATATTTTTAGCAAATTAAAATTGCTCTCTAGGTAAGTTAACTAATTCACTATGGTTTGACCCCAGTTTTAAGGGGAAATCATACAAAGTTGAGCATCATTGAATAAATAAACCTCTGTGCCAGAGACTGGCAGACTTTGTGGGTCATGGTGTCTTTCCAATTTGGAGTTAGGTTGTGAGTCGGTAATTCAAGTGTTTCACTTTATGACTACTGTTCCCAGGGCTGCTGTGCAGGCGATAATAGTCTAACAAACTTAAAGCTGTGGTGATACTGTAATTGATAATAGTAGTGGCTGACGTCTAGGTCAGTATACCTGAATAGTCCTGTTTAGGACTAATTCTTCATGCTTATATTTGTCCACTTGGGGCATCTTGTTGATAATTGTAAATATTGGTGTGATCCATCTAATTTAGGTACATCTCCTTAGTAAATAATGTATTCACATTGTTTTCTGCATAAATATTATACCCTGGAGTTGTGCAAGTAGTAGTTTTTTTAGAAGAGGTTCTTTTAACTCAGGATTTCATAAAGAAAATAGAGGATTGATTAGGAAAAGTTGAACCTCTTTGTTGTATAAAAAAATATACAACTCTTTTGACTAATTATAGCTGAGGTAATGAGTAAAGTGCTAAAATGGCTAGGTCTTAATGTACAAAAGTTTGTGAGTTGTCTTATATAAAATACCTTCTATGAAGTGCTTTTTAAAAGCTTTGCAGTTTTAGGTGGAAAAATAATTTCATATGCTCATTTCCTCAAAGAAACCATGTATCTATGGCTGCTTCTTAGTTCTATACAGTATGCACCCATCTGCACCAGTAAGTTAAATTACTTCTCATAAAAGATTGGTCCTGATAAAATTTTGCTGTTAGCTTTTCTTTATCACCCGCAGTTGACTGTACTGGCACAATAGTGTATAAAATCTACTAAGGAAGAAATAAATCAATGTGAAATATAGAAGAGTTATGGTTCTTCCCGAAAGTTCCCATTTAGTTAATAAATTTATGTAGAACACTTAGCAGTTTGCCTGGCACAGAGGATGCATGCAACAAGTGTTTTTAAAATAAAAACTTAGATTCTTATAAAGCATTAGATTTAATTATATTATTAAGGATTTTCAGGCACTGTAATCACTCTTCTGTCTTTAAGATTTGAAAGAAGCAGGAAATAGGGCGTTGGAAACAAGGAAACAGGAGGTCTACCCATATTTTTATTTCACATTCCACTTCAACTATCTTAGAAACACAGGGTAAAGCATCAAACAATGGCTATGTAAGTGTTTTTTTTTTTGTTTTCTTTTTATCTGTTTCTTTATCTACTTTGTATTATATTTTTATTTTAGAATACTGGGGATGAAGTATCCTGTGTCTGGACATGTCTGGAATTTCTTGAATTGATTCATTAATATCAGGAACATTGTGTTTCTTTGTGAAGGAGATAATGAGTTTTCTTTCCATTCCCATTCATTAGTCAAAGAAACAAAGTACTATTCTTAAATGTTCGTAAATAGAGGTATGTGATTCCAAAAATAATAAATCATTCAGATTAAGGAGGATATGGAAATAACTAAAAAAAGTATATAAATAACAAACAAACCTATTATAAGTAAATAATATAGTCACACTGCAGGGGTGAAGAAGAAAAGAACTAGCCTAAATTACTTTGGAAAACAATAAAGACAAAAAATATTATGCACGTATATTGTACTCAGTAAGTTTCTTTCTTATAGAGACATGGCTTCACATTTCTGAATTGCTGTTAGCAATTCTACTTTAAATGTATGTTTGTATTGAACAAATAAGTAAAATATTGTGGATAATGAGAGCTAGATTCTTGACTCTGTCCACTTGGAGGACCTAGAAGTAATGACATAAGTCTTGATTTCTGAATAACATTCCTCAAAAAAAGGAACCCTAGAGAAATGATTGATTCCAGGACCAGGGCAGGGAAATCAAGGTGAACTTGGAACATTTAATGGTATGAGAAAGTAACAAAGTGCTCAAAAAATTGTGACGGTATGTTGGAAGGATATAGGCAGCTTGAAGACACTTCCACTGGCCAAAACTGGGACAAAATAAATAATGATAGTATTGGATCAGAAGCTATAGAATAAAATAAATATCTATGAGTTCATACTAACATAAACAAGAGAGAAGGGATAGCTCTATTTATTTTATTAATTTATTTCTATTTAAAGTGATAAATTTTATATTTTAGAGTAGTTTTGGATCCAGTTGAAACCTTGAAGGACAGTTCTTTTTTACATTAGAATTCCAGTTAAAAAATGGAGAGTGAATGATAGAAATTAAAAATCATCATTACGCAGACACTGCAGATACTTGTAGGCTTGTAGGCAAGAGCCAGTTAATGGATGCTGAAATTAGTGGGTGAAAGTATGACAAGAAGAAGGATATTTGCATAGACTCATATTCCTCACAAGATATTTTTTAATTGCAAGAGAAACCTTAATTAGAGTGGAGAAACCTGGAGATGCCACCCTAATCAACTGACATCTCATATTCACCCTGATAAAACGCACCAAGAAGGTCACAGTGTCACCTCTCTGGTATTCAGGAAAGCTCAATCTCAGTCTAATAGTGAGGAAACAGTAACATACCTACATTGTGGAACATTCTATAACATAACTTACTATAAAAAGTCTTAATTAAGGTCATGAAAAAACAAAAATGAAGAGCTATAATGTATTGGAGGAGACAAAGGAAACATGACAGTGAGATTCTGGATTGAATCCTGAAAAAGGATACTGCTGGGAAAATTGATGAATTTCGAATTAGTTAAGTGTATTGTATCAGTGTTAATTTCCTGGTTTCCATAATTGTACTATGGTTTTATAAGACATTAATATTAGGGAAGCTGGGTTAAGGTTATACAAAAACTGTACTATTTTTGTGAATTTTCTATAACCTTAAAGTATTTTCAGAATAAAATATTGAAAAGACAGGTATGTGTCCCTTAAAACTCCAAAAATATTTAGGGTGGTAGAAGGAATTTTTGAGGTAAGAAAATGAAGTCAACAAAACTTTCGTTTTAGTTAACTCTTTAGGCAGATTGATTCATCTTTGACAAATTTTACCTTAAATTGTCATGAAAGGTGTCCTTTCCTCTGCCACAGTGTTTTGTTCATAAAACCATGATTTTCAAAATTTATGCCCCATAAGAATTAGGAAATAAAATCTTTGAATCTAGAAAAGAACTCCCTGACCTGAGAAAAATCTTAGACATAAGAAAGTTAAATCCAGTTTGAGATTGAGCCTTTACGTTGAGTCAAAAATCAAAACACCCACTATCCAAAATCACCATGATTCCAAGGGTATTTTCAACCTAGAGAGAGGAGGAGGTGCTGTATTTGAGTATGGAAAGCAAATGGTTAAGAAGAAAGACTGTCTGGATGTCTGAGCTGTGTAAATGAAAGAGATGAGGCTAGTGACTAGGATCTGTGAGTAGAATGGTTTGACGTTATGGGGGGGAAATGGGGAGCCTTTAACTTGGTGTAGAGATTGCACCAAGATGTTAAGATGGAGAGTCAGTTAAGCTGTTAGCAAAGTTTTAAAATAGGGCTGGGAGAAGAGACTGCAAGCTGGAGAGAACTTCTGTGGGATGTGTTGATCAGGATAGAAAGGTTCAGTTTACAGAAGCTGAATGTACATTTCTGTATTCTCTGAATGGAGACTAGTCACGAAATTTCTGGGGGAATTGTCTGTTAGAAGTTTTTGAAATGAAAGTTTTGATTTTGAGCTCAAATAGACTTTGTTCTGTGTGAATCCTAAAGTCCTTTTTCAGCCCTCAAGTGTAATCCGAAAGCATAAAAAAGAAATCTGTAAATTAGACTTAATAAAACTCTACCTGGGTGAATATGTCTTATTTTATACATGACATCCCCTTGTACTTACACTTTTGAACACACAAATAGGTGTTTTTATGCTGCCTCTATTATTTTAGGACAGCTAAAATAAAAACTTCTGAAAACCTTTGTGCTCTGGTATGGTATCTCCTACATAGCAGGAGAGAAATCTTCCTAGTATAATTAATATTTTTTAAAATTCCTTTTTGGTACTAATTCTCATAAATTTGGTATCTTCAAATGTCACTTACTGAACAGTTTCTAACGTGTAAGAATCATAGATACTGAATTCTTAGTTTACTTCATTTTCTCTTTTTATGTTTGTTTTCATAGGCTTATTTTCAATTCCGCTTGAAATCTTAGATTGAGATTCAGACTGTAACATACTACAAACAGAATAATATTGTAGGAAGAAAAGGAAACATATTTACCTTCTACCCTTTCAGGTTCTCTGCTGGAGCTTTTTTTTTTTTTAAATACATGGAATTATTTTTATTTGCAAATTGTTCATGGCAAGTGTATAGAAATAAGATTGCTTTTTGCTATTGATCTTGTATCCTACAACCTTGCTGAAGTCGTTCATTGATTCTAGTAGTTTTTCTAGAGGATTCCTTCCTTAGGATTCTATATATATCTAAGACTACGTCATCTGCACATAGAGATGGTTTTACCTATTCGTTTCCAAACTCAATGCCTTTAATTTCACTTTCTTGCCTAAGTGCCCTGGCTAGAACCTCCAGTCCAATATTGAATAGAAGTGGTGAGGGCAGCTATCTTTGTCTTGTTTCTGATCTTAGTAGGAAAGCATTCACTCTTTCACCATTAAGTATGGTGTTATCTGTGGATTTTTTCATAGATGCCCTTAAACAGACTGAATAAGTTCTGTATTCCTGAATTGTTGAGTGTTTTTATCATAACAAGTGTTGAATTTCTTCAAATGCTCTTTCTGTATCTATTTAGATGATCTATTTAGATGATCATATGGTTTTTGCCCTTTATTCTATTTATATGGTATATTACATTATTTGATTTTTGGATGCTAAGCCAACCTTGCATTCCTAGGATAAATCCCACTCCAGCATGATGTATAATTCTTTTTTTAGTTGTTGGACTTAGTTATTAGTATTTTGTGGAGCATTTTATGTCCATATTCATAAGAAATATTAGTCTGTAGTTTTTTTTAATGTCTTTGGTTATGGTATTGTGGTATTAGCACATAGAACGAGTTGAGAAATATTACCTTCTATTTCACAATGATTTTTTTTTAAATTGAGCATTGTTGATATACAATCTTATATTGGTTTCAAATGTACAACACAGTGGTTCGACAGTTACCCATGTTTATTAAATCCTTACCCCCTCTAGTGTGGTAACTATTTATCAATGTAGAAAGATGTTGCAGAGTCATTGACTATATTCTCCATGCTGTACTACCGTTTCCACGGTGAACTTACATTGTGATTGCAAATTATTGTGCCTCTTTATCCCCTTCACCCTCCCCCACCCTAACCCCTCCCTCTTAGTAACCACTTGTCACTTCTGAGTTTCTATGAGTCTACTGCTGTTTAGTTCCTTCTATTTTGCTTTGTTTTTATACTCCACAAATAAGTGAAATCATATGGTACTGGTCTTTCTCCACCTGGCTTATTTCACTGAACATAATACCCTCTAGATCCATTCATGTTGTTGAAAATGGCAGGATTTCTTTTCTTTTTATGACCACATCTTCTTTATCCATGTCATCTATTGATGGACATTTAGGCTGCTTCCATATCTTGGCTATTGCACATAGTGCAGCAGTAAACATAGGGGTACATATGTTTGTTTGAATAAGGGATTTTGTTTTCTTTAGGTAAATTCCTAGAAGTGGAATTACTGGGTCAAATAGTATTTTTATTTTTAGTTTTTTGAGGAACCTCCATACTGCTTTCTGCAGCAGTTGTACCAATTTTCATTCCCACCAGTAGTTCAGGAAGGTTCCCATTTCTCTGCATCCTTGTCAACATTTGTTGTTTCTTGTGTTTTGGATAGTGGCCATTCTAACTGGTGTGAAGTGATACCTCATAGTGGTTTTGATTTGCATTTCCCTGATGATTAGCAATGTGGAACATCTTCTCATGTGCATGTTGCCATCTGAATTTCTTCTTTGGAGAAGTGTCTGTTTAGATACACCACCCATTTTTTAATCAAGTATTTGTTTTTTGGGTGTTGAAGTGTATGAGTTCTTTGTATGTTTTGATGTTACCCTTATTGGATGAACCATTTATGAATATATTCTCCCATAATGTAGGATGCCTTTTTGTTCTGCTCATGGTGGTCATTTGCTGTACAGAAGCTTTTTAGTGTGATGTAGTCCCACTTGCTCATTTTATATTTTGTTTCCTTGCCCATGGAGATGGATCCAGGAAAAAATACTCATACTTAACATTCAAGAAGTATTTGCCTATGTTTTCTTTGAAGAGTTTTATGGTTTCATGACTTACCATGAATTCTTTGATCCATTTTGAGTTTACTTTTGTGTATCGAATTAGACAGTAATCCAGTTTCATTCTCTTACATGTAGCTGTCAGTTTTCCAACACCAGTTGCTAAAGAGGCTATCTTTTACTCATTGTATATTCATGGATCCTTTACCATATATTAGTTTACCATATATTTGTGGATTTATATCTGGGCTCTCTATTCTGTTCCATGGATCTGTGTATCTGTTCTTTTGCTAGTACCAAACTATTTGATTACTGCAATTTTGTAGTAGAGCTTGAAGTCAGGGAATGTAATTCCCCCAGTTTTGTACTTCCTTGTCAGGATTGATTTGGCTATTTGGGGTCTTTTGTGGTTCCATGTGAATTTTAGAACCATTAGTCTAGTTCATTGAAAAATGGTGTTGGCAACTGCATCAAAAGAATGAAATACCTAGGTAAACCTAATCAAGGAAGTGAAAGACCTATACCCTGAAAACTACAAGACACTCTTGAGAGAAATTAAAGAGGACATGAATGAATGGAAATTCATCCCATGCTTGGGTAGGGAGAATTAATATTGTTAAAACGGCCATCCTGCCTAAAGCAATCTATAGATTCAATGCAATTCCTATCACAATAGCAGCAGTGTTCTCCAATAAACTAGAGCAAATCATTCTAAAATTCATATGGAACCACAAAAGACCCTGAATAGCCAAAGCCATCCTGAGAAGGAAGAATAAAGCTGGGGGAATTACGCTCCCCAACTTCAAGCTCTACTACAAGGCCACAATAATCAAGACAATTTGGTACTGGCACAAGAGCAGAACAATAAACCAATGTAACAGACTAGAGAGTCCAGATATTAACCCAAGTATATATGGACAATTAATATATGATAAAGGAGCCATGGATATACAATGGGGAAATGACAGCCTCTTCAACCACTGGTGTCGGCAAAACTGGACAGCTAGATACAAGAGAATGAAACTGTATTATCGTTTAACCCCATATGCAAAAGTAAACTTGAAATGGATCAAAGACCTGAATGTAAGTCATGAAACTATAAAACTCTTAGAAGAAGACATAGGCAAAACTTTCTTGAACATAAACATGAGCAACTTTTTCATGAGCATTTCTCCCTGGGCAAGGGAAACAAAAGCAAAAATGAACAAGTGGGACTATTTCAAACTAAAAAGCTTCTGTACAGCAAAGAACCACCATCAGTAGAACAAAAGGCATCCTACAGTATGGGAGAATATATTCATAAATGACATATCTGATAAGGGGTTGACATCCAAAATATATAAAGAGCTCAAGTGCCTCAACAAACAAAAAGCAAATAACCTGATTAAAAAATGGGCAGAGGATCTGAACAGACACTTCTCTAAAGAAGAAATTCAGATGGCCAACAGGCACATGAAAAGATACTCCACATCGCTAATCATCAGAGAAATACAAATTAAGACCACAATGAGATATCACCTCACACCAGTGAGGATGGCCAGCATCCAAAAGACAACAACAAATGCTGGCGAGGATGTGGAGAAAGAGGAACCCTCCTACACTGCTGGTGGGAATGCAAATTAGTTCAACCATTGTGGAAAGCAGTATGGAGGTTCCTAAAAAAACTCAAAATAGAAATACCATTTGACCCAGGAATTCCACTCCTAGTAATTTACCCTAAGAAAATAGGATCACAGATTGAAAAAGACATATGCACCCCTATGTTTGTCACAGCTCTATTTACAGTAGCCAAGAAATGGAAGCAACCTAAGTGTCCATCAGTAGATGAATAGATAAAGAAGATGTGATACAGAATACACAATGGAATATTATTCAGCCTCAAGAAGAAAACAAATCCTACCATTTGCAACCACATGGATGGAGCCAGAGGGTATTATGCTGAGTGAAATAAGTCAGGTGGAGAAAGACAAGTGCCAGATGATTTCACTCATCTGTGGAATATGGCAACAAAGCAAAAACTGAAGGAACAAAACAGCAGCAGACTCACAGAACCCAAGAATGGGCTAACAGTTACCAAAGTGAAAGGGACTGGAAGGGTGGGTGGGAATGGAGCGATAAGGGGATTAAGGGGCATTATGATTAGTACACGTAATGTAGGGGTGCACGAGGAAGGTAGTGTAGCATAGAAAAGACAAGTAGAGACTCTATAGCATCTTGCTATGCTGATGAACAGTATCTGTAATGGGGTATGTGGTGGGGACTTGATAGTGGGGGGAATCTAGTAGCCACAATGTTGCTCATGTGATTGTATATCAACTCATACCTTAATAAAAATATATAAATAAATAAAAAAAATGATAAATGGTATTGGTATTTTGATAGGGATTGCATTGAATCTGGAAATTCTTTGGGCAGGATAGCCATCTTGACAATATTAATTCTTCCTATCCATGTCTGCTGGGGCTTTGTAACAAAAGATAGCTTAACAACAGCAACTTTATTTAATATAAATTTTACATGACACAGGAGCCTTCATAAGGAAATGTATACTCAAAGAAGCAGATAAGCCTAAGCATTTTCATACTAGGTTTGATGATGAATGGAAGGTTGCAGAATAGATGTGATAGGACAAAAGGTTATAATTTAAAGGTAATAAACAGGAGAATGTAGTAAGACCTATTTATTTGTATTCTTCTTGGTGACCCTCTGACTTTGAAGATAAGGATGCTCCTGTCTTCCAGGTATTGGGATGCCACCTTTCATATGAGAGTCTTGTGATCTGCTTTAGGGGAGACAGGGAAAGTTAGAGAGTCCTTACTGCACCTACCATTGTCCAATTCCTTGAGGTTAAAATGCAGAATATTTCAAGGTACCATAGTATGTCCTGAACACTTACCTGTATCACAGATGAGAAATAATATTTTATGGCAAATAACTAACTTAGAACTCTGCTTTTCACTAGAGTGTATAGGTCCAAAGATAAGACATTAGATTATAGCTATTATTCTGTAATTTATGTATTATTAGTGTTACATGGAATAAAATTGTCCTGTGTTGGCACCTTTCTTTTTAATATCTTTGACTACAGTTTTAAGGAGTCAAATTTTGTTGGAGCCTAAGTATGCATCTTATAGTTTTCTGAGTATTCTCCATATTGGGCCAACCTGTTCTGCTTGCTAAAATGTTATTTACATGTCTGTGCAGATGGATTACAGCATATTTCAGGCTTCTCCTATTACCTACTAACCTCATTTTGAAATGACTAATTTGTAACAGTGCTACTGTCCTATAGGCTTTGTGGCAAATTGGAATGCATTTTCTTCCCTTTAGCCTGGACTGTACATCTTGAGTTTTTACTATTTTATTTGAAGTTACATAAATAAAATATCTACTGTATCCTAGAGAACTTTGACAAGATCAGAAATATCACTTTGAATTTTAGCAGTAGTGTTTTATAGTATTTAGAGTTTTCTCACAGGTATTTTCTAATTTGCTTGAAGTTATATGAGCATTTTTTCTATGATAGAAAGAGTAATCCAACTTATCATTTACTAAGTTATGCTCTGTCATATTTTTAAGATATCACTTATATTTGGCACCTATAATTCTCAATAAAAATACAGACAGGAATTGTTAGATATGTAAATTGTATAATCAGGAAATAATGAATCTTGAAGGAAAACTAGAATTTGTATAATTATTAAGCACACTATTAAAATATTTTGTATAAACATTTCCCTATATTTACACTTATGGTGGAGCCAGTGTCTTCACTAATTACTATATCGTTGATAGTTGTAAGATTATGTAATTGAAGCAGGAAGAGGAAAAATATTTTTTGCATGTGTCTTATATGCCATTTTTGTGTGTGCATATATACATACACAGTTGATACTCATTATTCATGGATTCCATATTTGCAAACTTGTGTACTCACTAAAATTTGTTTGTAACCCCAAAGTCAGTACTTGTGGCATTTTTTGTGGTCATTTGTGGACGTCTGCAGAACTGGGAAAAATTTGAGTCATCTGACATGCATTTTCCCAGTTGAGGTCAAACAAGGTGATGCTCTAGGCCTTCTTGTTTCATTTCTTATACTATAAACAAGTGTCCTTTTTGTAGTCTATTTGGCACCATGTTTTTGTCATTTTTTATACTTTTTGTTGATGATTTCACTGTTTAAAATGGCCTACAAAAGGTAGTGCTGAAATATTATCTGGTGTTCCTAGATACAAGAAGGCTTTTCTCCTTATGGAGGAAATACCTATGATAGATAAGCTTCATTCAGGCATGAGTTACTATGCTGTTGGTTGTGAGTTCAAAGTTAATGAATTACAATATATATTAATCACAATATATATAAAATAATGTGTCTTTAACAGACACACACATAATACAATTGATTGGTTGATGAAAATGTGACCAGAGGCTGTAGGAACCCAACTCTGTATTTCTTTAGCTTTCCAGTATTCACTAATTCTGTGTTTGCACCACTTAAAGAACATACAAGAATCACCTCTGTGTGTGTGTGTGTGTGTATATATGGTTCCTATCTATGTTGCATATTATGTTAAACGTATGTTGTTGATATTAGATATATATTATTAATTATATATGTTATATGTAATTCTTTCTCATGTAATGCCACAAAAACATCCATACCCTAATGGAAGAGGAAAATGAAGAGAGACACAATTAAGTGATTTATCTAATATAAAAGTCAAAATTCAAGGTCTGGCTCCAAAGTCTGTATAATATAACAAGTATATGTAAATGTATCTTGGTTTTCAGTTAGATTACAAGAAGAGTAAGTTTTCCCCTCACATCTTTCTATTTGAAAATTAAATTGTCTTCATTTTAAAGTAAAATTCAACATTATGTACTTTTTAAACAATTTATATATATTAATGATTGATACAAGGATTAATTTTTGTACATAGTTTTCATTGATTTTCTTTGGGTTTTGTATTTAAGTACAGTCTTGACTGGGAAATGTGAAAAAGCAGAGTTTCATTTCCTCAAGTTAGTAAAATCTTACATGTTTCAGTGGATGAATAGATAAGGAAGATATGATACATATACACAATGGAATATTATTCAGCCATAAAAAGAAAACAAATCCTACCATTTGCAACAACATGGATGGAGCTAAAATGGTATTATGCTCAGTGAATTAAGCCAGATAGAGAAGAAAGACACATACCAAATGACTTCACTCATTTGTGGAGTATAAAAACAAAGCAAAACGGAACAAAACAGCAGTAGACTCATAGACACTGAGAGGGTAATGGTTACCAAGGGGATGGGTTGGGGAGGGTTGGGGGGAGGGTCAGAGGGATAAAAGGGCACAATAATTTGCAATCACAGTATAGGTTGGTCACAGGGATGGTAGTACAGCATGATGAATACAGTTAATGACTCTAATATCTTACTATGTTGATAAATGGTGACCACACTAGAGGGGGTGAGGGTTTAATAATATGGGTAAGTGCTGAACCACTGTGTTGTGTATTTGAAACCAACATAAGATGTATATCAATGATACTTTAATAAAAAAATTAAGATCTTATCTGTTTAGAGTGTCTAATGGTTCTAAAAGAAAACAGTATCCTGTTAATTCTTAAGCTTTTTACTACTTTTTTTCCCCCAAAAAAGCATGGTGAGAAATTAGGAAAAAATGTCAAAAAAGTAAAGGAATGGAATGATATGCATTTGTTCCAAAAGATATCAGATTATTTCCATAACAAAATCTACTTATTCTTTCTCCTAGCTGTATAATTGAATAATAAATTGCCTAATGCAGCTTATTGCTGACAGTAAGTAAAGGAATTAGGATGTATCTAACAAAATAAAAATAAGAGACTAAAAAAACAGAAGAGACTAACCTTGACAATAATCAAAAGGTCAACATCTATTAAAATACATATAACCAAAACATACTGAGCAACTGTAAAATTAATCTTGATGGTAACATCTTTACTAAATAGGATAGCATAATTAATGAAGTTAATTTACACACAAAAATTTAATGAATTTTGTTGCTTTGTCTCATACATCTGCACTCCTTTCATACATTGCCTCCAATTAAGGCGTCTGGGTTTCAGTTGGAGGGTGAGCCTGTTGGCATTCCTGAATATGCATTTGTAACCCTACATATCCTGCCTTGAGTATGAAAACAGAAGAGTAAAGAATTTTCATTATAATGTTTAGTAATTGTTTTTGTAACATGTGAGGTCCAATTAAGGAGAAAAAAATATTACCAAGCCTCATTTGAGAAAACACAAAAAATTTGTCCTTTTCTTTTAAAACAAGGCAATGATATATTTGCAAACATACAATTACCTATCATTGAAGGTTTTCTCCCCTAGAATCTTGTTTATATAACTAGCACTGTTAGCACTTTCTATAATATTTGGTATTAAAGCTGACCCATAAACAGGTTAAAAAAATTTTTTTTTCTGATTTTAAGACTGAGAGGTGTTTAGAGGAGAGGAATTTTAGGAATTGGGAAGTAGGAAGGTGAGTAGTACCAGAGTTCAGCCACAGGTAAGAAACTTCCCCTTCCTTGCCAGGTTTCCCTGCTCAACCCCTGAAAAAGGCTGTTTAACTAAGATTCATAGATATTGGGAAAGGAGGAGTGAATGTGGAGTGAGGGTAAAGAAAAGAACTCAAGAGTTTGAAAGGTGAGTATGAATATGTACCGTAAATAATGTGTATTCTCATTTTAAACTTAATTGTTTTTCTTAAGCTCTGTTTAAAAAGCACAAATCATTTCAAAGAAAATTGAGAATGACACATGCTATTTATCTTATTCTATAGCTAATTTGAAGTATTTATTACAGAGTTTTTAAAGTTGCCCCTTTCAGTATCTGATCACCAGTGAAGTTTGTATATTGTATTAAAAAAATAAAATTCAACTAAGTGAATTTGAAGATCTAATTGGCTTTATTCAACAAGTCATGAATTGCACACCATCTCATCCAGCAAATAGAAAGGAGGTGGAAAGAGGTAAAGAAAGCAGTAGGCTTTTATAGGCAGAAGGGGGCAGGCACAAGGAAAGAGTGGATTAACTCATCTTTCTTTGGGGGATTGGAGGGGGCCTGTCAGACTGATTACCTTTCTAGTGCTGATCAGGAAATTTAGATTTACTGGTTTAACATTACATTCGTGAGAGAGGCTGAAACTGCAATTAGGTTAGGTATTAATTCTTGGTTTGGTGATGTTGGGCTTAGTACAAGTGACTCGGGCTTGTTGTCTCATTTTTAAAAAGAAACCATTATTATAAAATAATAAAGATGAGGTAGATATTAGCAAGAAAGCAGTAACAAAGATATGGGTACCAGATAATGATTCAGGGACTGTTACTGAAGGTGTCTATAACTGCCTGGTTTGATATGTGACCTCAACAATGTTGACAGGTATAATATTAAGAGAATAAATATATCTAAGCCCAAAAAGGAAGTTTAACATCTTCTTGGAATAGAAAAGTAAAGTATTGTGCATAACCAAACTGTGGGGCCAGAAGTTCACAATGATGAGCATGAACTGGGTTCCTGTAGGTTAACAAAAGTCCACAAGTGGCCACACCAGAAGATCAGAACCAGGCACCTGCTTGAAGCTAGGTGTTCTCTCTCCTTGAAAGGAGGCCAAAAAAAAAAAAAACAAAAAAAAACCCCCACAAAAAACAGTCGCTTGGGGATAGGAATTTTTTTGTAAACTGTGAAACCAAAGAATATGAGACTGAAGATACTCATCCTTATGACCAGTAACTTTGCCGATGTCACTTGATCTGTGATGGCATCTGTAACATTCCATGCAAGGTTGGAGTTTCAAAATGCCATTATAGGACCTAATTCTGTACTAAGATGTCTTGCAAATGAGTTTCAGCCCCAGGCAAGTTTGCTATAGATTCATTGTGACCAAAGAAATTTACAGCAAAGGGTTCTTGGGGTGGAAAGGTTATACTCAACTTTATTTCCAGGTGGCAGGTCAGTCAGTAAAATCCCGTTCATTCAGAGCGAGTCTGTGTTATCACTGCCGCTTCGGATGCAGCAAGCCGGTCTCTACTTCTGGGCCTCTCTGCACAGCCATCCCGCACAGCCGTCCTCTGGGCCTTTGCACAGTCGTCCCGCACAACCGTCCTCTGGGAATCTCTACAGTCGTCCCACACAGCCGTCCTCTGGGAATTTCTGTCCTCGGCGCTGCCACCACTCCAGCCTCCGCTCCTCTCTCCTACAGCCTTGCGGCCCCACCCAGTCTCCGGTGGAGCACTGGGCGGAACTCTTTATATTAACACAATAATGGCTTATTGCCTAAAGGTGTGGAAGCGGTAGCATAGCAACGGGCTAGTTACATTTAAGTTCAGTGAGGATCCTGGCCATAGGAACCCCACTTTATCCATATAAGGGCAAAAGATAGATATCAAGGGGGAAATACCTAAAAATATGCTGGAGAGGATGTGGTGAGTGGGAATTGGGGGAGAGAGAGAACAAACAAAATTCCTAGCCTGCAAACTCAAATTTCAAAACATACAAAAAAAAATTTCTTAATACTGAGGAATGTCATAAGAAATGATCCAAAAATGACATCTCTACTTATATCTTGAAAAAAATCTTTATGTGAAAAATTTGAAGAAAATAGATCTTTATGACCTTAGTCTAGAAAAGGATTTCTTTAAAAAGGTACAAAAAACCCAGAAATAATAAAAGAAAGTTAAAAAATTTAATTACATTAAATAAAAAATTCTCTATATCAGGAGACACTACAAAATGAAAAAAGGGAGTACAGACTGAGAAAAATACTTGTGACGTAAATAATCAAGTAAGGATCATTATCAAAAATAAGGAAAATACCTTAAAAAACTAACATTCAAAGGGAAAATAGGAAAAGATTTGAATAGGCAATTCACAAAATAGGGAACCTGTATGGGTAATAAACATCTGAAAAGATGCATTATTAATCAAGGAAGTGCCAGAAAGTGGATAATAAAAATTCTGGAGGGTCTGACATTGGCAATTAAATGTTGTAGTTGGAAGTACACATTACATAGTCTCTGAGTTATCAGGACGAGCAGAGATGAGATTGCCTGCTGACTAGTAGGACTTGGAGCAAGAGCAAAAAATAAATCTTTGTTGTTAAAAACCACTGAGATTTAAAGATTATTACTGCATATAAAGTTTATTTTGATCGATACAGAGGGAAAGTAAATGGCTTTGGGGAGATGAAGGGGAGATTTTTAATGATATATCCTGGTTTACTTTAAATTACTATATATATGTATTATTTATTTAAAAAGTAGAATTACTCTAGTTACTGTATAGAGAGTGGACTATAAGAGGATGTGGAGAAAACGTAAGGAGGCTATCAAAGTTGTTCAGGCAAGAGATGATGACAGGGATGGTACATTGGACAAATTAGTATATGTAGATGAAATCTAGAGATACTCTATTTGGCAATTAATTGGATGTAATATATTTCTGCCGTGGGATTTTTATAATGAACATGCAATACTTTTGTAGGCCCAAAATAAAGTAATTAAATTAAAAATAAACAAGTAGGCCTTTGACAAGGTTTTGTTATCCTCTGAACCATAATACTTTTTCATTCCTATATTATTTATCAAAGATAGTTTGAGTTCTTCACTATCTTCACTTCCGTTGTACCTTTATTTCCATTCTCATAGCACTTCTCTAGTTCAGAATTTTATTATGCCTCCACAGCATTGTTATAAGAACTACCTTTTATTGTTTCACCTACCCTCATAACTATTTCTACTATAGTTCTTCCATACATTGAGAAGTCTAATATTTTCCAGGTGTATTGCAGTGTCATTTTTTACATGCTCCAAGAACTATAGGAGCTCCTATCTGAAGACCAAAGTTAACAGGACAGAGTATAACATTCTGCCTTACTAACCATACCTTTTCCTGTTACTCCTTCCCTAGGACACACACACTCTCCTCTGTCTCCCACATATATACATACATTTGCTCTCTGTAGTTATCAGAAGTTAACAATTTATAGTTACTGTTCCTGTAGTTCTGTTCATGTTGTTCTTCAATGCCTTTGTACCTTTTTATATCTTTACTTGGATTTTACTTGGCCCATCACAAATCCTCCATCTTTCCTTGTACTTCTAGCAACAAATTTTTTGCATGTGCCTATAGCTTTTTACTTCTATCATGGCACTTTTCCTTCCCAAACTGTTCTCCCTTTATCTCTCCCTGTTATGGTATGGACATCATTATATACCCTATTGTCTAGGCCAAATGTTACAGGGGTGACATTTGGTTCTTGGTTGTTCTTTTCACCCTCCATGCCTATTTCCACCAGAGCATCCTAGTAGCCACCAAGGTACTCGTATCATTTCTAAGGAAATTATCTAATATTATCTAGAAACAACTATAGCATATGTAGCATATGATACAGAAATTATTCTCTTAATTCTTAAAATAACCCTTGAGGATTTTTCTTATTCCCTTTATATAGGGGAGTGAACTAAAGTTAAGAGAGGCTAAGTAACTTCTACAAGGTTAAATGTTTTCTTGTATGTGTTACTTGAAGGTCTATGCTAATTCCATTTGGCCCCACAAATATTTTTTAATTCCATGCCCTTCTCCAACTCTATCATTTTTCTGTCTGGATTATTGTAGTACCTTTCTAACTGGTACAATGCCTCTCTTCTCTCCTTCCCCCAATCTTTTTTCATACTCTGCCAGAGTACTTGTGTAGAATACAAATCTATTCATTTTATTCCCCTGCTTAAAATTCTTCAGTGGTTCTCTGTGACCCACAAAATGAAGTTCAAACTCCTTATCATGGCACATCCATCATGTGGTTCCTGCTTACATTTTCTTTTTTTTTTAAAATTTATTTTGGGATCATTAATCTACAATTACATGTGCAATATTATGGTTATTAAACTACCCCCTTCATCAAGTCCCCCCCACCAAACCCATTACACTCACTGTCCATCAGTGTAGTGCGATGCTATACAATCACTACTTGTCTTCTCTGAGTTGTACAGCCCTCCCCGTGCTCTCCAACATTACATCTGCTAATTGTAATGCCCCTTTTTCCCCCTTATCCCTCCCTTCCCACCCATCTTCCCCAGTCCCTTTCCCTTTGGTAACTATTAGTCCATTCTTGGGTTCTGTGAGTCTGCTGCTGTTTTTTTTCTTTGTTCTTATACTGCACAGATGAGTGAAATCATTTGATACTTGTCTTTTTCGGCTTGGCTTATTTCACTGAGCATAATACCCTCTAGCTCCATCCATGTTGTTGCAAATGGTAGGATTTGTTTTCTTCTTATGGCTGAATAATATTCCATTGTGTATATGTACCACATCTTCTTTATGCATTCATCTACTGATGGACACTTAGGTTGCTTCCATTTCTTGGCTATTGTAAATAGTGCTGTGATAAAAATAGGGGTGCATCTGTCTTTTTCAAATTGGGCTGCTGCATTCTTAGGGTAAATTCCTAGGAGTAGGATGCCTGGGTCAAATGGTATTTCTATTTAGATTTTTTGAGGAACCTCCATACTGCTTCCCACAATGGTTGAACTAATTTGCATTCCCACCAGCAGTGTAGGAGGGTTCCCTTTTCTCCACATCCGTGCCAACATTTGTTGTTGTTTGTGTTTTGGATGTTGGCCATCCTCACTGGTGTGAGGTGATATCTCATTGTGGTTTTAATCTGCATTTCTCTGATAATTAGTGATGTGCAGCATCTTTTCATGTGCCTGTAGGCCATCTGATTTTCTTTTTTGGAGAACTGTCCATTCATGTCCTCTGCCCATTTCTTAATTGGATTATTTGCTTTTTGGTAAGGGGCATGAGTTCTTTATATATTGTGGATGTCAACCCCTTATCAGATACGTCATTTATGAATATATTCTCCCATACTGTAGGATGTCCTTTTGTTCTACTGATGGTGTCCTTTGCTGTACAGAAGCTTTTCAGCTTGATATAGTCACACTTGTTCATTTTAGCTTTGTTTCCCTTGCCCGGGGAGATATGTTCATGAAGAAGTCGTTCATGTTTATGTACACGAGATTTTTGCCTATGTTTTGCGTAAGAGTTCTATGGTTCCGTGACTTACATTCAGGTCTTTGATCCATTTTGAGTTGACTTTTCTGTATGGGGTTAGACAGTAGTCCAGTTTCATTCTCTTGCATGTAGCTGTCCAGTTTTTCCAGCACCAGCTGCTGAAGAGGCTGTCATCTCCCCATTGTATATCCAAGGCTCCTTTATCAAACATTAATTGACTGTATATGTTTGAGTTAATGTTTGGATTTTCTATTCTATTCCACTGGTCTGTGGGTCCGTTTTTGTGCCAGTACCAAATTGTCTTGATTACTGTGGCTTTGTGGTAGAGCTTGAAGTCAGGGAGCATAATTCCCCCTGTTTTATTCCTCCTTCTCAGGATTGTTTTGGCTATTCGGGGTCTTTTGTGGTTCCATATGAATTTTAGAATTATTTGTTCCAGCTCACTGAAGAAAGCTGTTGGTATTTTGATAAGGATTGCGTTGAATCTGTAGAGTGCTTTAGGTAGGATAGCCATTTTGACAATATTTATTCTTCCTAGCCAAGAGCATGGGATGCATTTCCATTTGTTAGTGTCCTCTTTAATTTCTCTTAGGATTGTCTTGTAGTTTTCAGAGTACAGTTCTTTCACTTCCTTTGTTAGGTTTCTTCCTAGGTATTTTATTCTTTTGGATGCAATTGTGAATGGAATTATTTTTCTGATTTCTCTTTCTTTTAGTTCATCGTTAGTGTATAGGAAAGCAACAGATTTCTGTGTGTTAATTTTGTATCCTGCAACTTTGCTGAATTCAGATATTAGTTCTAGTAGTTTTGGAGTGGAGTCTTTAGGGTTTTTTATGTACAATATCATGTCATCTGCAAATAGTGACAATTTGATTTCTTCTTTACCAATCTGGATGCCTTGTATGTCTTTGTTTTGTCTGATTGCCGTGGCTAGGACCTCCAGTACTATGTTGAATAACAGTGG
>JAQQAC010000477.1:35618661-35631011 GCA_029783875.1 Phataginus tricuspis
CTGTGAGTCTGCTGCTGTTCTGTTCCTTCAGTTTTTTTTTTTTTCTTTGTTATTATACTCCACATATGAGTGAGATCATTTGGTACTTGTCTTTTTCGGCCTTGCTTATTTCACCGAGCACAATACCCTGCAACTCCATCCATGTTGTTGCAAATGGTAGGATTTGTTTTTTTCTTATGGCTGCGTAATATTCCATTGTGTATATGTACCACCTCTTCTTAATCCATTCATCTACTGATGGGCACTTATGTTGCTTCCATTTCATGGCTATTGTAAATAGTGCTGCAATAAACATAGGGGTGCATTTGTCTTTTTGAAACTGGGCTGCTGCAGTCTTAGGGTAAATTCCTAGGAGTGGGATTCCTGGGTCAAATGGTATTTCTATTTTGAGTTTTTTGAGGAACCTCCATACTGCTTTCCACAATGGTTGAACTAATTTGCATTCCCACCAGCAGTGTAGGAGGGTTCCCCTCTCTCCACATCCTCGCCAACATTTGTTGTTGTTTGTGTTTTGGATGTTGGCCATCCTCACTGGTGTGAGGTGATATCTCATTGTGGTTTTAATCTGCATTTCTCTGATGATTAGCGATGTGGAGCATTTTTTCATGTGCCTGTTGGCCATCTGAATTTCTTCTTTAGAGAAGTGTCTATTCATGTCCTGTGCCCATTTCTTAATTGGGTTATTTGCTTTTTGTTTGTTAAGGTGTGTGAGTTCTTTGTATATTTTGGATGTCAACCCCTTATCAGATACATCATTTATGAATATATTTTCCCATATTGTAGGATGTCTTTTTGTTCTACTGATGGTGTCCTTTGCTGTACAGAAGCTTTTCAACTTGATATAGTACTATTTGTTCATTTTTGCTTTTGTTTCCCTTGCCAGGGGAGATATGTTCATGAAGAAGTCGCTCATGTTTATGTTCAAGAGATTTTTGCCTATGTTTTTTTCTAAGAGTTTTATGGTTTCATGACTTACATTCAGGTCTTTGATCCACCTTGAGTTTACCTTTGTGTATGGGGTTACACAGTAGTCCAGTTTCATTCTCTTACATGTAGCTGTCCAGTTTTTTCCAACACCAACTGCTGAAGAGGCTGTCCTCTCCCCATTGTATATCCAGGGCTCCTTTATCAAATATTAATTGACTGTAGGTGTTTGGGTTAATGTTTGGATTTTCTATTCTGTTCCACTGGTCTGTGCGTCTGTTTTTATGCCAGTACGAAATTGTCTTGATTACTGTGGCTTTGTAGTAGAGCTTGAAGTCAGGGAGCGTAATTCCCCCTGTTTGATTCCTCCTTGTCAGGATTGCTTTGGCTATTCGGGGTCTTTTGTGGTTCCATATGAATTTTAGAATTATTTGTTCCAGTTCATTGAAGAAAGCTGTTGGTAGTTTGATAGGTATTGCGTTGAATCTGTAGATTGCTTTACGTAGTATAGCCATTTTGACAATATTTATTCTTCCTAGCCAAGAGCATGGGATGCATTTCCATTTGTTAGTGTCTTCCCTAATTTCTCATAGGAGTGTCTTGTAGTTTTCAGAGTACAGTTCTTTCACTTCCTTCGTTAGGTTTATTTCTAGGTATTTTATTCTTTTAGGTGCAATTGTGAATGGAATTGTTTTTCTGATTTCTCTTTCTGTTAGCTCATCATTAGTGTATAGGAAAGCAACAGATTTCTGTGTGTTAATTTTATATCCTGCAACTTTGCTGAATTCAGATATTAGTTCTAGTAGTTTTGGAGTGGAGTCTTTAGGGTTTTTTTTATGTACAGTATCATATCATCTGCAAATAGGGACAGTTTAACTTCTTCCTTACCAATCTGGATGCCTTGTATGTCTTTGTTTTGTCTGATTGCCGTGGCTAGGACATCCAGTACTATGTTGAATAACAGTGGAGAGAGTGGGCACCCCTATCTTATTCCCGATCTTAGATGAAAAGCTTTCAGCTTTTCGCTTTTAAGTATGATGTTAGCTGCGGGTTTGTCATATATGGCCTTTATGATATTGAGGTACTTGCCGTCTATACCCATTTTGTTGAGAGTTTTAATCATGAATGGATGGTTAATTTTCTCAACTGCTTTTCAGCATCTATGGAGATGATCATGTGGTATTTTTCCTCTTTTTGTTGATGTGGTTGGTGATATTGATGGATTTTCGAATGCTGTACCATCCTTGCGTCCCTGGGATGAATCCCACTTGATCATGGTGTATGATCCTCTTGATGTATTTTGAATTCGGTTTGCTAATATTTTGTTGAGTATTTTTGCATCTACGATCATCAGGGATATTGGTCTGTAATTTTCTTTTTTGGTGAGGTCTTTGCCCGGTTTTGGTATTAGAGTGATGCTGGCTTCATAGAAAGAGTTTGGAAGTATTCCCTCCTCTTCTATTTTTTGGAAAACTTTAAGGAGAATGGGTGTTATTTCTTCTCTATATGTCTGGTAGAATTCAGAGGTGAATCCATCAGGTCCAGGGCTTTTGTTCTTTGGTAGTTTTTTGATTATCAATTCAATTTCGTTCCTGGTGATTGGTCTGTTTAGGTTTTCTGTTTCCTGCTTGGTGAGTTTTGGAAGGCTGTATTTTTCTAAGAAGTTGTCCATTTCTTCTAGGTTTTCCAGCTTGTTAGCATATAGATGCTCGTAATATTCTGTTATAATTCTTTGTATTTCTGTGGGGTCCGTCGTTATTTTTCCTTTCTCATTTGTGATTCTGTTTATGTGTGTAGATTCTCTTTTTCTCTTAATGAGTCTGGCTAGGGGTTTATCTATTTTGTTTATTTTTTCAAAGAACCAGCTTTTGGTTTCATCGATTTTTTCTATTGTTTTATTCTTCTCAATTTTATTTATTTCTTCTCTGATCTTTATTATGTCTCTCCTTCTGGTAACTTTGGGCCTCATTTGTTCTTCTTTTTCTAATTTCAATAATTGTGTCCTTAGACTGTTCATTTGGGAATGTTCTTCCTTCTTTAAATGGGCCTGGATTGCAATGTACTTTCCTCTTAAGACTGCCTTCGCTGCGTCCCACAGAAGTTGTGGCTTTGTGTTGTTTGTGTCATTAGTCTCCATATATTCTTTGATTTCTGTTTTGATTTGGTCGTTAACCCATTGATTCATTAGGAGAATGTTGTTAAGTCTCCATGTATTTGTGAGCCTTTTTGATTTCTTTCTGAAATTTATTTCTAGTTTTATACCTTTGTGATCTGAGAAGTTGGTTGGTAGGATTTCAATATTTTTGAATTTACTGAGGTTCTTTTTGTGGCCTAGTATGTGGTCTATTCTGGAATATGTTCCATGTGCAGTTGAGAAGAATGTGTATCCTGCTGCTTTTGGGTGCAGAGTTCTGTAGATATCTGTTAGGTCCGTCTGTTCTAGTGTGTTGTTCAGTGCCTCTGTGTCTTTACTTATCCTCTGCCTGGTTGATCTATCCTTTGGAGTGAGTGGCGTGTTAAAGTCTCCTAAAATAATTGCATTGCTGTCTATTTCCTCCTTCACTTCTGTTAGTATTTGTTTCACATATGCTTACGCTCCTGTGTTGGGTGCATATATATTTATAATGGTTATATCTTCTTGTTGGACTGACCCCTTTATCATTATGTAATGTCCGTCTTTATCTCTTGCTGCTGTCTTTATTTTGAAGTCTATTTTATCTGATACAAGTACTGCAACACCTGCTTTTTCGTCTTTGTTGTTTGCTTGAAGTATTTTTTTACATCCCTTCACTTTTAGTCTGTGTATATCTTTGGGTTTGAGGTGAGTCTCTTATAAGCAGCATATAGATGGGTCTTGCTTTTTTATCCACTCTGTTACTCTGTGTCTTTTGATTGGTGCATTTTGTCCATTTACATTTAGGGTGATTATTGATAGATATTTACTTATTGCCATTGCTGGCTTTAGATTCGTGGTTACCAAAGGTTCAAGGGTTGCTTCTTTGCTATCTGAGAATCTAAGTTAACTTTCTTGTTAAGTTATTGTGAACACCATCTGATATTTCTTTATCTCTCCCTTCCTATTCTTCCTCCTCCTTTCTTTATATATTAGGTGTTGCATTCTTTGCCTTTAGTTGGTATTTGGATGGTCTGCTTTCTTTGCTATGCTTTTATTTTCTCTGGTGACATCATTTTAGCCTTAGGGGTATTTCCCTCTAGAGCAATCCGTTTAAGATATCCTGTAGTGGTGGTTTATGGGAGGCAAACTCTCTCAACTTTCTTTTGTCTTGAAATTGTTTAATCCCTCCATCATATTTAAATGATAATCGTGCTGGATACAATATTCTTGGTTCGAGGCCCTTCTGTTTCATTACGTTAAATATATCATGACATTCTCTTCTGGCCTGTAAGGTTTCTGTTGAGAAGTCCAATGACAGTCTTATGGGTTTTGTTTGTAGGTGATCTTTTTTCTCTCTGTAGCTGCATTTAATACTCTGTCCTTATGTTTGACCTTTGCCATGTTAATTATTATGTGTCTTGGTGTTGTCTTCCTTGGGTCCCTTGTGTTGGGAGATCTGTTGGCCTCTATGGACTGCGAGTCTATTTCCTTCCCCAGTGTGGGAAAGTTTTCAGCAATTATTTCTTCAAAGACACTTTCTATCACTTTTTCTCTTCTTCCTCTGGTACTCGTATAATGCGAATATTGCTCCGTTTGGATTGGTCACACAGTTCTCTTAATATTCTTTCATTCTTAGAGATCCTTTAATCTCTCTCTGCCTCAGCTTCTTTGTATGCCTGTTCCCTGTCTTGCAATTCCTTGATCGTGTCTTGAACCTGATTCAATCTGCTGTTGAGCCCGTCAATGGCTTGTCTCATTTCTGCATTGTCTTTCCTCACTTCCCTCACTTTCTCCCTCAGCTCTTGCACATTTTTCTGTAGATCCGTCAGCATGGCTATGACTTTTATTCTGAATTCTTTTTCTGGAAGACTATGCATGTCGATTCCTTCAGATTCTCTCTCTGTGGTGGTGTTTGTCTGAAGCTTTGTCTGTATCATATTTTTCTGTCTTCTCATGACTATAGAATTAGTTGTTCGGTAGTTGTCACGTATGTCCGCTGGGCTCTTTATGACTTTAAAAAGGAAAGAGAAGAGAGGAGAGAAAAGAAAAAAAGAAAACCAAGAGAAAAAAAGATAATTCTACTAATAAAAAACGTAAAAAGAGAGAGAGAAAAAGGAAAAGAAAAAGAAGAAAAAGAAAAAGCAGCAACATGTAAAAGAAAAAACAAAAGCAAAAACAAAAAAAAACACCAAAACGCCCACCATGGGTGGTTTCTGTGTGAATGCTGTAGGTGGCGCTATTGCTCCACTATTCCAGAGCCGTGGCCACGTAGCTCCACACGGCCCTTTAAAGCTGTGGTCGGGGTGAGAATGAATGGGAGGCTTACCCGCTCTTGCCGGGACTTCCGCCGGAGTGCTGGAGTGGAGGAGCGCTCTGATCTCGCTGGGTCGCGGCTCCGTTCCGCCTCGCCGGGTGTCAAGTCCTCTCTCCGGAGTGTCTGACCGCCGGAGCTCAGGGCTGGAGGAGCGCTCGGTCCTGCCGGGTCGCGGCTCCATATCCCGTCCGCCTCACCGGCTGCCGAGTTCTCTCAGGTGTACCTGTACGCTGTGCACTTTCCTTCGTATTCTGGTCTCTCTTTTCGGGATAGTTGTATTTGCTGTATTTTCGTGAGTAAATATAATGTTGGGAGGAATTTTTCTGCTGGTCCGTTCACATTGCCATCTTCCCGGAAGTCTCCGGTTACCTAATATTTTGTTGAGTATTTTTGCATCTATGTTCATCAGGGATATTGGTCTGTAATTTTCTTTTTTGGTGACGTCTTTGCCTGGTTTTGGTATTAGAGTGATGCTGGCTTCATAGAATGAGTTTGGAAGTATTACCTCCTCTTCTATTTTTTTGAAAACTTTAAGGAGAATGGGTGTTATTTCTTCTCTGTATGTCTGGTAGAATTCAGAGGTGAATCCATCTGGTCTGGGGGTTTTGTTCTTGGGTAGGTTTTTGATTACCGATTCAATTTCGTTGCTGGTGATTGGTATGTTTAGTTTTTCTGTTTCTTGCTTGGTCAGTCTCGGAAAGTTGTATTTTTCTAAGAAGTCTATTTCTTCTATGTTTTGTAGGTTGTGAGCATATATATGCTCATAATATTCTCTTGTAATTCTTTCTATTTCTGTGGGGTCCGTCGTTATTTTTCCTTTCTCCTTTTGGATTCTGTTTATGTGTGTAGATTCTCTTTTTCTCTTAATGAGTCTGGCTAGGGGTTTATCTATTTTGTTTATTTTTTCAAAGAACCAGCTTTTGGTTTCATTGATTTTTTCTATTGTTTTATTCTTCTCAATTTTATTTGTGATCTTTATCATGTCCCTCGTTCTGGTGACTTTGGGTCTCATTTGTTCTTCTTTTTCCAATTTTAGTGATTGTGTCTTTAGACTATTCATTTGGAAATGTTCTTCCTTCTTTAAATAGGCGTGGATTGCAATATACCTTCCTCTTAGAACTGCCTTTGCTGCGTCCCACAGAAGTTGTGGCTTTGTGTTATTGTTGTCATTAGTCTCCATATATTCTTTGATTTCTGTTTTGATTTGTTCATTAACCCATTGATTAATTAGGGGAATGTTGTTAAGTCTCCATGTATTTGTGAGCCTTTTTGTTTTATTTCTAAAATTTAATTCTGGTTTTATACCTTTATGATCTGAGAAGTTTGTTGGTAGAATTTCAATATTTTTGACTTTACTGAGGTTCTTTTTGTGGCCTAGTATGTGGTCTTTTCTGGAAAATGTTCCATGTACACTTGAGAAGAATGTGTATACTGTTGCTTTTGGGTGTAGAGTTGTGTAGATGTCTGTTAGGTCCATCTGTTCTAGTGTGTTTTTCAGTGCCTCTGTGTCTTTACTTATTTTCTGTCTGGTTGATCTGTCCTTTGGAGTGAGTGGTGTGTTGAAGTCTCCTAAAATGAATGCATTGCTTTCTATTTCCTCCTTTAATTCTGTTAGTATTTGTTTCACATATGCCGGCGCTCCTGTGTTGGGTGCATATATATTTATAATGGTTATATCTTCTTGTTGAACTGACCCCTTTATCATTAGGTAATGTCCTTCTTTATCCCTTGCTACTTTCTTCGTTTTGAAGTCTATTTTGTCTGATTGAAGTCCTGCAACACCTGCTTTTTTCTCTTTGTTATTTGTATGAAATATCTTTTTCCATCCGTTCACTTTTAGTCTGTGTATATCTTTGGGTTTAAAGTGAGTCTCTTGAAGGCAGCATATACATGGGTCTTGTTTTTTTATCCATTCAGTGACTCTATGTCTTTTGATTGGTGCTTTCAGTGCATTTACATTTAGGGTGATTATGGATCGGTATGTACTTACTGGCATTGCAGGCTTCAGATTCGTGGTTACCATAGGTTTAAGGTTAACTTCCCTACTATCTAAAAGTCTAACCACTCCCTTAATATGCTATTACAAACACAATAGAAAGGTTCTTTGTTGATTTGTTTCCTTCCTCTTTTTTCTTCCTCTTCCATTCTTTATATATTAGGTATCATATTCTGTATTGTTTGTTTATCCCCTGATTGAGTTTGGGGATAGTTAATTTAATTTTGCATTTTCTTAGTAATTAGCTGTTCTATTTTCTTTACTGTGGTTTTATTACCTCTGGTGACAGCTATTAAACCGTAGGAATACTTCCAAGTATAGCAGTCCCTCCAAAATACACTGTAAAGATGGTTTGTGGGAGGCAAATTCTCTCAGCTTTTGCTTATCTGGGAATTCTTTAATCCCTCCTTCAAATTTAAATGATCATCTTGCTGGGTAAAGTAATCTTGGTTCAAGGCCCTTCTGCTTCATTGCATTAAATACATCCTGCCACTCCCTTCTGGCCTGTAAGGTTTCTGCTGAGAAGTCTGATGAGAACCTGATGGGTTTTCCTTTGTGTGTGATCTTATTTCTCTCTCTGGGTGCTTTTAATAGTCTGTCCTTATCCTTGATCTTTCCCATTTTAACTATTTTATGTCTTGTTGTTGTCTTCCTTGGGTCCCTTGTGGTGGGAGATCTTTGTATCTCCATGGTGAGGAACTATCTCCTTCTCCAGACTGGGAAGGTTTCAGCAATTACTTCCTCAAAGACACTTTCTATCCCTTTTTCTCTCTTCTTCTTTGATACCCCTGTAATGTGAATATTGTTCCATTTGGTTTGGTCACACAGTTCTCTCAATATCATTTCCTTTCTAGGGATTCTTTTTTCTCTGTGTGCCTCTACTTCTTTGTATTCTTGTTCTCTAATTTCTGTTTCATTTATTGTCTCCTCCACCATATCTAAGGTACTTTTAAATCCCTCCACTTTATTTCATAATGATTGCATCTCCATCCTGAATTTCCTCCTGAGTTCTTGAATATTTTACTGTTCATCCATGAGCATGTTTATGATTTTTTAGTTTGAAATCTTTTAGTTTGAAATCTCTTTCAGCAAATTGATGAGTTCATTTTCACTTGGGCCTTTTTCTGGTATTTGTGGGATTTTGGTTTGAACCAGGTTCCTTTGCCGTTTCTTATTTGTATGTGGTGCCCTGTAGTGCCCAGAAACTCTAATCTCTGGAGCTGCTCAGCACCTAGAGTGATGTCGGGAGTCTCATGGGAGCGGTCGTCATGCCCTATTCCATGAGGTCTGTTGTTTTCTCCCGGTGTATGCAGACTGGCAGAGCCTTCTTTCCTGTTTCCCTTTCACGATTAGTTGTGGTAATTATATTTTCGTATTATTTGTGGTTTTGGAAGGAGACCTCTTTCTCAGCTCTCATGCCGCCATCTTTAATCCCCTCTTTTCTTTTTTTAATCGCTAAATAATATTTCATTGTCTGTATGTGCCACATATTCTTTATCAGTTCATCTACTGATGGACACTTTGGTTGCTTCCATATCTTGGCTATTGTAAATAACATGGCAATAAACAGAATTGTGGATATAGTTTTTGAATCAATGTTGTGTAACATTACCACAATCAATAATGACATTTTCATCATTTTCAAAATTTTCCCTGTTGTGTTTATACTGTTTTTCCCTCCTCTCACTGTTGACTTTAGACTCTCGTTGATGTATTTTCTGTCTCTATGAGTTTATTCTAGAGTTTAATTAGTATAATAAATTAACGAATGTCGAATTGAATGTTCACTTAGCAGTACTATTACCCCTTGAAGATCATGATTTTGAACGTTATTGGTCCAGTTACCCAAGGATTTTTTTTTCAGTTAATATAGTGGAGGGGCTCTCTTGTCCCCTCCTGGCATGAGCCAGGACCTCTTTCCTCTCACTTTGTTTCTGAATAAAAGCCTCTACCCTGGCTCTCATACCTTGGGTGTTTGCTAAGTTCATTTTTCGAATCCACAAACAAGAACTCTGGCATCATCTTTGGGGGCTCGTCCAGGATAACTTCGGAGGTGGGACCTTCCTCTTCAAGTTTGAAGCCAGACATGCCTCTGGCTTGAATTCTAAAGAATTGGGAGCAATTTTTATCCCCAGACCCTGAAAAAGAAGTGTCTTATCTTCTGCACCCAAGCCTGGCCTCAATACAAACTCTAATGGAGCGGTTTGGTCCCTGAGAGAAGTGTACAATATAACAAGGTTATGCAGCTAAATATATTTTGCCACAAGGAAGGAAAATAATCAAAAGCCCCATAGAGTTCTACAATATGGGACTAGCTTTCTAAATTTTTTTGGTGAAAATCTATTCTACTTATTGCGTTCATCATTATCTTCAAAAATTGGGAGATTTTTAAACTAGACTCCCTGAAAAAGAATACATTTATCTTCTGCTATACAGCCTGGCTTTAAATGACTGGTACTCGAATTGTACTTGCATTTCATTTCCAGCCCCCTGGACACACACAGTCCCTATCAGTTCAGAGCCTTCTTTAGCCCTGTTACTCTGGGACCATCTAAAACTTAAACCAGTTATGTAAACTGCTTGCCCTTAGTGTGTCTTCTTGAAAACTGAGATACTTTTAGTCAAATAAGGTAAGAGGAAAGAAAGCAATTGGATATCAGTAACTCAAATCTTTGTATCAGTTTATCTGTCTCTGTATATGTTCTTTTATGAAAAGTATTGCTAACTGTAAAAATAAATAAATAAATAAATAAATAAAGTGGAAAATTGGAGAGTTGTGACAATTTGAAAAAATATTTCTCTAGTTTACGTTCTTGTAAGAATACAGTATATAATACATCTAATATGGAAAATATGTGTTATTTGACTATGTTCTCAGCAAGGCTTTTGGTCAACAGTACGCTATTAGTACTTAAGTTTTGGGGGAGTCAAAATTATATGTGGATTTTTGACTGTGTGTGGGTTCTCTGCTCCTAGCCTCTACATTGTTCAAGGTTCAGCTGTATATCTTACAATTTTTTCATCTTTAAAAACAAAATAAATGACTTTCATAATGAATTTGATGCTTTTTAATTTGTTTCTAGTATTTCTTATGTATATATCAGGAAATCATATAGTGTGTAATCTTTTGTATCTAACTTATTAGGGTATGTTTTTTAGATTTACCCTTGTGGCATGTATCAGTACTTCATTCTTTTTTTTTTTTTTTTTTTAAGCTGAGTAGTATTCTTTAGGGTGTTGTGAAAAATGCTGTTATGAATCAATATCTTGTGTACTGTCTTATATACTGGGCCTTGTGTACACATATTTTCATTTCATGTAGTCTTAGGAGGGAAATTGCCGAGTAGTGTGTTAAATATACATCTGCTTTTATAAGAAATTGCCCAGCTTTTCAATAGTGGCTGTACTCTTTTGCATTTTCACCAGCAATTAATGCCTGCCTCGTTTTTTTTGTGTTTCTTTTTATATGTCATTATGATTTTTGAAGACTTTATTTTATGTGTGTTCTGTGTGTGAGATTCTTTTAGGTAGAAATGTTTTAATGGAAGTTGCCAGGTTTTTTTGTCTTTTTTTTTCAGACCATTAGAAATGTGATCAATATAACTTTGGATCAAATAATCCACTGTTTTATTTCCTGTTCTTTACCCCTGGAATTAACTCTCCATTTATAAATATATCTTACGCTTTTTAAACTTTAAAAAACAGGATGAAATAACTTTCTTAGTGAATAGGAGTAGTAAAAATGTGACATTCTTGCTACAGTCCATCATCATGTACTTTAAGATAGTGTCTTGATCCTTTTTTTAATAGGTGTCCTTCAAGATACACAAAACATTTAAAGTAGAGAATTTAAAATTGAAAGTTAATACACGTGAGAGAATTCTATACCAACATGCACAGTAGTTTTTAATTTCTAGAATTGTATTTTATTTATTTTTATTGAAGTATATCACTCATAACAATCTTATACTGGTTTCGAGTGTATGACACCGTGGTTCAACAGTTACCGATATTACTAAATCCTAACCCCAACAATTGTGGTTACTATCTGTCAACATAACAAGATGTTACAGAATCATTGGCTATATTCTCCACGCTGAACTGCAACCCCCATGACCAACTTATGATTGAGAATTTTTGTTAATTGCTATAATTTTAAATTTGCTTCTTTTTTTGCTAGTTGATTGTCCGTAAACTATAGTGATGGTCCGTTAGGCCTTCAGTTTTGATATCATGTTAGTTGAATATAGTAAAGAGTGTTTTAACGATACCAGCTCTTAATCCCTCTATGTTTTGAAATATATCCTTCTAGACCTTTTACACATACACACACTCACACTCACACATAAATTTCCAAAAAAGGGATTATATTATGCCAGTTTTTAATATGATCTTTTCTATTTAAAAATATATTGTGGTTGTTTTTCCCATTCTGCAAATAAAATCTATAACAAATTTTCACGGCTACATAGTATTTTATTCTTGGATATACTATGATTTTGAAAACCTAAATGTTCATCAGTAGAGATTTGATTAGGTCTAATTTTTACTATTATAACTGATGCTCCAATAAGTACATTTTTACATATTTATATATCTGTTCTTTATTTCCTTAGTATGAAAATTTGAAAGGGAACTTGGGGGCTTAAGAGCATTCACATTTAACATTTTTTTTTTTTTTTAATAATTTATTTTATTTTAGTATCATTAACCTACAATTACATGGGCAATACCGTGATGATTGAACTCCCCCCATCACAAGGTCCCCCCCACCAACCCCACCACAGTCACTGTCCATCAGCGTAGTGAGATGAGAATAGCTACTTGTCTTCTCTGAGCTGTACAGTACCCCCCGTGCCCCCCCACCCTATGTCTGCCAATCGTAATGCCCCTTTTACCCTCTTATCCCTCCCTTCCCATCCATCTCCCCAGTCCCTTTCCCTTTGGTAACTATTAGTCCATTCGTGGGTTCTGTGAGTCTGCTGCTGTTTTGTTCCTTC
>JAQQAC010000477.1:35641683-35662382 GCA_029783875.1 Phataginus tricuspis
TCCATTCGTGGGTTCTGTGAGTCTGCTGCTGTTTTGTTCCTTCATTTATTTATTTATTTATTTATTTATTATTATTTTTTTTCTTTGTTCTTATACTCCACATATGAGTGAGATCATTTGGTACTTGTCTTTTCGGCCTGGCTTATTTCACTGAGCATAATACCCTCTAGCTCCATCCATGTTGTTGCAAATGGTAGGATTTGTTTCTTTCTTATTGCTGCGTAATATTCCATTGTGTATATGTACCACATCTTCTTAATCCATTCATCTACTGATGGGCACTTAGGTTGCTTCCATTTCTTGGCTATTGTAAATAGTGCTGCAATAAACATAGGGGTGCATCTGTCTTTCTCAAACTGCTCTGCCCATTTCTTAATTGGATTATATGCTTTATGTTTGTTGAGGTGTGTGAGTTCTTTATGTATTTTGGATGTCAACCACTTATCGGATATGTCATTTATGAATAATATATGCTGCCACACGGTAGGATGTCCTCTTGTTCTACTGATGGTGTCCTTTGCTGTACAGAAGCTTTTCAGCTTGATATAGTCACACTTGTTCATTTTTGCTTTTGTTTCCCTTGCCCAGGGGGATATGTTCATGAAGAAGTCGTTCATGTTTATGTCCAAGAGATTTTTGCCTATGTTTTTTTCTAAGAGTTTTATGGTTTCATGACTTACATTCAAGTCTTTGATCCACCTTGAGTTTACCTTTGGGTATGGGGCTAGACAGTAATGCAGTTTCATTCTCTTACATGTAGCTGTCCAGTTTTTCCAACATGACGTGCTGATAAGGCTGTCATCTCCCCATTGTATATCCAAGGCTCCTTTATCAAATATTAATTGACTGTATATGTTTGAGTTAATGTTTGGATTTTCTATTCTGTTCCACTGGTCTGTGGGTCTGTTTTTGTGCCAGTACCAAATTGTCTTGATTACTGTGGCTTTGTGGTAGAGCTTGAAGTCAGGGAACGTAATTCCCCCTGTTTGATTCCTCCTTCTCAGGATTGCTTTGGCTATTCGGGGTCTTTTCTGGTTCCATATGAATTTTAGAATTATTTGTTTGAGTTCATTGAAGAAAGCTGTTGGTATTTTGATAGGGATTGCGTTGAATCTGTAGATTGCTTTAGGTAGTATAGGCATTTGACAATATTTGTTCTTCCTAGCCAAGAGCATGGGATGCATTTCCATTTGTTAGTGTCCTCTTTAATTTCTCTTAGGAGTGTCTTGTAATTTTCAGAGTACAGGTCTTTCACTTCCTTTGTTAGGTTTCTTCCTAGGTATTTTATTCTTTTTGATGCAATTGTGAATGGAATTGTTTTTTCTGATTTCTCTTTCTGTTAGTTCATCGTTAATGCATAGGAAAGTAATAGATTTCTGTGTGTTAATTTTGTATCCTGCAACTTTGCTGAATTCAGATATTAGTTCTAGTAGTTTTGGAGTGGAGTCTTTAGGGTTTTTTATGTACAGTATCATGTCATCTGCAAATAGTGACAATTTGACTTCTTCTTTACCAATCTGGATGCATTGTGTGTGTTTGTTTTGTCTAATTGCCGTGGCTAGGACCTCCAGTATTATGTTCAATAACAGTGGGAAGAGTGGGCATCCCTGTCTTTTTCCCGATCTTAGATGAAAAGCTTTCAGCTTCTCGCTGTTAAGTGTGTTGTTAGCTGTGGGTTTGTCATATATGGTGTGTATGATGTTGAGGTACTTGCTGCCTATACCCATTTTGTTGAGAATTTTAATCATGAATGGATGCTGAATTTTGTCAAATGCCTTTTCAGCATCTACGGAGATGATCATGTGGTTTTTGTTCTTCTTTTTGTTGATGTGGTGGATGATGTGGATGGATTTTCGAATGTTGTACCATCCTTGCATCCCTTGGATGAATCCCACTTGATTATGGTGAATGATCCTCTTGATGTATTTTTGAATTCGTTTTGCTAATATTTAGTTGAGTATTTTTGCATCTACGTTCATCAGGGATATTGGTCTGTAATTTTCTTTTTTGGTGAGGTCTTTGCCTGGTTTGGTATTAGAGTGACGCTGGCTTCATAGAATGAGTTTGGAAGTATTCCCTCCTCCTCTATTTTTTGGAAAACTTTAAGGAGAATGGGTGTTATTTCTTCTCTATATGTCTGGTAGAATTCAGAGGTGAATCCATCAGGTCCGGGGGTTTTGCTCTTGGGTAGTTTTTTGATTACCGATTCAATTTTGTTTCTGGTGATTGGTCTGTTTAGTTTTTCTGTTTCTTGCTTGGTCAGTCTTGAAAGGTTGTATTTTTCTAAGAAGTTGTCCATTTCTTCTAGGTTTTGCAGCTTGTTACCATATAGATTCTCATAATATTCTCTTATAATTCTTTGTATTTCTGTGGGGTCCGTCGTTATTTTTCCTTTCTCATTTCTGATTCTGTTTATGTGTGTAGATTCTCTTTTTCTCTTAATGAGTCTGGCTAGGGGTTTATCTATTTTGTTTATTTTTTCAATGAACCAGCTCTTGGTTTCATTGATTTGTTTTTCTATTGTTTTATTCCTCTCAATTTTATTTATTTCTTCTCTGATCTTTATTATGTCCCTCTTTGTGGTGACTTTGGGCCTCATTTGTTCTTCTTTTTCCAATTTCAGTAATTGTGTCTTCAGACTATTCATTTGGGATTGTTCTTCCTTCTTTAAATAGGCCTGGATTGCAATATACTTTCCTCTTAGAACTGCCTTTGCTTCGTCCCACAGAAGTTGTGGCTTTGTGTTGTTGTTGTCATTAGTCTCCATATATTCTTTGATTTCTGTTTTGATTTGGTCGTTAACCCATTGATTAGTTTGGAGAATATTGTTAAGTCTCCATGTATTTGTGAGCCTTTTTGATTTCTTTCTAAAATTTATTTCTAGTTTTATACCTTTGTGATCTGAGAAGTTGGTTGGTAGGATTTCAATATTTTTGAATTTACTGAGTTTCTTTTTGTGGTCTAGTATGTGATCTATTCTGGAAAATGTTCAATGTGCACTTGAGAGAAATGTGTATCCTGCTGCTTTTGGGTGCAGAGTTCTGTAGACGTCTGTTAGGTCCATCGGTTCTCGTGTGTTGTTCGGTGCCTCTGTGTCTTTACTTATTTTCTGTCTGGTTGGTTGATCTGTCCTTTGGAGTGAGTGGTGTGTTGAAATCTCCTAAAATGAATGCATTGCTTTCTATTTCCTCCTTTAATTCTGTTAGTATTTGTTTCACAAATGCCCGTGCTCCCGTGTTGGGTGCATGTATATTTATAATGGTTATATCTTCTTGTTGGACTGACCCCTTTATCATTATGTAATGTCCTTCTTTATCTCTTGCTACTTTCGTTTTGAAGTCTATTTAGTCTGATACAAGTACTGCAACACCTGCTTTTTCTTCTTTGTTGTTTGCATGAAATATCTTTTTCCATCCCTTCACTTTTAGTCTATGTATATCTTTTGGTTTGAGGTGAGTCTCTTGTAGGCAGCATATAGATGGGTCTTGCTTTTTTATCCATTCTGTTACTCTGTGTCTTTTGATTGGTGCATTCAGTCCATTTACATTTATGGTGACTATTGATAGACATGTATTTATTGGCTTTGCTGGCTTTAGATTTGTGGTTACCAATTGGTTCAAGGGTTGCTTCTTTAGTATCTAGCAATCTAACTTCACTTTCTTGTTAAGGTATTGTAGACACCATCTGATGTTTCTTTATTTCTCTCCCTTCTTATTCTTCCTCCTCCATTCTTTATATACTAGGTGTTTTATTCTTTGCCTTTAGTTAGTATTTTGACGGTCTGCTTTCTTTCGTATGATTTCATTTTCTCTGGTGACATCTTTTTAGCCTTAGGGGTGCTTCCCTCTAGAGCAGTCCGTTTAAGATATCCTGTAGTGGTGGTTTATGAGAGGCAAACTCTCCTAACTTTCATTTTTCTGGAAATTGTTTAATCCCTCCATCATATTTAAATGATAATTGTGCTGGATACAATATTCTTGGTTCGAGGCCCTTCTGTTTCATTATGTTAAATATATCATGCCATTCTCTTCTGGCCTGTATAGTTTCTGTTGAGAAGTCTGATGATAGCCTGATGGGTTTTCCTTTGTAGGTGATCTTTTTTCTCTCTCTAGCTGCCTTTAATAGTCTGTCTTTATCTTTGATATTTGCCATTTTAATTATTATGTGTCTTGGTATTGTCTTCCTTGGGTTCTTTGTGTTGGGAGATCAGGGAGCTTCTGTGGACTGCGAGACTATTTCCTTCCCCAGCATGGGGAAGTTTTCAGCAATTATTTCTTCAAGGACACTTTCTATCCATTTTTCTCTCTCTTCTTCCTCTGGTAGTCCTATAATGCGAATATTGTTCCGTTTGTATTGGTCACACAGTTCTCTTAATATTATTTCATTCCTAGAGATCCTTTTATCTCTCTCTGCCTCTGCTTCTCTGTATTCCTGTTCTCTGATTTCTATTCCATTAACAGTCTCTTGCATCTTATCCAGTCTGCTGTTAAGCCCATCAATCGCTAGTCTGATTTCTGCATTGTCTTTCCTCACTTCCCTCAGTTCCTCCCTCAGCTCTTGCACATTTCTCTGTAGATGCATCAGCATGGTTATGACTTTTATTCTGAGTTCTTTTTCAGGAAGACTGTGCATTTCCATCCTTTCAGGCTCCCTCTCTGGGGTTGTGGTTGATCTTAGCCTGGACTGTATTCCTCTGTGTTTTAATGGCTATAGAATTGGTCTCTGGTAGTTGCAACCTATGTCTGCTGGGCTCTTCAAGAGTTTAAAAAGGAAAAAAAAGAAAGAAAGTAAGTAAAGAAAAGAAAAAAGAAAGAGAAGAAAAAACAAAACAAAACAAAAACAAAAGAACAAAAAAATGGCCACCGAGAGTAGATTTTGTGGTGATGCTGTAGGTGCTGGTGTTCTCCAATATTCTGTGGCCGTGGCCGTGCCACTCTGCAGGGCCCTTTATTGCTGTAGCCTGGGTGACAACGAATGGGAGGTTGTTGATCTCTGTGGGAAGTCTAAGTGTGGCCACCCTTTCCCAGTTGCCAGCTAAGGGGTCCGAAACTCCCCAGGACTCCCAGCCTGCTGGGCTGAGGGTGCCGGGGTGATCCAGCTCCTCTGGTGGCCTCTTGTCTCTTTAAGACCGCTGAAAAAACTCGCGCTTTTCTTTTTTTTTTTTCCCTCCTGGGAGCCAGCTGCAAGTGCCCTGGCGCGTTCCCCGCTCAGATCCTGCACCCTCTGTCTCTCCAATCTGCGCTACACTGCGCGATGTGTGTCAGTGCTCCCCGCGCAGATCACCTGGGCTGGTTATTTCGTGGAGTGTACTTCCACTCCCTCCCGGCTCTGAATCCTCTCCTCCTGCCGGGGCGCTAGGGTTCGGGAGTGCTCGGGTCCTGCCGGGTCATGGCTCTGTATCTTACCTGCCTTGTGGGGTGCCAAGTCCTCTTAGGTGTAGCTGCATGCTGTGTGCTTTCCTGTGTATTCTGGTCTCTCTTTTAGGAATAGTTGTATTTGTTGTATTTTCATAGATATATATATATAGTTTTGGGAGGAGATTTCTTCCATCCTGCTCATGCTGCCATCTTCCTGGAAGTCCGCATATGTCTTTTTGAATCTGGGATCTTTTCTTCAGTGTACCTAATTATTTTAAAGAATAGTTTTAAATTTACGTAAGTTAAATTTACTCTTTCTGGTATACAATTTTATGAATTTTGACATGCATAGTCATATAACTGCCACTTCAATTAAGATAGAGAACGGTTCCACATTCCCTAAAATTCCATGTAGTATTGCTTTAACACCAACTCCTCTCTCCCACTCTCGCCAAATCTCTGGCAATTGTCAATCTATCCTCTACCCCTGTAGTCTTACCTTTTCAGAGTGTCATATAATGAATAATATAGAATATAGCTTTTTTAGTCTGGCTTCTTTCATTTAGCATAACGTATTTGAAATTCATTCATGTTGTTCCTTACGTCATAAAGAGTAATAACTATTGATGGTTTCAACAACTTGGATGAACCCCAAGGAAATTTTGCTCAGCGAGAAAAGCCAGTCTCAAAAGGGTATGTATTGCATAATTCAATTTATATAACAATCATGAAATAACATAATTATCAAATGGGAGAACAATTAGTGGTTGCTGTTGGTTACGAATGGCGACGATGGGATGGTGACTATAGTGGATTAACATGAAAGAGTCTTTGGATAGTGCAGTGCAGTATTTTGATTGTGATAATATGTGACAGAATTTCATAGGTTTTACACTAAATTTACATTGATGAGTGCATGTATAACTGGTGAAATCTGAATAAGCTCTATGGATTGTGCTAATGTCAGTTTCTTGGTTTTGATACTGTATAGTGATTGGGTTGGGATGTTTACGTTTAGGTAACATGAGAGGCACTGGATTTTCCTCTATATTTCTTTCCTGCTACCTATGAATCTGTAATTATTTTAAAATAATTATTTCAAGTGTAAAAATAATTCAAGTACAAATACTTTTGTTTTTGAAATACATAAGTAATTACATGAATGTATTTTCATGAAAGTCCAAATAATGTATGAGTTTTGGGTCAAAAGAGAAAAACATAAATAGTTAATATTTTCAGAGTAGCCATTTTTCCCTTTAGTTTTTGCTCTCATAAAAGCAAATAAGCAGTATATTTCAGTATATGCATAATGTTGCTGATTTATGTCTATAATGACAGTTAACTGATGCAAACTAGACCATACCTTTACACTGTATCTTCTTGGTAGTATTATTTCATGGAGTGGGAAATGCAAGACAGCTGAGTATTCCAGGCATGCCACATCTGTTCCTGGGAATTAAATGCTGCATATGATTAGCAAATACTGATACAAGGAGCCTATCTAAATAGAAAATGATTACTTTATTCTCAGTTATTTGGTATATATGTGGTAGAATGTAATATAATATTGCCTCTATGCTCACATTATTTTTACAGCCTCAATTATTATAGAGTGGCTGAAGAACTAGATGATGATTGCCTAGAGTTTATAATCTTTGAATGGGAATATGATGTTGAGTACAATATATGTAGATATGAAAACTGTCTGCCCATAACAACTTTGGGGATTAGTACTGTACAAAATTGGTTAAATAAACCTGACCTTCCTCTGGGAACAAGTGAAGTCAGCCTCCAGCACTGTGGGGGAGATATGCATGTGAACAGATAATATATAATGCTGCGGAATGCTACAGCAGATAAATTTAAGAGCTTTGGGAGTGCAGAGCACATCATTCATCAGTCACAGACTTCACTGGAGAGCAGGAAAAATGGCATTCTGATATTCAGAACACATGTGTAAAGGTCAGGAAAGGCCTCGGTATCTCGGTGTGGTGGAAATCAATAATAGAGGAATGAGATGAATGACAAGAAGTAGATTGAGTTCCAGGGCTAACTTACCCAGTAGGCACAGTAGGTGCAGGGACTATGACTCGTGGTATTTGTGGAGACTCATGAAAATATTTTAATTTCTTTTATAATCAGAAGGAAAAAATGAACTTTTAGGTTGAATAAAATGTTTTAAAATCTACTATTAATGCATTGTCTTTATAACGAAGTTGTAACATGTAATCTTTAGTATTTTTCTGTGGAGGAAGACGCCCATTAAAACAAAAGTTCCTATGGCCCACAAAAGTGATCATGCAGCCCTGATGGATGTTGAATTTGGACCTTACATGCTGACTGAAGAATTTGAATTTAATTCTGGGAGTATCAGGGAGCTAGATTTTAAACATGATTAGCTCTTTTATGAAGATGCCTCTGCCAGCAGTTTGGATGAGCCTATTTCTCATTCAAATGCCGCACATGATTAGCAAATGTGGATACAGGAAGTGGTTTAATTTAGTTATGTTAAATCAAAAGTGTTTTAGTGCTTATCATAACCAAATACTACCTGTTTAAAATGAGGAGAACAATTTTTTTTAAGACCCATATCTATCACTGTACTTCATTAAGGATATCCCTTAAAAGAGCTAATTGATCATACTTGACTGATCAAAATTTATCTAGCTGTTGACAGGTTTAGAATACCTACATGTAAATGGTCAGGTCTCTGTATGTGATCTGTGACAACATAAATGCTAGGCTATACTGTTTCTCATTGTATTCTTTGTTTCATTCCTACTTTTCCTACATTTTTATGAAGAATTCAAAACTTTATACAGAGGTATTTCTGAGACTGAGTCCAACAAATAGCATTTAAAAAGCTGTAAATACTGTTTTACAAAGTGGATTTTTCGTTGTTTCGACCAAGGCAGTTTAGTTAGAATCCTTGCTAGAACACCTTTATATTGTATAAGAATTTGCTGAATCATAATTTTAAAGAGTTATTATTAAAATAGCAAATCATCATTGGCCTATACTAATGCCACCGTCATAAAATAATTCCTAAAAAGTAGGCTGAAGTTATTTTAAGAAAAAAATTTAGTGAAAACTGAAGGATATTGAAGTTATGATTAATTTCCCCCAATTGTACCTATATTGCTTTGATATTCAGTTCAGCTTAGTTGGGGGCAAGAGGAGAAGGAAACACAGGGGGAGGTTGAATTTATTGTTTTGTTCTTTAAGGAGGACTTTAGGTTTCAATTATAAAAATAAATTAATAATGTCACTAAAAAATGTATATATGTTCAGGCCTTTTGCTACTTTTCAAATATAAAAATATCCAGGAAGAGCAAGAATTATCATTTTACATCTATTCTGTCACAGGGATTTACTTCCAGGTACAGTTAGATCCCTATTCATTAACTCAGTATTCAGTACAAATTCTAGTTGAAATGAATAGCAGAAGAGGAGGGGAAAAAAATGGGGAGATCTTGGTTGTAGAAAATTAGAGATACTGAATTCATAAATTTATTCTGACCTTTCTAACAAGACGAAAAGAGAAACAGAGTGGGTTGTGTAACATGAATATCTGGTGGTAGGTGTAGGTAAGGAGTGATTAACCTGAGTCAAGGAATAGGGCGGGGCAGGGAAAAGGGATTCTGTCTCATAGATACGCTTTTTCAGATCTACACTAGAGGTTTTTGTTTGTAGTGTGAATCTCTTAAGTGTGAATCTTTGTGTTGTATGTACTTTGTATGTAGAAATATTTTAATCTACAGTAATATGGTAAAGTTTGAAAATTAGGGGATAATCTAAGGAAATACTAATACATAATCTAGTAAATATAATTAAGCTTGTCATTAAAGGAACTGAATATGTGACTCCATGTTGTAAATATATCGTAGAATCATAGTTAGGCTAATGTCCTAGAATTAGCTTTTATAAATAGTTTATACTATATTTACTACTTAGTTGATAGTAGTAGTAGCTTCTAGAAGACTGCTTGTTTGAAGTGCTTTTAAGTCGTGGAAATGAAGTCACATTTATTTCCATGTAATTTCTGTCTGTGATTACTGAACTCACTAATTACCATCTGTCTCCAAATAGACTATATAAGAGATGCTTGAGGGTTAGAACTTTCTGTTACCTACTTGTGAATACCGTATTTGCCTTGCCCAGTACTTGGGAGAAGCTTTCTGTTGTCATAAATATGGCAGATCATAAATGCGTTTGGGCACACACCTGTTGGCTCTTTTATTTCTTCTCCATAGTTTGATCTTCACTTCTTTAGGTTCAGAAACATTATTTTAGTAAGTCAATAATGATCAGCTGTTGTTTTTGATAACATTTACTTCTCTGGTATTCTCAGCAATGTTGGTAAATATTTGTTAGCTAATAACTTATGTGGTAAATGTTCTACTGAAATTAGTTGAATCAGATTATGTATGTGAAGAAGTACTGGCATTGCAAGAACATTGAGTTATCCCTCCAGTATAAGGCACTGTTGAGCGTTTCTTCTGTCTACTATATTGATATTTTTAATAATGGAAAGTCATTTTCATTTTGCTCACAAATAGCCTTAGTTTTTAAAAACATTTTTATTAAGGTATAATTTATATAATTATTAAGTATAATTTACTCATTTTAAGTGAACAATTCTTTTTTTTGGATAAATTTGCTGAGTTGTGTAACCATTACCATAATAAAATTTTAGAACATTTCTATCTCCCCAAAAAGAGCTATGTACCCATTTGTAGTCACTCTCCTTATCCTTAGTTTACCACACCTAATGATGTATGTTTAGCTTTCTACAAATGACTATAAAAAAGATAAAAGTGAGTACATAGAAATATTCAGCTCTCTAGGCTTATTAATTAGTTTTGAAGGTTTGATAACTTAGAGCATGGACATTTTTTTAAAATGGTGTTTCTTTTTGGACACCAAAATTAGTCAATGTGAGAATGACTGGTGAGAATACTTTGTGTAAGAGGGGATTGCATCTGGGAAATAAGTTTTCAAGTTCGCTTCTTTTTTAAGAGGTTGCAGTTAATGAATAGGAAAGAAATAATTGAGTAAATATAAAATTACAAATTTATTCAAGCCTTATTAGGAATTTAGTAGGGAAATTTACAATGCCTTTCAAATAAACTTTAAGATTTAAATAATTTATATGTTATGTTTTGCAAAGATTATCATAAAATTAAACTTCATTGTTTTTTAATTTCCTTTATTTTAGCTTCTCAGAATCAAGAACGTCTATGTGCATTCAAAGATCCATATCAACAAGACCTTGGGATAGGTGAGAGTCGAATCTCTCATGAAAATGGAACAATATTATGCTCAAAAGGTAGCACCTGCTATGGCCTTTGGGAGAAATCAAAAGGGGATATAAATCTTGTAAAACAAGGCAAGTAATAGTTTCCTACCTGAAATAACTTTGTGTTTCCTACAACTGTCCACATATATATTCATCCATAAGCCTCAAATTTATAAAGGGTAATTGGTTTTTTAGCTTATTTTAATATTTTATTATGATGTTACTAATATATACTTATTTTTTAAACTTCAGAAAATAGAAGAGTATAATAAAAACAAATGTTTACAATTCCCTACTCCTCAAAACTTCTATATTCATTTATTCCTTTCATGTGTTATCTATATACCTTTATGTTTATATATGTGTGTACTTTTTTCAAAATTTAAGATAATACTGTATAAACAATTTCATACCTAATTTTCCTGTCTTAAATTATATCATGAACATTTTCCCCTATCTTTAAGTATTCTTTGAAAACATTTTTAACCTCTGCACTTACTTCATTGCCGTATACACACATTGCAATATACTTACATGACTCTATTGTTGGACGTTGTATTATTTTCTGGTTTTCACTGTAATACATAAGTTTCAGTGAACATCTTTGAACATAAATTTTTTAGTGCATCTGATTATTTCCTTGAAGTAAAGTTATTAGATTATAAAACAAATATTTTAAAAGCTATTCATAAAAGTTGGTATATGACTTTCTAGAAATGTTATATATATTTACATTTCCTCCAGCAGTGTGTAAGAGTTACTGAATCCTTGTTCAATTGTATATTATTATGTTTCAAAACTAAAAACAATTTAATAGATACACAAAAATAAAATCTTACTGTGCTTTAATAATAACTCATTAGATTAATGATGAAGTTAAACCTCTTATTGGTGACTTTTTCCCCCATGAAATGCCTGTTTACATTTTGCCATTTTTCTGTTACTTAAAAAATGTAGTTTCCTATTGATTTGCTGGAATGATTTATAGATTATATGTACTCACACTGACACACTGATTGCAATTATTTCTTAGTTTGTTGTTTTCCTTTAGTTTTGTTTATTGTATTGACTTCTAACTTGTTTACATTAATACCAATTTATAGGATGTTGGTCTCACATTGGAGATCCCCAGGAGTGTCACTATGAAGAATGTGTAGTAACTACCACCCCTCCCTCAATTCAGAATGGTACATACCGTTTCTGCTGCTGTAGCACAGACTTGTGTAATGTCAACTTTACTGAGAATTTTCCACCTCCAGACACAACACCACTCAGTAAGTAAAGAAACTTATTTTTCCTTGTAATTCCGTACTTCAAAGATTTGCAGAATTAAAAAATATATAAAAACATTCAGGTTTGGCAGGAGGGAGAGGGAGAGTTCCAGCATCATAGTACATCCAGCTAACACCAGAAATCCAAAAGAGGTGCACCATGATAGCTAATAATTCAGAATCAAAATAAAGTACTTTCCAACTCTTATGGAGGGGAATTTGCAAAATGAAGAAAACCACACATGTGCTTACTCTTTTACCCAGCATTAGGAATTTATCTTGAATATACACTTATGAAACTATGAAAATACATATGCATAGAGTTATCCATTACAGTATTATTTATAAGTGCAAAATGGTGGAAACTGCTTAAATTTCTAAGAGTAGGATATTAGTTGAAATACACTGTGGTGCACACATGAAATGGAGTACTATCTATACAGCTATAAGAAAAAAATGAGTAAGATCTCTGTGAATATTTCTAGAGATAATGTTTGGTGAATAAAAAGCATATAGTATGCTATCTTTTATGTAAGACAGAAGGCTTATTTTTACAAAAAGAAACAAAGGATAAGCCAAACAATAATGAAGTTGGTTATTTACAAGGGATGAAGGGAATGGAGTGGAAAGGATAAGGAAAGAGAAACAGTCCTCCAAATATAACTTTTTGTATGTAGTTTTGATTTTTGGAATCATGTTATTATTTTACACATGCAAAAGTAAAGTTAAATCAGTAGGATGGGGAGGGAGGGAAAAACCCCAGACTGAAAGCAAATTGAAACAAATGAGCCCAATTGTATTTCACATAAATATCATAATCACACTTTGAGGAAAAAGAACTAATTTAAGGATTCGTACAAACGTTGTGTTTGTATGTACTCTTTGGGCAAGATGAGGTATAAGAGATGGGAGAATTGCAAACAAATACTAAACTCTTTTTAAAAGACTTGTTTTTTACTAGTGTGGGCAAAGCAATTCTGAAACAATTGTAGATGCATTGTATTATAGGATTAAGAAAACAAGTATATGCGTTGATGTCCTTGGGAGCCAGTGTTCTTGCTGAAGGAATGGAGATGTACAATTATAGATGGGGGAAGACAAGAGAATCTTCTGCAAATAGATTGTAATTCACGGTGTCAGTATAGATTTATGACAAAAAATATGCATATCTATGTGTTACATGGATATATATGTGGTGGAATATATGCACGTGCATGTGTTGTGTGTGTACATATATACGTATATGTGTATACATACCTAAATATATTTCTTAGCTCTGTTTGTTGAAAAGGACAAGAAACAAAAGCACTGCAGTAACAATGAGCACACAATGACCAGATTTAGCTTCTAATACCATTCCCCATCAAAGGAACTTGGGCTCCTTGAAAAAATAACTTATTCTAGGACTGAAGCAGGATAAGTGCAAGATAAGCCTGAAACATATTGTAACACTAAAAGGTAAGGAATAAAGTGTCCAAAGATTGGGAGATGTCACAAGGACACATGAGCCAGCTTAAAGGAACTTACATTAGTGACATTTGGGACAATTTTAGTGCTAAAAACATATGGTAATAAATTGTAAACCATTAGAAGAAAAGTGAATATATGAGTCTACACCAATAGCAGAGAAGAGAGAAGAGGGTCACTTGTTTATAGTAGAATGTCAAGTGTCAACTGGTACAATTGTTAGGGGAGGTTGTACAGTTGTTGGTAAATTATTCGGTATCTATCATGGTAAGGATTAAATCAGGCAAGAATCATCAAAAAATCCTAATTCTAGGGGTAGTAAGCCAGGATATTTGCATTGTTTTGACGTGTCTCCTATATATTGAAAGGGAATAATTAGTAATTATAAAGTGAGGAAACTGGACAATACCTTGACCAGGTGATTAACATCAATGAATAGCAGATGGACAACCCAGGTACCCTTGAGAAGGATACAGAATTACTAATGGTACTGTATTTCAGCCATGAATGAATAATCTGAATATAATCATGAGGGAATGTCAGACAAACCATAAAGCAGGAATGTTCTATTATAAAAAAGGATTTGTATTCTTTGAAATTGTATATGTCTTAGAAGAAAAAGAGACTGTGGAAAAGATCTAGATTAAAGGAGGCTAAAAAAACTTGACAACCAAGCAGTATGTAACTCTCCTATACTAGATATGAAAATTATAAAGGACATTGTTAGGCCGATTGCTCAAATAGATGATTAAAGAATTGTTTCAATGTTAAATTTACTGAAACTGATAACACTATTGTGATTATATAAGATAATATCCATTAAGAAATACTCTTAAGAAATATTTAGAAATGATGGGCTGTGATGTATGTACATATCTTTCCCTAAATGGTTCCAAAAAAGATTACATGCATGAGTGTACATCCATGTAGGTGCATGTGTGTCCAGGCAAGTGTGTGTGTGTATGTGTAGAAAGAGAGAATGATAAAGCAAATAAGGTAAAATGGTAACAGTGAATCTGAGTAAAGTAAATAGGTATTCTTTGTACTTTCTTACTGTAACTGTTCAGTAACAAAAAGTTAAAAAAATTAAAAAGTATATTTTTAATTGAAATGTAGCATTTCCCAAGAATTCTGTATGAATGGATTTTATCAGTACATACTCTAAGATCTTCAGTTTTGGATTTTTCTCTTTGATTTGTTGATGAAACACTAAATTGAAAGCTATAGGAAGTTTTCTCATGTACTTCATGTCAACTCAGGGCCATTAACTTTGATTATGGAATTATGCTGAATTGGCTACGTTTATTTTGTAGAAACAAGCAAACAAACAAAACAAAGGTTGGTAATTTTCACTTGTATAGCTAATTAGGTGAGAAGTGAATTTGTGTATAAGTTCTCCTCAAAGATCTTTACAAGTACATTTTGATTGTTACATAGATCTTGGTGTATTGCAATCTTCTGAACTAAAAGCCAGGATTATTACCAACTTGGTATCAGTTATGCTATTCCAATGAAAAGGGAAAATGTTTTAAGTAAAGTCCTTTAACTTGGGAACATTATCCCTATTTGTGTATTTTGTTCTTCAGAGAAAATAATCAAATAAATTCAAAGTTAGGAAACAAGATACTAGCTTTTACATTAATCTCAAGAAAAATAAACAATATTATATAGATTGTCAAACATTCAATGTGGTTTACCAAAATAAGAAATAACCTTAAGTATTGAAGCTTAAGGAAATTAATTAAAATATAAAGTAAATAAGCAGAACTTTCTGTCCATGGCCATATAATAATTCATCAGTAGAAAGTTTAGTAATGGTGATTTTTTCCTCTTTAAAATTTTTCACTATAAAAATGTCATTTATTGAATATTTAACTTAAATATTTGTCAAATAAAAACATATGGTATAAATAAAAATGATGCAAACTCATCAAAGATAGAGAAGGGGGATAGTGTGGAGTAAATGTTAATGGAGAACTTATGCAGTATTCTTTTACTTTTGTATTATTTCAATCTTTAACATGATGTTATATTTGTGTATTATTTATATAAGAAAATATCAAAGGAATACCTACTTGTTAATTTGGAAAAATAAAAAAATGAGAAAAGTGGAAGGGAGAAATATAATCTTTAATTATCTCTTTACCTGTACACACCATTGTTAATATTTTGAATGTTTCTTTCCTGTATTTTAAATTTTTTTACAGTTGTATTAGTGATATAAATACATTTTAGATTCTGCTATTTTATATATCATAATATAATTGGTATTTTCTAGGTTATAGTAAATGTTTCATAGTTACCAGTTTTAATAGGATACTACAAAATCAACTATATATTTTTCTTACCTATTCCCCTGGTTTTGGACAGTTAGGCATTTTGTAGTTTTTTTTATTACAATGAACATCTTTTTATATATAGCTTTATGTTAAAATGCTGGGAAAGGATTAAAGATGGCAGCATGAGAGGGGAGACAGAAACCTCCTCCCAAACCCACATATAATATGACATATAGCAAGTACATCAAATCCTGAAAGAACAACAGGTAAGAAGGCTGTGGCAAACTGTCTACCCCTGGGGAAACCAGTAGACATCAAGGAAAAGGGTAAAGTACCAAAGCCGTGATCCAGAGGGACCCAAGCCCTTCCCCCACCCCAGCTCACCAGAGGGAGGAAGAGAAACGGAGTGGGGAGGGAATAGAGGCCTAAGACTGCTAAACACCCAGCCCTGGAAACTAGCTCTGGGAGCACAAACCTACATTACATGGTGCTCTGGAGATTAGTGGGGTTGAAAAGCTAAGACAGGCAGAATACTTGGAGAGACTGAGATTCCAGCCTCTTGTGGAAAACAGGGATCCACATCTGTCAGCTCTGGGACAGGTGGACAAAATTGTCTGGGCACATTCTGTGTAGCAGGTTGGGAACTTTCAGGAGCTTCAGGCACTCCATTCCCCTTGCTGGCTACGTAGCTGCGAGACCCCCACACCATGATACACAGCCTGCTGCATTTTCCTCCTGGCCAGCACTGGATTGCAAACCGGCTGCCCCCGCCATTGCACCAGGCCAGCCAGAGGGTGGCCCCACCTATGGCAGCTACAAATGCAAAGCATAGAGGCTTCTCCCTGCATGCTCAGCCCACTGGCTCTGGAAGTGGAGACAGGCACTGCAGCCAGGAAGCAGGAAAGACCTCTTTCCTCTCCACAGGCTCCAGTGCTGCTCCCCTGCGACCCCTGCCATTGCACCAGGGGTTGAGCAGCTCCAGAGAGAAAGGCCTCTGGGCAGTAGAGGGCGCCACGTACAAATATGAAACGTTCAAGGAACCTGGTTCAAACCAAAATCCCACTAGAAAGAGGGCCTAGTAAAACTGAACTCATCATCGTCCTGAAAGATATTTCAAAATAAAAATCATAAACATGCTCACAGAGCTATAGAAAAATAGTCAGGAACTCAGGGAGGAATTCAGGAATGAAGTACAAATTTTATGAAATATAATATCCAAAATGAAACATACAATGGAGGGATTTAAAAGCAGATTAGATAAAGTAGAAAAGACAGTAAATGAAATAGAAATTAGAGAACAGGAATGTAAAGAAGTGGAGGCACAGAAAAAAAAAAGGATCTCTAGGAATGAAAGAATATTGAGAGCACTGTGTGACCAATCCAAATGGAACAAAATTCTTATTATAGGGGTACAAGAAGAAAAAGAGAGAGAAAAATGGATAGAAAGTGTCATTGAGGAGGTAATTGCTGAAAACTTCTCCAATCTGGGGAAGGAGATAGTCTCTCAGGCCATAGAGGTGCACAGATCTCCCAACACAAGGGACCCAAGGAAGACAACACCAAGACACATAAAAGTTAAAATGGCAAAGATCAAAGACAAGGACAGAGTATTAAAGACAGTGAGAGAGAGAAAAAAGATCACCTACAAAGGAAAACCCATCAGGCTATCATCAGACTTCTCAACAGAAACCTTACAGGCCAGAAGGGAGTGGCATGATATATTTAATGCTATGAAGCAGAAGGGCCTTGAACCAAGAATACTCTACCTGGCAATATTATCATATACATTTGAAGGAGGCATTAAACAATTTCCAGATGAGCAAAAGCTGAGAGAATTTACCTCCCACAAACTGCCTCTACAGTGTATTTTGGAATATAGATACTATATTGGAAGTGTTTCTAAGGCTATAGATGGAAGTGTTTCTAAGGCTAAATAACTATCACCAGAAGATATAAAAACATAGTAAAGATTGTAGACCAATTAATTACTAAGCAGATGCAAAGTCAAATCAACCACCCCCAGAGTTAGTGAAGGGATAGACAAAGAGTGCAGAATGTGACACCTAATATATAAAGAACGGAGGAGGAAGAAAAAGGAGGAAAAAAAAAAACCTTTAGATTGTGTTTGTATAGCATACTAAGTGACTTAAATTGGACTGTTAGATAGTAAGGAAGTTAACCTCGAACCTTTGGTAACCACAAATCTAAAGCCTGCAGTGGCAATAAGTACATACCTATCAATAATCACCCTAAATGTAAATGGTCTGAATTCACCAATCAAAAGACATAGAGTCACTGAATGGATAAAAAACAAGACCCGTCTATATGCTGCCTTCAAACCCAAAGACATACATAGACTAAAAGTGAAAAGATATTTCATGCAACTAATAGGGAGAAAAAAGCAGAAGTTGCAGTACTTATATCAGACAAAATAGACTTCAAAATAAGAAAGTCACAAGAGATAAAGAAGGACATTATGTAATGATAAAGGGGTCAGTCCAACAAGAGGATATAACCATTATAAATATCTATGCACTCAACACAGGAGCATGTACATATGTGAAACAAATACTGACAGAATTAAAGGGGGAAATAGAATGCAGTGCATTCATTTTAGGGGACTTCAACACACCACTCACTCCAAAGGACAGATCAACCAGACAGAAAATAAGGAGACAGAGGCACTGAATAACACATTAGAACAGATGGACCTAACAGACATCTACAGAACACTCCACCCAAAAGCAGAGAACAAAATGGCATCCCACAGAATGGGAGAATATATTTGTAAACGACATATCTGACAAGGGGTTAACATCCAAAATATATAAAGAACTCACATGCCTCAACACCCAAAAAGCAAATAATCCAATTAAAAAATGGGCAGAAGGTATGAACAGACACTTCTCCAAAGAAGAAATTCAGATAGCCAACAGGCACATGAAAAGATGCTCCACATCGCTAATCATCAGAGACATGCAGATTAAAACCACAATGAGATATCACCTCACACCAGTGAGGATGGCCAACATCCAAAACACAAACAACAACAAATGTTGGCAAGGATGTGGAGAAAAGGGAACCCTCCTACACTGCTGGTGGGAATGCAAATTAGTTCAACCATTGTGGAAAGCAATATGGAGGTCCCTCAAAAAAACTAACAATAGAAATATCATTTGTCCCAGGAATTCCACTCCTAGGAATTTACCTGAAGGAAACAAGATCACATATTTAAAAAGACATATGCACGCCTGTGTATATTCTGGCACTATTTACAATATGGAAGCAACCTAAGTGTCCATCAGTAGGTGAAAGGATAAAGAAGAGGTGGTACATATACACAATGGAATACTATTCCGCCATAAGAAGAAAGGAAATCCTACTATTTGCTATAACATGGATGGAGCTAGAGGGTATTATACTCAGTGAAATAAGCCAGACAGAGAAAGACAAGTAGCAATAATTTTCCTCATTTGTGGAGAGTAACAACGAAGCAAAAAATGAAGTAACAAAACAGCAGCAGACTCACAGACTCCAAGAAAGGACTAGCGGTTACCAAAGGGGAGTGGTTAGGGAGGATGGTTGGGGAGGGGTGAGAAGGGGACTGAGGAGTATTATAATTAGTGCACATGGTGTCTGTGGGGGTCACAGGGAAGACAGTGTAGGACAAGTAGTGACTCTTGTATCTTACTACACTAATGGACAATTACTTCAATGGGGTATGAGGGAACTCGATAATATGAGTGAATGTAGTAACCAGAATGTTTTTCATGTGAAACCTTCATAAGAATGTATATCAATGATACCTTAATAAAAAAGAAAAAGGAAAAAAAATCCTTGAATTGTAATTTCTATATCCAATACCAACAATATTAAGGTTCCTCATATATTGTCAAATTGCCTAGTGGTTGAAATAGTTCACATTCCCATCAGTGACATGCTAGAGTGCATATTTCACCATTAACAGCACTGGTGTTATTAAAATAAGATTTTGAAAAATGATTTGCATTGTGTTTATTGGTGAAGCTCACATGTTTTTTGTTCTGTCTTCAATTTTCTTATATTCATTGCCCATTTGTAATATTTTTCAATAATGAAATTAACCAGCTGTGATAGAAATTATTTAAAATAGTCTGATATCTAGCCATTTCACCCTTCCTTGTCAGTTTCTATTGATACCATAGGAATAACAGAGGCTATGTTTTAAAAAGTAATTTAATATGCATTCTAAGATTTTAAAAAATCTTTAAACTTTGACTCTTCCTAAAGAATCATTCTTAATGTTGTTCAGTAAAAGTTAAGTGCTCATTTTTTAGTGTGTAAATTAAACCTGTTAAAGATGTTAAAATAAAATGTTCATTACTCATTCTTCTGGGAATGGTTTTCACTGAAACATCTCCATACCTCACATAACATTTTTGTGATGGTATTAAAGCCTTGCATTTGCATAGTATTTTATCATAGTGCTGTCATATCTATAAATTCTTTGTGTTTCCTTAATATTTAGGTAGCTCAGTAGAAAATAAGCCCTTCTATCTTAATGAGGAACCGTGCTACTCAAGAGGAATGGTCATTGAAATGGTTATCTTTCTCAAGAAGATTAGACTTCCAGCTTATCTTCCTTTAACTTTTTGCCTGTCATTGTATTGGTAAACAATAAATAACCAGTGTTAATGTTTTGGGCATTAACAAACATTTCTTTAGACTTTTAAATTTGAAATTATTTCAAACTTAATAAAACTCCCATATACCATTTACCCACATTCAAAAGTTCTTTATAACATTATGCTATATTTGCCTTATTATTTTCCCTCCCTCCCTCTCTATATATACAAATTACTATTTTTCCTGAGCCTTTTACAAGTAAGTTACAGGCATCATACCTAAATTTTCACATATTTTGTATTTATCTCTTGTCTCTTGTACTAGACTCTAAACTCTTTGATGGTAGCAACTTTTTTTTTTTTACAATTTATTTTATTTTAGTATCATTAACCTACAATTACATGAGCAATATTGTGATGAT
>JAQQAC010000477.1:35662782-35688197 GCA_029783875.1 Phataginus tricuspis
ATTCTTCCTAGCCAAGAGCATGGGATGCATTTCCATTTGTTAGTGTCTTCCTTAATTTCTCCTAGGAGTGTCTTGTAGTTTTCAGAGTACAGGTCTTTCACTTCCTTCGTTAGGTTTATTCCTAGGTATTTTATTCTTTTAGGTGCAATTGTGAATGGAATTGTTTTTCTGATTTCTCTTTCTGTTAGCTCATCATTAGTGTATACGAAAGCAACAGATTTCTGTGTGTTAATTTTATATCCTGCAACTTTGCTGAATTCAGATATTAGTTCTAGTAGTTTTGGAGTGGAGTCTTTAGGGTTTTTTATGTACAGTATCATATCATCTGCAAATAGTGACAATTTGACTTCTTCTTTACCAATCTGGATGCCTTGCATGTCTTTGTTTTGTCTGATTGCCATGGCTAGGACCTCCAGTACTATGTTGAATAACAGTGGAGAGAGTGGGCACCCCTGTCTTTTTCCCGATCTTAGATGAAAAGCTTTCAGCTTCTCGCTATTAAGTATGATGTTAGCTGTGGGTTTGTCATATATAGCCTTTATGATGTTGAGGTACTTGCTATCTATACCCATTCTGTTGAGAGTTTTAATCAAAAATGGATGCTGAATTTTGTCAAATGCTTTTTCAGCATCTATGGAGATGATCATGTGGTTTTTGTTCTTCTTTTTATTGATGTGATGGATGAAGTTGATGGATTTTCGAATGCTGTACCATCCTTGCATCCCTGGGATGAATCCCACTTGATCATGGTGTATGATCCTCTTGATGTATTTTTGAATTCGGTTTGCTAATATTTTGTGGAGTATTTTTGCATCTACGTTCATCGGGGATATTGGTCTGTAATTTTCTTTTTTAGTGAGGTCTTTGCCCGGTTTTGGTATTAGAGTGATGCTGGCTTCATAAAAAGAGTTTGGAAGTATTACCTCCTTTTCTATTTTTTGAAAATCTTTAAGGAGAATGGGTCTTATTTCTTCTCTATATGTCTGGTAGAATTCAAAGGTGAATCCATCAGGTCCAGGGCTTTTGTTCTTGGGTAGTTTTTTGATGACCGATTCAATTTCGTTGCTGGTGATTGGTCTGTTTAGTTTTTCTGTTTCCTGCTTGGTGAGTCTTGGAAGGCTGTATTTTTCTAAGAAGTTGTCCATTTCTTCTAGGTTTTGCAGCTTGTTGGCATATAGATGCTCGTAATATTCTCTTATAATTCTTTGTATTTCTGTGGGGTCTGTCGTTATTTTTCCTTTCTCATTTCTGATTTTGTTTATGTGTGTAGATTCTCTTTTTCTCTTAATGAGTCTGGCTAGGGGTTTATCTATTTTGTTTATTTTTTCAAAGAACCAGCTTTTGGTTTCATTGATTTTTTCTATTGTTTTATTCTTCTCAATTTTATCTATTTCTTCTCTGATCTTTATTATGTCTCTCCTTCTGATAACTTTAGGCCTCATTTGTTCTTCTTTTTCCAATTTCAATAATTGTGTCCTTGGACTGTTCATTTGGGAATGTTCTTCCTTCTTTAAATGGGCGTGGATTGCAATGTACTTTCCTTTTAAGACTGCCTTCGCTGCGTCCCACAGAAGTTGTGGCTTTGTGTTGTTGTTGTCATTAGTCTCCATATATTCTTTGATTTCTGTTTTGATTTGGTCGTTAACCCATTGATTCATTAGGAGAATGTTGTTAAGTTTCCATGTATTTGTGAGCCTTTTTGATTTCTTTCTGAAATTTATTTCTAGTTTTATACCTTTGTGATCTGAGAAGTTGGTTGGTAGGATTTCAATATTTTTGAATTTACTGAGGTTCTTTTTGTGGCCTAGAATGTGGTCTATTCTGGAAAATGTTCCATGTGCATTTGAGAAGAATGTGTATCCTGCTGCTTTTGGGTGCAGAGTTCTGTAGATATCTGTTAGGTCCATCTGTTCTAGTGTGTTTTTCAGTGCCTCTGTGTCTTTACTTATCCTCTGCCTGGTTGATCTATCCTTTGGAGTGAGTGGAGTGTTGAAGTCTCCTAGAATAATTGCATTGCTGTCTATTTCCTCCTTCACTTCTGTTAGTATTTGTTTCACATATGCTGATGCTCCTGTGTTGAGTGCGTATATATTTATAATGGTTCTATCTTCTTGTTGGACTGACCCCTTTATCATTATGTAATGTCCTTCTTTATCTCTTGCTACTTTCGTTTTGAAGTCTATTTTGTCTGATACAAGTACTGCAACACCTGCTTTTTTCTCTTTGTTGTTTGCTTGAAATATTTTTTTCCATCCCTTCACTTTTAGTCTGTGTATATCTTTGGGTTTGAGGTGAGTCTCTTGTAAGCAGCATATAGATGGGTCTTGCTTTTTTATCCACTCTGTTACTCTGTGTCTTTTGATTGGTGCATTTAGTCCATTTACATTTAGGGTGATTATTGATAGATATGTACTTATTGCCATTGCAGGCTTTAGATTCGTGGTTACCAAAGATTCAAGGGTTGCTTCTTTACTATCTGAGAATCTAACTTAACTTTCTTGTTAAGTTATTGTGAACGCCGTCTGATGTTTCTTTATCTCTCCCTTCCTATTCTTCCTCCTCCTTTCTTTATATATTAGGTGTTTTAATCTTTGCCTTTAGTTGGTATTTGGATGGTCTGCTTTCTTTGCTATGCTTTTATTTTCTCTGGTGACATCTTTTTAGCCTTATGGGTGTTTCCCTCTAGAGCAGTCCGTTTAAGATATCCTGTAGTGGTGGTTTATGGGAGACAAACTCTCTCAACTTTCTTTTGTCTTGAAATTGTTTAATCCCTCTGTCATTTTTAAACGATAATCGTGCTGGATACAATATTCTTGGTTCGAGGTCCTTCTGTTTCATTACGTTAAATATATCATGACATTCTCTTCTGGCCTGTAAGGTTTCTGTTGAGAAGTCTGATGACAGTCTGATGGGTTTTCCTTTGTAGGTGATCTTTTTTCTCTCTCTAGCTGCCTTTAATACTCTGTCCTTGTCTTTGATCTTTGCCATCTTGATTATTATGTGTCTTGGTGTTGTCTTCTTTGGGTCCCTTGTGTTTGGAGATCTGTGGGCTTCTGTGGACTGTGAGACTATTTCCTTCCCCAGCGTGGGGAAGTTTTCAGCAATTATTTCTTCAAAGACACTTTCTATCCCTTTTTCTCTCTCTTCTTCCTCTGGTACTCCTATAATGCGAATATTGCTCCGTTTCGATTGGTCACACAGTTCTCTTAATATTCTTTCATTCTTAGAGATCCTTTTATCTCTCTCTGCCTCAGCTACTTTGTATTCCTGTTCCCTGTCTTGTAATTCCTTGATCGTGTCTTGAACCTGATTCACTCTGCTGTTGAGCCCGTTGATGGCTTGTCTCATTTCTGCATTGTCTTTCCTCACTTCCCTCACTTCCTCCCTCAGCTCTTGCACATTTTTCTATAGATCCATCAGCATGGCTATGACTTTTATTCTGAATTCTTTTTCTGGAAGACTGTGCATGTCTATTCCTTCAGTTTCTTTCTCTGAGGTGGTGTTTGTCTGAAGCTTTGTCTGTATCATATTCTTCTGTCTTCTCATGACTACACAATTGGTTGTTGGTAGCAAGGAGAGATAAGAAAGGAGAAAAAAGAAAAAAAAAGAAATTTGTACTAATAATAAAAAAGTAAAAGGAGAGAGAGAAAAAGGAAAAGAAAAGAAAGAAAAAGAAAAAGCAGCAACACGTAAAAGAATACAGCAACAACAACCAGAACCACAACAACAAAAAAAACAACAACAAAAAAAAGAACACCAAAACGCCCACCGGGGGTGGTTTCTGTGTGAATGCTGTAGGTGGCACTATTGCTCCACTATTCCAGAGCCGTGGCCACGTCGCTCTACACGGCCCTTTAAAGCTGTGGCCTGGGTGAGAATGAATGGGAGGCTGTTGAAAGAGAGGGACAGAAAAAAAGGAAAAGAAAGGGGAGAAAAAACAATAACAACAACAACAAAAAAAAAGCCACTGAGAGTGGGTTCCGCGCGAGTGCTGTAGGTGGCGCTGCTGCTCCACTATTCCAGCGCCACTCTATAGTTCTGGCTGGGTTGGGAGCGAATGGTAAGCTGTTGATCTCCATGGGGGTCTCAATGGCAGGCACCCTTTCCCAGTCGCCAGCCAAGGGGTCCAAAGCTCCCCAGGACTCCCAGCGTGCTGGGCTCAGTTTGCGGGGCTATCTGGCCCCTCTACTGAGCTCCTGTCTCTTTACGACCGCTGAGGTAGACGCGCGCTTTTCTTCCCTTTTTTCTCCTTTCTTTTTCCTTCCCAGAGCCTGCCGTGGGTAACTTGCACTTTCCGGGCTGGGACCCTGTGCCCTCTTTCTCTTCTATCTCCACTACACCGCAGGCTGTGTGTCGGCGCTCCTGGCACAGACTTCCACTCCCTCCCGGCTCTGAATCCTCTCCTCCTGCTGGAGTGCTGGGGGAGAGGAGCGCTCGGTCCGCTCGCGGCTCCGTACCTTACCCGCCTTGCCGGGACTCCCGCCGGAGTGCTGGGGTGGAGGGGCGCTCTGGTCTCGCTGGATCGCGTTTCCATCCCGCCTCGCCGGGTGCCGAGTCCTCTGTCCGGTGTGTCTGGGCGCCGGAGCTCTGGGGGTGGGGAGCACTCGGTCCCACCGGGTCGCTGCTCCGTATCCCTTCCGCCTCACCGGCTGCCAAGTTCACACAGGTGTAGCTGTACGCTGTGCACTTTCCTGTGTATTCTAGTCTCTCTTTTAGGGATAGTTGTATTTGCTGTATTTTTGTGAATAAATATAATGTTGGGAGGAATTTTTCTGCTGGTCCGTTCACGTCGCCATATTCCCGGAAGTCCGATGGTAGCAACTTTTAAAAAATTCCCCTTTATCTCCACAGTGGCTGAGTACAGTGTCAGGCACATAGTGGGAATGCAGTAAATATTTATTGAATGAATAATTTAAAAAGCCAAAGGATTTGTGTTCATGTTTAAATCCTGAAATATTGTCAAATGCTCAAAAGGAATAGGGTTGTGTTTTTATAATCTGGCAAAAAATGAATTCAATGGGTTTACTCACTAATGGACAGGTATTTATTGAAAGCTTGTCATTACTTTCAATTAAAGGAAAAATACAGCAAAATAAAATAGTTCATGAGATAGCCAGTGTAGACAAAACAAAGCAATTAATGAATTATTAGCTCCTTTATTTTAGATTCATCATGGTAAAGATACAGAAAAGCTATAATTATTCTCCTTCCCCTTTTGCTTCCCAAAAATGAAGCATTGAATTTTTAATTTTTAAAGTAATACAGGCCAAAACTACTAGAACTAATATCTGAATTCAGCAAAGTTGCAGGATACAAAATTAATACACAGAAACCTGTTGCTTTCCTATACACTAACGATGAGCTAAGAGAAAGAGAAATCAGGAAAACAATTCCATTTAAAATTGCATCAAAAAGAATAAAATACCTAGGAAGAAACCTAACGAAGGACGTGAACGGCCTATACCTTGAAAACTACAAGACACTCCTACGAGAAATTAAAGAGGACACTAACAAATGGAAATTCATCCCATGCTCTTGGCTAGGAAGAATTATATTGTCAAAATGGTTATACTACCTAAAGCAATCTACAGATTCAATGCAATCCCTATCAAAATACCAACAGCATTCTTCAATGAACTGGAACAAATAGTTCTAAAATTCATATGGAACCACAAAAGACCCTGAATAGCCAAAGCAATCCTGAGAAGGAAGAATTAAATGGGGGGAATTATGCTCCCTGACTTCAAGCTCTACTACAAAGCCACAGTAATCAAGACAATTTGGTAGTGCCACAAGAACACCACCACAGACCAGTGGAACAGAATAGAGTCCAGACATTACCCAAACATATATGGCCAATTAATATACGATAAAGGAGCCATGGATATACATTGGGGAAATGACAGCCTCTTCAACAGCTGGTGTTGGCAAAACTGGACAGCTACATCTAAGAGAATGAAACTGGACTGCAGTCTAACCACATACACAAAGCAAACTCAAAATGGATCAAAGACCTGAAACCATAAAACTCTTAGGAAAAAACATAGGCAAAAATCTCTTGGACATAAAGATGAGCGACTTCTTCATGAACATATCTCCCCAAGCAAGGGAAACAAAAGCAAAAGTGAACAAGTGAGACATCAAGCTGAAAAGCTTCTGTACAGCAAACGACACCATCAGTAGAACAAAAAGACATCCTACAGTATGGGAGAATATATTCATAAAAGACATATCCGATAAGGGGTTGACATCCAAAATATATAAAGAGCTCAAGTGCCTTCAACAAACAAAAAGCAAATAAATCCAATTTAAAAATGGGCAGAGGATCTGAATAGACACTTCTCCAAAGAAGAAATTCAGATGGCCAACAGGCACATGAAAGGATGCTCCACATCGCTAATCATCAGAGAAATGCAAATTAAAACCACAGTTAGTTATCACCTCACACCAGTAAGGATGGCCAACATCCAAAACACAAACAACAACAAATGTTGGCGAGGATGTGGAGAAAAGGGAACCCTCCTACACTCCTGGTGGGAATGCAAATTAGTTCAAACTTTGTGGAAAACAGTATGGAGGTTCCTCAAAAAACTCAAAATAGAAATACCATTTGACCCGGGAATCCCACTCCTAGGAATTTACCCTAAAAATGCAGCCCCCCAGTTTGAGAAAGACATATGCACCCCTATGTTTATCGCAGCACTATTTACAATAGTGAAGAAATGGAAGCAACCTAAGTGTCCATCAGTAGATGAATGGATAAAGAAGAGGTGGTACATACACACAATGGAATATTATACAGCCATAATAAGAAAACAAATCCAGACATTTGCAACAACATTGATGGAGCTAGAGGGTATTATGCTCAGTGAAATAAACCAGGCCAAAAAAGACAGGTATCAAATGATTTCACTCATATGTGGAGTATAAGAACAAAGATAAAAATTGAAGGAACAAAACAGCAGCAGACTCACAGAAGCCAAGAATGGGCCAACAGTTACCAATGGGAAAGGGACTGGGGAGGATGGGTGGGAAGGGAGGGACACGGGGGAAAAAGGGGCATTGCGATTAGCAGAGATAATATGGGGGGGGCATGGGGAGGGCTGTACAACTCAGAGAAGACAAGTAGTGATTCTATAGCATCTCACTACGCTGATGGACAGTGACGGTAATGGGGTTGGTGGGGGGGACTTGATGATATGGGGAGTGTAGTAACCATAATGTTGCACATGTAATTGTAGATTAACGGTACAAAAAAAAAAGTCAGTGATGGCAAGAGGGAGAGATGAAGGAATTGAAGACTGCAGACATGTGAACATATTTGAGGAGGATTTACACTTTACCATGTTTTACCTTTGGTTCACAGGGGATAAATCCAGCCATTCCCCAATCATAGTTTTGACTGGCTATCCTGCCCTTTTTCCCTCTAACAGAACCATGAATATGAAACAATGTTCTAATAGGAACTCTTATAAGTAGATCCCTTAGAAAATTAATGTCCATATATTTTGCGATCTAGTTTATTCTTTGCTGAAACATCTGATATCCTGGATTGAACTTGTTTTCTGAATTTGAGGAATAGCTCCACAGTCAGTGGGACTTTTTCTAATGAATTTGGGTCTATAATAAATTATTTTTCCATTGTCAAAATTGTATTTTTGATTACAGCTTGTATTTATTTAATAAAGACATTTCAGTTAAAAAAAATAATACAGGAAGATGGAAAACTCCTAAGTAGATGCTATTATATTATCTCGTTTTCACAGATGCTTAACTGAAAACTGTAGTTAACTGCATATTTTAATACCGGTAAAGAAAATGATGCACAAGTACGTTATAGCTCCTTTAACGGCTATATAGTGAGGTTATATGCTCTAGGGAACAACAGAAGATACTTAATATTCTCTGTTAATCCTACGCATTTCTCTCTAGATTGTTTTCACCCTAAGAATTTACTTCTTGACATCAACCATTCATTGCTGTTACTGGTATTATATCTTTCTCATTAAGTATGTATTTATACAATATCCATAACCACATGTCCTTACCTTCTTACCACTATACCTTGTTCGCTGAGTAGCATTAGACCCCATAGCAGTGAAGGAATACATGCATGACTGAGAACAGCTCTGTTTCCTCAGAAAAAGGTTGAATTTTTTTCCAAGCTCAATTGAAGCTGAGGAACATGAGGTACTTGGTGATAGAAACTAAAGCATATTATGCCAGTGGATCTTTAAGAATAATATGGGCTGAGTTGTCAGGGAAATCTGCCAGTCTAACCACCTGACCATAAGTGAGTATTTGGAATTTGCTGAGACATACAATCTCTCTCACATTGTAAACATTCAGGTATTATTTTGATGTAGCGTTGGGAGACTAGAGAAGTGTTACTCCATATACCTATAGTTCTAAAATTTTTGTAAATTACAGATTTTGTATAGTTTTCTAAAACTGCTTCACTTAGTTTTTTGGAGGCAATGAGATAGGGCAGAAATAAATGAAATCTCTATGGACTATTCAATTCTGGCTGTTTCCTAAAAATTAGCATAATAGGAGGTCCACTCGTACTTTTGTTGAGACAAAAATGTCTGTTTTAAAATAATTACATATAAGCGGTTTATAAATAATGTTGGAAAAAAGTATGTGAGCATTGTTATAGGCCATTAAAAATTAAGGTTCTATTCAGACTGTACATCAATGGTTTCTGACCAGTAGACACTAGTTCTATGTTCTCAAAAACACATTTTTCCTCCAATCTCAGCATCTGCAGTATTGTTTACATATTGTGTTCTCCCATTAAGACAAATTATTACCTTTTAAGAAGATTCTGATATTTAGAAATCCATGTCCTGTTGTAATCCCTGATCTGATGTTCAGATCTGAGGTTGCCATCCGAGGCCTATAGCATGTGTTTAACCAGAAACACATTATCAGATAATTTGTCAAGATTGGCTAGAGATGAGATTTTGGGGTTGATAACTCATATTCTAGGTCTTTGTACCTCAGTTACTATTTTTTGAAAGCTTTTCTCTTCTATTGGTGAATCTATGTTTCAGTTATTTGTCCCTTTTTAAAGGTATTGTATTTGACTGCTTTCATTATATGGGAACCTTAAAAAATATATTAGCCAGTAGTTCTATACTTTTTCAGTATGTAATTGTAAGTAGACTTGGTTCTAGACTCAGTTGTGGAATTAAGGAAGATTAGGTAGTTTTCTTCCCTTGAGATCTTATTTTCTAAGGCCCTTTTTTTTTTCCTTGGGAAACCCTCCCTCTGTTGTACCCAGTATGATATTTAACTGTTTCAGGCACTATCCTTCCTTCACCCATCAACATATGCTTTTCTTAGTTCTATTTCCCTCTAGCTTTAAGACATTGGTGTTAGATATTTAATGAGTCTTCTTTCATTAAATACTTACAGTAAACTTAACACTCTTAGAGAATGTTATTCCAGATCAGATAAATCTAGTAGTGAATTTTTAATTCATTTTGTCAGGATTATAGATTGAGGAGTCTCTGTAAACATGAAGGGAATTCAGGCATTAAAATACAGTGAAATTGAAACTAGCCAAGTAATATTTCTGAGTATTCACTATGTGTCAAACAGTATCCTGCATGTTCTATATGCTTTAAACTTTTACATTTAACTAGCAAAAATGTATGAAATGGTTATTGTTATGTTCTTATTTTACAATGAAAACACTGAAACACAGATAGGTAATTTATCAAGTCATACAACTAATAACTGGTAGAGACAAAAGTCAAACCTAGACATTGTGGCTCTAGAATAAATGTTATTGACCATTACTTTCTATTGGTTTTGACCATTACTCTCTACTCTGTTATTAACCATTATTCTCTGCACTCAGACAAGGTCCTCTTTAAATATGTTCATTCACTTGGAAGAGGGAGAGAAAAGATTTTTTTTTTAAATACTTGATTCACATTTTCTAAAATTTAAGGACCCCTTCATGATTGTTTTCACCGTATCTGTGTACCACTAAGTATTACAAAATATTTTCTATATTCACATCATATTACTTTATTATTTAATCTTTTCTTTAAATCACCCACTTAAAAAAAAACATGTGTTTTAAAGTGAAACTTTCCATCACTACTGTAAATGGAAAACAAGAATCATAAGTAGAGGGTAACTTGAAAAGGTATTTGTTTAAAAATAAGATGAAAAGCAAAGCCATGTTAATTATCTAGATATTGTTACTTGCCAAATTGTCTGAAACCTGAAGCTTGTTTTCTCTGTGTTAAAAGAAGAGAATAACATATTTTGAGAGGTAATAGACACACACTGTTCCAAGTTGAGATTTTCTTCTTCAGCAAGCAAAGGAAACTAGCGTCCACTGACACACATGTCTATGTACTATGTAAAGCCAGAAGTCTGACATTTTAAGAAAGTGAACTATATTATTCTATTTTCTTCCAACCTCGAGAGATTTTGCAGTATTTACTCTGTTTAAAAAGAAAGTCAGTCTTTGTTTTAAATAAATGCATTTATAGCTCCAGTATTCTTTTACTTTCTTATACCCTTAATTCCTCCTTATGTGTTTATAAATTCCCAGAGTTTGAAAGAATTGTGTAATTATTGTAAGGTTTGGACACTTATTTTAGGACAATTTCTTGATAATATTTCTGGAATTGGGATAATTAACCTCCTTAATATAAAATAAACAAGTAATTTAGTAGAAAAGCAGGAAAAAAGATATCTTTTTAAAAAATATTAAATAAACCTAATTTATTACATTTAATTTTGGAGGTTCCTGAATGAAAATCAGTATAAAAATGTAGAATAGTTTTATTTACATTATTCATTAAGTTGATGGTTGGATCAAGTTAACAAAAAACTAAAGAACTGCATCTAAATCTAGGTTTAGGAAATCATATTCTAATTTATGCTGTGCTGTTAAGATTAGAAATTCTAACTTCAGTGTCTGGTAGCAAATGTCTGTATCTCACACCAAGCTAGAAAAGAAAGCCTACATTCAAAGAAGTTGACTGTGGCATAGGGCCACAGGTGGGTTTTAGCTATTGTGAATTTATAGTGTTTTTTAAGTTTTTATTGCTACTGTGGCAGCATTAAAGTTGTTGAATAGACAAAGTGGGAAATAAGGATGGCTGGAAAGTCTTTGCTTAGTAATTCATGAAGCATTTTAGCAAGAGGCAAAACAAGATATGTTTTTCCTTCTTATACTTACTAAAAATATTGGTGGAGACGGAGTGGCGCAAGAGGAATAGACAAACGTATCCTTTAGAAAATATTAATCCTTTAATGCAGTAGGAACAAGATTCTGTTTACACATTATATGGTGTTGGTCAGATGGTTTTCTTTCTGAAGTTTTTGCTAGCTATGCCCTAATGTCAGTCTCACCATACCTATCCACTTTGCTCAAAAGTAATCCCTTACCATGTTGGTGTTTTTAAAATTTATATTACTTGATCGTCACAATGAACAAAGTAAAACCTGTTAACTAACATGGCTTTACTGACAAACTCAGTGGAAGTTTTGGTCTGTAAAATCTAAGTCCCTAAGCATGTATGGTGGAATTGACTAGTATTTAAGAATCAATGACTTGTGAAATACTAGGCAAAATTTGGGTATACATCAAGAAATAATTTCTATGCCTTTATTTCAATATCCGCAATTTATCTGGTCTTTCATGATTTTCAGTTTCATGTTATGCTCATCTCTACCTGCCTTAACTGTGCCTCATTTAGTATCTCTCTGATTACTGAGAATTTTCTGCATATGTTCATATAGAACAACTGATTATCCATCTAATATTTAGTGATTTCAGGTGCCAACATACCACAAAAATTAGTCATAGATAAATGAAAACACTTCAAATACATTCAAAACCAAGATTAAACCAGCTGTGATTTGAACAGCAACTATCTTTAAAATAATGTATTTTTTTAAATTGAGGTATAATTGTCATGTGGTTATTCAGCATAATGATTTGCTATTTGTATATATTGCAGAATGACCACTGCAATAAGTCTAGTTGACATCTGTCAACCATACATAGTTACAAAATTTTTTGTTCTGTGGTGGAACTTTTAAATTTACTCTCTTAGCAACTTTCAAATATGTGATACAAAATTATTAACTATAGTCACCATTCTGTTCATTACATCCTTGTAAGTTATTTAGTTTATAAATGGAAGTTTGTACCTTTGACCCTCTTCACCACTTTCACCCACCTGTCTCTGGTAACCACCAGTCTATTCTCTATCTCTGAGCTAGTTTTTTTTTTTTTAATATTCCACATCTAAATGAGATCATACAGTATTTATCTTTCTCTGTTTGACTTATTTCATGTAGCATAATGCCTTCAGGGTCCATCCCTGCTGTTACAAATGGCAAGATTTCTCTCTTTTATGGCTTAATAATATTTAATTGTATGTGTATTACACACACACACACAGACACACACACCATTTTCTTTATTCATCCATCCATCAGTGAACTCTTAGGTAGTTTCCATATCTTGGCTGTTATAAATAATGCTGCAGTGAACATGTTGGGGGTCGGGGCATATACCATTTTGAGTTAGTGTTTTTGTTTTTGTTTTGTTTTGTTTTTTCAGATAAATAACCAGAAGTAGAATTGCTGGATCATATGGTAGTTCAATTTTTAATTATTTGAGGAACTTCCATATTGTTTTCTACAGTGGCTACACTAATTTATATTCCCACCAACAGATCACAAAGGTTCCCTTTTCTCCACATCCTCACCAACACTTGTTATTTCTTGTCTTTTTGATAGATAATGTTTAATAGTAGTTGAACAGACACAATTTCGGCTGGAATGCAGTGGCAACTTCAAGTACCATTATAAACACTTCTCAAAGTATCTCTTTAAAAAGTACGTATTATTCTAGCCATAACATGAAATTAGCATAATCAGTTGCTAAAATATTAGGATCACCTGAGGGAAGGAAGTACAAGGTTTCAAAAATACTTGATTCTTTGGGGGGATATATAGCATAATGATTAAGAGCATTTGCTTTCAGTCTCAGTGCTGTTTTACTTGCTGAACATAATCTTGGGCAAGTTACTTAGCCTTTCTATGTGTCAATTACCTCATATGCAAACTAATGATATCTAATTTATATGGTTGTGTAGATTAAACAAGATAACTAATGCATGCAAAGATGCTATCATATAGTAAACATTAAATCAATTATTAGGAGAGAACTGTCCTTAAGTCTTTATAAAAACCAACTATGACAAACATCCTCATTTAATTCTCCTTTTACCATGAAGGATACTTTTTTTTGGTAATTTTTATTATATGAGAGCATATATTCTGTGATTTTTTTTTTTAATTTGAAGAAAGGATTTTTATTGAGTTTTCCTTGAAAAGTATTCAGGTTTCAAATCCCTCTGGTTGAGAGAAAGAACAAGGATAATATTTCCTGCATCTTCCTCACAAATCCCCACTACATAAAAAAAAAGCGTTAAGAATTTATTCCTGAAACAATGGGTATTTTGCTTTATATTTCCCAAGTGTAGAGTTTTTAAGGTTATTTGCAATAAATAAAATCCAGTAGATCTTCATTATGATTTCTGGATTCCATATTTGTAAACTCTTTTACTTGCTGAAGTTTTTTATAAGTTAAAAATCAATACTCACAGCACTTCCTCGGTCACTCAGACATGCACAGAATAACAAAAAATTTGAATCCTCTAACATGCATGTTCCCAGTCAGGTCAATCAAGGCCATGCTCTGCTTTCTTGTTTCAGAATTTCATATTGTAAACAAGTGTCTTTTTTTTTTTTTCAATCTATTTGGTGCCATGGTTTTTGCATTTTTGTTGGTGATTTTTTTTGGTTTAAAGTAGCCTCCAAGTGCAGAGCTGAAGTGCTGTCTAGTGTTCCTAAGCACAAGAAGGCTGTGATGTGCCTTACAGAGAAAATACATGTGTTAAGTAAGCTTATTTCAGGCATTACAGTGCTATCAGCTGTGAGTTCAATATTAATGAATCAACAGTATACAATATATTAAATAAGATGTCCTTGAACAGAAACACATAACAAAGAAGGCTATATATTGATGGGTTGATTAAAATGTTTTGGCTAGTGGCTCACAGGAATTTAACCCTGTATTTCCCATAGGAACAGTGGTTTAGTATTTGCTAACTCATTGTTTGCAATGACTTTATAGAAGATAACTACAGCAGATAATGAGAATCGAGTGTATATGCAGGTTTCCATTGCTTATCTGAAAGTAGTGTTCCTATGAAACCTTTCAAAAGCTGAAATGATATAATGTGAAGAAGCAATTAACCATTAATGTATATGGGGAAGAATTTGAGTTACCAGACCCAAAAAATAACCTCTCTTAGGCTTTTCTCTTACCTTAAGACATATCTTGCTAATGGATACACAAAACAAATTGAGATAAAGCGCAGATGCTCAAAGTTCAAAGATATGGCAGTTTAATGCTGAGATGCTGTGTATAGTTAACTGGGAGGGAGCTTGGCAGTGCTACTCCTGCTGCTCAGGGTGCACATTGCCTCTCTAATGGCTGGCTGCAGAGCAAATGCTGAACACTAATTTTGCTTTTTGCCTTTTTCCATAAAAACAAAAGTCCTCTCCAGAATTCTTTCAGTTCCAGAAAATAGTATGTATGGAAAATTACTGTAGGTTTTTCATAAAAGCAATGGCATAACCCAAACTTCAGAAAAGTGGGGCATACCTGTATATTGTGATTGGCAGCTTCTGATACGGCTTCTAGTATTCCTGCCTCCTACTATTCTCCCTGCCTCCTGGTAGTCCTACCTCTGTGTATTATCATCTCCCTAAAAGTAAGCAGGGCCTAGTAACTTGATTCTAACAAACAGAATATGGCAAGTGATAGGATACCACTTTTGTAATTAGATTTTAAAAAGACTGTGACATATATCTTATTTGTTTGCTCTCTCTGGCTCTTCTTGTATGCCTTCTCTGGTGAAGAGGGCTACCTGGCAAAGAACTGAGCTTCCTGCCAACAACCAACAAGGAACTGGGGCCCACAGTCCAAAAACCCACGAGGAACTGAACCCTGTTAATAACCCCTGAGTGAACTCAGAGGCAGTTACTTCCTCATTTAAACCTTGAGATAATTATGACACTGGCCTAAACCTTGATTTCAGCTTGTGAAAGATCCTGAAGCACAGAGTACTCAGTTAAGCAATGCCTAGATTCCTGACACACAGAAAATGATACAATAAATGTGTGTTGTTTTTAGTCATTAAGTTTTAGAGTAATTATCTATGTAATAATAGATAATACAGTTAAATATTTTATAATTACATATTAAGATCTCTAAACACAATATTTGAGGTGGAGCAGGCAACATAAAACAGTACTGTAGCTTGACTATTATTAGCAGCTTCTTTTATTTCCCCCAACATTCAATTTTTCTTTTCATTTCGAATTTGTTTACAATAGTGACCACATTTCCTTCTTTTTACTTTTTTCATATGAAAACTTCTATATACAGAGAAAACTTTTGACTATTCCATTTAATACCTTATATTAGATTCAGTAATTATTAACATTTTCTAGGTTTGCTTTCTCCTCCACCTCCTCTTTATGGATGGATGGATAGGCCTGCTTTTGTTGTTGCTGGTACCGAAGCATTTGAAAGTAAGCTGCAAATATCATATGCATCCCTTAGAAATACAAGACATGTACATTCTCAAATCCAAGGAAATTAGTAGTAATTGACAATATCAACCAATATCCAGTCCAAGCTCAGATTTCTCCATAATGACTTGTATGACTTTTATCCAATACAGAATCCAAGAAAGGTGGATACACTGCATTTGATGGTTTTGTCTCCTCAGTTTCTGTTAATCTAATATAGTCTCCCCTTTGCTACCTTTATATCATGCATGACATTGAATCCTAGAGAGTTTTGGATACTTGTCCATACACTCTGGGTTTGTCTAAAAGTTTCTTTTTGTATTTTTAATCCCTTGAAATTGCTAAATTAAAAAGTCTAAAAGGTTGATTTCATTTGTGTTAAGCATTTAAAAACATTAAGGTATTATTGATATACACTATTATAAAGGTTACATGAAAAAACAATGTGGTGACTACTTTTACCCATATTATCAAGTCCACACTCATAATCCAATGCAGTCTCTGTCCATCAGTGTAGTAAGATGCCACAGATTCACTATTTGCCTTCTCTGTGCTATACTGTTATCCCCACGATCCCTCATACCATGTGTACTAAACATAATACCCCTCAATCCCCTTCCCCCTCCCTCCCAACCCGCCTTCCCACGTCCCTCCCCTTTGATAACCACTAGTCCCTTCTCGGAGTCTGTGAGTCTGCTGCTATTTTGGTCCTTCAATATTGCTGTGTTGTTATACTCCACAAATGAGGGAAATCATTTGGCACTTGTCTTTCTCCGCCTGGCTTATTTCACTGAGCATAATATCCTCCAGCTCCATCCATGTTGTTGCAAATGGTAGGATTTGTTTCTTTCTTGTGGTTGAATAGTATTCCATTGTGTACAGGTACCACCTCTTCTTTATCCATTCATCTACTGATGGACACTTAGGTTGCTTCCCTATCTTGGCTATTGTAAAAAGTGCTGCAGTAAACATAGGGGTGCATATGTCTTTTTGAATCTGAGAAGTTGTATTCTTTGGCTAGATTCTAAGGAGTGGGATTCCCAGGTCAAATGATATTTATATTTTTACTTTTTTGAGGAACCTCCATATTGCTTTCCACAATGGTTGAACTAGTTTACATTCCCACCAGCCCTGTCGGAGGGTTCCCCTTTCTCCGCATCCTCACCAGGATTTGTTGTTCTTAGTCTTTTCAATGGTGGCCATCCTTACTGGTGTGAGGTGATATCTCATTGTGGTTTTAATTTGCATTTCCCTGATGATTAGTGATGTGGAGCATCTTTTCATTTGTCTGTTGGCCATCTGAATTTCTTCTTTGGAGAACTGTCTCTTCATATCCTCTGCCCATTTTTTAATTGGGTTATGTGCATTTGGGTGTTGAGGCATGTAAGTTCTATATATACTTTGGATGTTAACCCCTTGGATTTGTCATTTCCAAATATATTCTCTCATACTGTAGGATGCCTTTTTGTTCTGTTGATGGTGTCCTTTGATGTACAGAAACGTTTTAGTTTGATGTAGTCCCATGAGTTCATTTTTGCATTTGTTTCCCTTGGTCAAGGAGATGTGTTCAGGAAGAAGTTGCTCCTGCTTATATTCAGGAGATTTTTGCCTATGTTGTCTTCTAAGACTTTTATGGTTTCATGACTTACATTCAGGTCCTTGATCCATTTGGAGTTTACTTTTGCATATGGGGTTAAACAATAATCCAGTTTCATTCTCTTGCATGTAGCTGTCCAGTTTTGGCAACACCAGCTGTTGAAGAGGCTATTTCCCGATTGTATGTCCATGGCTCCTTTATCATATATTATTTGACCATATATGATTGGATTTATATCAGGGCTCTGTAGTCTGTTCCATTGGTCTATGGGTCTGTTCTTATGCCAGTACCAAATTGTCTTGATTACTGTGGTTTTGTGGTAGAGATTGAAGTTGGGGAGCATTCTTCCTTCTCAGGATTGCTTTGGCTATTTGGAATCTTTTGTGGTTACATATGATTATAGAATGATTTTCTCTAGTTCGTTGAGGAATACTGTTGGTATTTTGATAGTCATTGCATTGAATCTGTAGATTGCTATAGGCAGGATGACCATTTTGAGAATATTAATTCTTCCTATCCATGAGCATGGGATGTGTTTCCGTTTATTGGTATCTTCTTTAATTTCTCTTGTGAGTGTCTTGTAGTTTTCAGAGTATAGGTCTTTCACTTCCTTGGTTAGGTTTATTCCTAGGTATTTTATTCTTTTTGATGTAACTGTGAATGGAATTGATTTCCTGATTTCTCTCTCTGCTAGTTCATTGTTAGTGTATAGGAATGCCACAGATTTCTGCATATTAATTTTGTATCCCGCAATGTTGCCGAATTCAGATATTAGAGCTAGTAGTTTTCGAGTGGAATCTTTAGGGTTTTTATGTACAGTATCATGTCATCTGCAAACAGGGACAGTTTAACTTCTTCCTTGCCAATCTGGATGCCTTTTATTTGTTTATGTTGTCTGATTGCTGTGGCTAGGACCTCCTGTACTATGTTGAATAGGAGTGGGGAGAGTGGGCGTCCTTGTTTTGTTCCCTATCTTAAAGGAAAAGCTTTCAGCTTCTCACTGTTAAGTATAATGTTGGCTGTGGGTTTGTAACATATGGCCTTTATTATGTTGAGGTACTTGCCCTTTATACCCATTTTGTTGAGAGTTTTTATCATGAATGGATGTTGAATTTTGTCAAATGCTTTTTCAGCATCTATGGAGCTGATGATGTGGTTTTTGTCCTTCTTTTTGTTGATGTGGTGGATGATGTTGATGGATTTTCAAATGTTGTCTTATCCTTGCATCCCTGGAATAAATCCTATTTGATCATGATGGATGATCATCTTGATGTATTTTTTAATTTGGTTTGCTAATATTTTGTTGAGTATTTTTGCATCTGTTTATCAGGGATATTGGTCTGTAATTTTCTTTTTTTGTGGTGTCTTTGCTGGGTTTTTGTATTAGAGTGATGCTGGCCTCATAGACTGAGTTTGGAAGTGTTCCCTCTTCTTCTACTCTTTGGAAAACTTTAAGGAGGATGGGTATAGATCTTCACAAAATGTTTGATAAAATTCAGCGGTGAAGCCATCTTCTACAGGGGTTTTGTTCTTAGGTAGGTTTTTGATTACCAGTTCAATTTTGTTGCTGATAATTGGTCTGTTTGGATTTTCTGTTTCTTTCTGGGTCAGCCTTGAAAGGTTGTATTTTTCTAGAAAGTTGTCCATTTCTTCTAGGTTACCCAGTTTGTTAGCATATAGTTTTTCATAGTATTTTCTAATAATTGTTTGTACTTCTGTGGTATCTGTAGTGATTTTTCCTTTCTCATTTCTCATTCTCTTTGTCTGAGAGGACTCTCTTTTTTTCTTTATAAATCTGGGTAGGGGTTTATCTATTTTGTTTATTTTCTCAAAGAACCAGCTCTTGCTTTCATTGATTCTTTCTATTGTTTTATTATTCTCGATTTTATTTATTTCTACTCTACTTTATTATATCCCTCCTTCTACTGACTTTGGGACTCATTTGTTCTTGTTTTTCTAGTTTTGTTAATTGTGAGTTTAGACTGCTTATATGGGATTGCTCTTCTTTCCTGTGGTGGGCCTGTATTGCCATATACTTTCCTCTTAGCATGGCCTTCACTGCATCCCACAGATTTGTGATGTTGAGTTATTGCTGTTGTTTTTCTCCATATATTGCTTAATCTCTGTTTTTATTTGTTCATTGGTCCATTGCTTATTTGGGAGCATGTTGTGAAGCCTCCATGTGTTTGTGGGATTTTTCATTTTCTTTGCATAATTTATTTCTAGTTTGATACCTTTTTGGTCTGAGAAACTGGTTGGTACAATTTCAATCTTTTTGAACTTACTGAGGCTCTTTTTGTGGCCTAGCAAATGATCTATTCTTGAAAATGTTCCATATGCACTTGAGAAGAATGTGTATTCTGCTGCTTTTGGGTGTAGAGTTCTGTACATGTTTGTTAGGTCCACCTGTTCTAATGTGTTGTTCAGTGCGTCTATCTCCTTACTTATTTTCTGTCTGGGTGATCTGTCCTTCAAAGTAGGTGGAGTGTTGAAGTCTCCTAGAATGAATGCTTTCCATTCTATTTCTCCTTTTAATTCTGTTAGTATTTGCTTCACATATGTAGGTGCTCCTCTGTTGGGTGCATAGATATTTATAATGGTTATAGGTTCTTGTTGGATTGACACTTTTATCATTATGTAATGTCCTACTTTGTCACTTAAAAAAAATTTATTTTAGAATGATTAATCTACAGTTACATGTGCAATATTACCGTTATTAAACTACCCACTACATCAGGTCCCCCCCACCAACCCCATTACAGTCACTCTCCATAAGCGTAGTGAGATGCTATAGAATCACTACTTGTCTTCTCTGAGTTGTACAGCCCTCCCCGCGCCCCCCCCAACATTACGTCTGCTAATCGTAATGCCCCTTTTCCCCCTTGTCCCTCCCTTCCCACCGATCCTCCCCAGTCCCTTTCCCTTTGGTCACTATTAGTCCATTCTTGGGTTCTGTGAGTCTGCTACTGTTTTTTTTCTTTGCTCTTATGCTCCACATATGAATGAAATCATTTGATACTTGTCTTTTTCCGCTTGACTTATTTCACTGAGCATAATACCTTCTGGCTCCATCCAAGTTGTTGCAAATGGTAGGATTTGTTTTCTTCTTATGGCTGAATAATATTCCACTGTGTATATGTACCACCTCTTCTTTATCCATTCATCTACTAATGGACACTTAGGTTGCTTCCATTTCTTGGCTATTGTAAATAGTGCTGTGATAAACATAGGGGTGCATGTGTCTTTTCGAAACTGGGCTGCTGCATTCTTAGGGTAAATTCCTAGGAGTGGGATTCCTGGGTCAAATGGTATTTCTATTTTGAGTTCTCTGAGGAACCTCCATACTGCTTTCCACAATGGTTGAACTAATTGGCATTCCCACCAGCAGTGTAGGAGGGTTCCCTTTTCTCCACATCCTCGCCAACATTTGTTGTTTGTGTTTTGGATGTTGGCCATCCTCACTGGTGTGAGGTGATAACTCACTGTGGTTTTAATTTGCATTTCTCTGATGATTAGCGATGTGGAGCTTCTTTTCATGTGCCTGTTGGCCATCTGAATTTCTTTAGAGAAGTGTCTATTCATGTCCTCTGCCCATTCCTTAATTGGATTATTTGCTTTTTGTTTGTTGAGGTGTGTGAGTTCTTTATATATTTTGGATGTCAGCCCCTTATCGGATATGTCATTTATGAATATATTCTCCCATACTGTAGGATGTCTTTTTGTTCTACTGATAGTGTCCTTTGCTGTACAAGCTTTTCAGCTTTATAGTCCCACTTGTTAATTTTTGCTTTTGTTTCCCTTGCCCGGGGAGATATGTTCATGAAGAAGTTGCTCATGTTTATGTGCAAGAGATTTTTGCCTATGTTTTTTTCTAAGAGTTTTATGGTTATGTGTGTAGATTCTCTTTTTCTCTTAATAAGTCTGTCTATGGGTTTATCTGTTTTGTTTATTTTTTCACAGAACCAGCTCTTGGTTTCACTGATTTTTTTTCCATTGTTTTATTCTTCTCAGTTTTATTTATTTCTTCTCTAATCTTTATTATGTCCCTCCTTCTAGTCACTTTGGGCCTCATTTGTTCTTCTTTTTCCAATTTCAATAATTGTGTCTTTAGAGTATTCATTTGGGATTGTTCTTCCTTCTTTAAATAGGCCTGGATTGCAAAAAACTTTCCTCTTTAGAACTGCCTTTGCTGCATCCCACAGAAGTTGCGACTTTGTTTTGTTGTCATTTGTCTCCATCTGTTTTAATTTGGTTGTTGATCCATTGATTATTTAGGAACATTTTGTTAAGTCTCCATGTATTTATGAGCCTTTTTGTTTTCTTTGTACAATTTATTTCTAGTTCTATACCTTTGTGATCTGAGAAGTCGGTTTGCAGAATTTAAGTATTTTTGAATTTACTGAGGTTCTTTTTGTGGCCTAGTATGTGGTCTATTCTGGAAAATGTTCCATGAGCACTTGAGAAGAATGTGAATCCTGCTGCTTTTGGGTGCAGAGTTCTGTAGATGTCTGTTAGGTCCATCTGTTCTAGTGTGTTGTTCAGTGCCTCTGTGTCTTTACTTATTCTCTGTCTGGTTGATCTATCCTTTGGAGTGAGTGGTGTGTTGAAGTCTCCTAAAATGAATGCATTGCTTTCTATTTCCTCCTTTAATTCTGTTAGTATTTGTTTCACATATGTTGGCGCTCCTGTATTGGTGCATATATGTTTATAATTGTTATATCCTCTTGTTGAACTGATCCCTTTATCGTTATGTAGTGTCCTTCTTTATCTCTTGCTACTTTCTTCGTTTTGAAGTCTATTTTGTCTGATACAAGTACTGCAACACCTGCTTTTTTCTCCTTGTTGTTTGCATGAAATATCTTTTTCCATCCCTTCACCTTTAGTCTCTGTATATCTTTGGGTTTGAGGTGAGTCTCTTGTAAGCAGCATATAGATGGATCTTGCTTTTTTATCCACTCTGTTACTCTGTGTCTTTTGATTGGTGCATTCTGTCCATTTACATTTAGGGTGATTATTGATAGATATGTACTTATTGCCATTGCTGGCTTTAGATTCGTGGTTACCAAAGGTTCAAGGGTTGCTTCTTTACTATCTAAGAATCTAAATTAACTTTCTTGTTAAGTTATTGTGAACGCCGTCTGATGTTTCTTTATTTCTCCCTTCCTATTCTTCCTCCTCCATTCTTTATATATTAGGTGTTTTATTCTTTGCCTTTAGTTAGTATTTGGATGGTCTGCTTTCTTTGCTATGATTTTGTTTTTTCCGATAACATCTTTTTAGCCTTAGGAGTGCTTCCATGTAGAGTAGTCCATTTAAGATATCCTGTAGAGGTGGTTTTTGGGAGGCAAATTCCCTCAGCTTTCGCTTGTCTGGGAATTGTTTAATTCCTCCCTCAAATGATAATTGTGCTGGATACAGTATTCGTGGTTCAAGGCCCTTCTGTTTCATGACGTTAAATGTATCATGCCATTCTCTTCTGGTCTGTAAGGTTTCTGTTGAGAAGTCTGATGATCGCCTGATGAGTTTTCCTTTGTAGGTGATCTTTTTTCTCTGTCTCGCTGCCTTTAATATTCTGTCCTTGTCTTTGATCTTTGCCACTTTAACTTTTATGTGTCTTGGTGTTGTCTTCCTTGGGTCCTTTGTGTTGGGAGATCTGTGGGCTTCCGTGGTCTGAGAAACTGTTTCGTTCCCCAGCTTGGGGAAGTTTTCAGCAATTATTTCTTCAAAGACACTTTCTATCCGTTTTACTCTTTCTTCTTCTTCTGGTACTCCTGCAATGAGAATATTGTTTCGTTTGGATTGGTCACACAGTTTTCTTAATATTCTTTCATTCCTAGAGATCCTTTTATCTCTCTCTGCCTCAGCTTCTCTGAAATCCCGTTCTCTGATTTCTATTCCATTAACAGTCTCTTGCACCTGTCCATTCTGCTCTTAAGCCCATCGATCTCTTGTCTCATTTCTGCATTGTCTTTCCTCAATTCCTTCCTTAGCTCTTGCATATTACTCTGTAGATACGTCAGCATGGTTGTGACTTTTATTCTGAATTCTTTTTTAGGAAGATTGTGTAAGTCTATCCCATCAGGCCCTCTCTCTGGGGTTGTCTGTGAGATCCTTGTCTGGATCATATTCCTCTGTCTTTTCATGGCGATAGAAGTGGTTGCTGGTAGGTGCCACGTGTGTCAGCTGAGATAACAAAGTCCCTTCCTGCCTGTTGTTCTCCTTGCCCGTCTCCGGGGCCTGAGCTGGTTTCCTGCACACTGGGAGGCAGTCTCTGGGATAATTCCCTGAGCTGCCTGTGTGAGACCACCTCAGCGTAGCCTGTAGCACTGTGGGGGTTTCCAGTCTCGCTGGGTGCGTTCTGGTCCCCTTGGTGCCTTCCAGCCCTTGTTCTCAGTTCTGGGGCCCTTCCCGCTTTGCTTTGCACCAGCCGGGAGTAGATTCTGTGAGGTTGCTGTGGGCGGGGACACTCCTCCGCTGTTCCACAGCAGTGGCGGCTCCACCGGTCCCTTTGCGGTGCTGGCGCGGGATGCACAAGTGATAGGCTGCTGATCTCTGTGCGATGCCTCGGCGTGGCTGCTTTGCCCGGCTGCCAGCTAGGGGTCTGAAATTCCCCAAGACTCCCAGCCTGCTGGGCTGAGTGCGCTAGGATGGTTTTGTTCCGCCGTTAATCTCTTGTCTCTTTAAGACTTTTTAAAAAGGCACCTGCTTTTCTTTTGTCCCGGGGATCCAGCTGAGGGGACCTGCTTGCAGTCTCTGTCTTGGATCCTGCCCTTCTGTTTCTCTAATCTCTGATACACTATGCGATGTGTATCTGTGCTCCCAGTGCAGATCACCAGGGCTGGTTATTTGGCGGGCCTGTGCTTCCATTCCCTCCCCACTCTGATTCTTTTCCTCACACTGGTGCGCTGGGGTGGGGGAGTGCTCGGGTCCCGCCGGGTTGTGGCTTTGTATCTTACCTGCTTCATGAGGCGCTGAGTTCTCGCAGATGTGGCTGTAGCCTGGCTGTTGTAGTGTATCTTCTGGTCTCTCTTTTAGGAATAGTTGTATTTGTTGTATTTTCCCAAATATATATGGCTTTGGGAGGAGATTTCCACCTCCACCACCCTGTGCATGCCGCCATCTTCCCAGAAGTCCGTACGATTCGTTTTTATCTGAAACTTTCTGTGGAATATTCTGTCGAAGTGTTATTAGTTTAATAGGGTCTGTGTAACAATTCATCACAGAGTAGTTAAAAATAACAACAGGAATTTATTCGCTCAGAGTTCTGGAGAAATTTGAAGCGAAGGTGTCTGTGGAGTTGGTTCCTTCTGGAAGCTGTGAAGGAGAATCTGTTCCATGCCTCTCTCTAAGCTTCTGGTAGCTTCCAGCAATTGCTAGTGTTTTCTTGTTGTTTACTTACATATTCTAATCTCTGTCTCTGTCCTCACATGGCCTCCACCTGTGTCTCAGCCCTCTGACTTTTTCTTATATGGGTATCTGCAAGAACTTAGGTGCATACTGCTTACATACTTTCCAATATGTTTTCTTATTCTCTTGATTATGTCTTATTTGAAGAGGAAATATATATACACAGGTAGGTAGAGCTAGTTGAATAAACCATTTAATTTCATTATATTCTAAAAATACCCTAGATGTAACTAGCACATTGTGAAATGATAAGCAAGCAAAGACATTTTTTAGTAGAACTCAACTTTAAAATAAATCAGGTTCTTTATCTTTAGGTCTTATAAAAAAAAATTTGAGAGGTTTTTTTTTTCCTTAAAGCACATGGTGACTGCTTTTATTTTTTTAACATTTTTGTGAAAATATTTCCCTCTGTGTTAAGTGTGTTCATTTTTTAAGTTTCATAAAATAGCATTCTTTGGATAACTTAATTTACATTTTTTTTTTACAATTTATTTTATTTTAGTATCATTAACCTACAATTACATGAGCAATATTGTGATGATTAAACTACCCCCTTCATCAGGTCCCCCCCACCAACCCTATTACAGTCACTGTCCATCAGTGTAGTGAGATGAGAATCACTACTTGTCTTCTCTGAGCTGTACAGTCCCCCCCGTGCCCCCCCACCCTATGTCTGCCAATCGTAATGCCCCTTTTACCCTCTTATCCCTCCCTTCCCACCCATCTCCCCAGTCCCTTTCCCTTTGGTAACTGTTAGTCCATT
>JAQQAC010000477.1:35689000-35776552 GCA_029783875.1 Phataginus tricuspis
GATGTGGAGCATTTTTTCATGTGCCTGTTGGCCATCTGAATTTCTTCTTTAGAGAAGTGTCTATTCATGTCCTGTGCCCATTTCTTAATTGGGTTATTTGCTTTTTGTTTGTTAAGGTGCGTGAGTTCTTTGTATATTTTGGATGTCAACCCCTTATCAGATACATCATTTATGAATATATTTTCCCATATTGTAGGATGTCTTTTTGTTCTACTAATGGTGTCCTTTGCTGTACAGAAGCTTTTCAACTTGATATAGTCCCATTTGTTCATTTTTCCTTTTGTTTCCCTTGCCCGGGGGGATATGTTCATGAAGAAGTCACTCATGTTTATGTCCAAGAGATTTTTGCCTATGTTTTTTTCTAAGAGTTTTACGGTTTCATGACTTACATTCAGGTCTTTGATCCACCTTGAGTTTACCTTTGTGTATGGGGTTAGACAGTAGTCCAGTTTCATTCTCTTACATATAGCTGTCCAGTTTTTCCAACACCAGCTGCTGAAGAGGCTGTCATCTCCCCATTGTATATCCAGGGCTCCTTTATCAAATATTAATTGACTGTAGGTGTTTGGGTTAATGTTTGGATTTTCTGTTCTGTTCCACTGGTCTGTGGGTCTGTTTTTGTGCCAGTACCAATAAATTTACATTTTTGGTGAGTATGTTACAATATGTTTTTAGCATTTTTCTTACCTTTTCATAATTCTGGCTATTGCTCAAGGTTAAACTCCTGAAACGTTAGGAAGCACCCAGCTTCCTGTATTTGCAAGTCTTGACTTGGAGCTGTGTTCGTACTCCAAAAGTATTGTTTCTACTCATGATGTAAGTTGTTTTCTATTCCAAATGTAGACCCAGATTCGTGCATAGGGTTTTAATATACCAGATGTAAATAGTGTCCTGTATTAATGAGCTCTGTAGTATTACCCTCATCTCCTAGATTTTTTTTTTCTACATGAGGGCTTTTGTGGCTAGGCTAAGGGCAAGCGCAAGAACATTTTTCAGCAGGGCTGCTGTTGGCATTTTGGGTAATACTTTAGTTGTGCAGGACTATCTCCAAATGTTTGAGGATTTTTAAATTGCTAGTCTAAGATTCACTAAATGGCAGTAGCCCTCCCACCCGGTATTGTGACTGTATTTCAAAATGCCCCTATCTATTTTCAAAGGCCTCTTCCAGTAGGAGGAAGAGTGCTTAACTTGAAAAAAAAAGGATATTATATGGAATATATTTTAATATAGTACATATAGTCCCTTAATTCTGTGTGCTAATCAAAAGTTAATGTCATACAAAGGAAAAAGTAGAAAAGAAGCACAAATTTGTATCTCTTGAAATTGTCTGATTACTTAACCAAGTTAAGTTTTGAAATATCTGGATTATTTTGAAATACCAGACAACAAAATATATGTGTTAGGCTTACTGCCCATTTTGTCCATCTTATTCCATTTCTGCTCATTTTGGAAGTGAGTTATATAGACCTTTCTACTTAGAATCAAGAACTTTTAGAAGTATTTATTATGGACTTCCATGGTTCTTACATTTTGAAAGAGTGTGTACTCTACAAATTATACCTATAATTGGTTTCCCCATTTTTACTGATAACAAAGATACCAGCCTGATTAGAGCTTTTTATAAGTATGAAATTAAACTTTTTATTTATGTTCTGTAGATACACTCAAGCAAAGAAATCTTTACATATGTGAGCCTATAAAGCCTTATTAAGCATAAGTGTGGATAAAATGAAAGTTCCTGTGGCCAGGATTCTCACCTGACCCTGGTTGGCTAGCTCACTACACACGTGTGGGTAATATGTTGCTATTGACTCTATATAAAGAGCTCCACCCAGTGCTCTGTTTGACACGGTGGCATGGCTGCAAGGTGGCAGGAGAGCAGAACAGAGGCTGGAGTGGTGGCAGCACTGAGGACAGAGGTCCAGAGGACAGCCGTGGGGGACTACTGTGTGGGCAGAGAGGTCCAGAGGACGGCTGTGCAGGCAGAGGGGCCCAGAGGCAGAGACTGGCTTGCTGCATGCAGTCTCGCTCTTAGTGAATGGGATTTTAGTGATTGACCTGCTACTGTGGAAATAAAGTTGAGTGTAATTCTATCACCCCAAGAACGTTTTGCTGTCATTTTCTTTGGTCACATTGAAACTTGCCTGGCAGTGAAACCCATTAGCAAGACAATAACAAGATTTTTCCTACCGTACAATGGAAATGACTTATCTTATTTAGTAATAGTTATCTAAGAATTGAAGTTAAAGAAGACCCCAAGTCAGGAGCTTCTAATAAATTTGTAGACTGAAAACTGGTAATTCTATGTAATCTCAAGTTCATACTTCAGAGTTGTACCAACAAGAATTTGAACATCATAATTTGCCTGTGATAATCAGTAGTTAATTTTTCTATCAGTAATAAATAATTATTGTCTCCATGAGATTTGAGTTATAGTTCAAAAATAAATGAAATAAGATAAATGTAAAAAAGGCTACCCATCTATCATAACTCAATGTAAAGGCCAAACACTGCTATAAAGTTAAACATCCTATAGCCTGCTCAGATTAAAGATGGCGGTGTGAGAGGTGAGACACAGGCATCCTCCTGAAAGAGCAACAGCAAAGAGGACTGTGCCAGACTGCATACACCTGGAGAAAAGAGGAGACCTCACAGAACAGGGTAACGTACCAAAGCTGTGGCCCGGTGGGACCCAAGCCCTTCCCCCATCCCAGCTCACTAGTGGGAGGAAGAGAATTGGAGCAGGGAGGGAGTGGAGACCTGGGACTGCTGAATACCTAACTCCAGAGATCTGCTCTGGGAGCACTAACCTACATTTCATGGTTCTTGCATGATACTTTCCTGATTACGGGGTTAGAAAGCTAAGACAGGCAGAGTTCCTGGAGAGACTGAGATTCCAGCCACTTGTGGAAAACAGTGATCCATATCTGGCTGCTCTGGGACAAAAGAAAAGCAGGCAGTCTGAGAGGCTTCCTAACAAGGAAACCCTTAGCAAGAGGGCTGGTAAAGAGGCAAGGACTTCACAGAGCTTACTCCTCAGGAGAGAGGACAGGAAGACAAATTGTCCGGGTGCACTCTGCCCATCAGGTTAGGAGCTTTGCCATATAGACTCTCATAGTTAAGAAGGAAAAAGAAATCTTCCTCCTTGGATGATCGTCAGGTGGTCCAGCTCCCAGGATGGCTACACAGCTCCAAGGACCCCCTCCATGACATGCAGCCTACTGCACCTTTATCCCGGCCAGCCCCAACTGGCTCACAAACCGGCAAACCCTACCCTGGCGTTAGGTCAGCCAGAGGGAAGATCTGTCTACAGCAACTACAAATGCAAAGCATAGAGGCTTATACCTGTGTGTTCAGCCCACTGGTTCAGGCAGTGGAAACAGGCATAGCAGCTGGGAAGCAGGAAACGGCTCTTTCCTCCCCCCAGGCACCAATACCACTCCCCTGCGACCCCAGACTTTGGTTCAGGGACTGAGTAGCTTCAGGGAGTAGACCTTCTGGCACTAGAGGGCGCCATATACAAATATGAAACACCAAAGGAACCTGGTTCAGAGTAAAATTATTAATACAACTCCTGAGAAGGATTTAAATGACATCGACCTCATGACTCTTCCTGAAAGGGAGTTCAAAATAAAAATCATTAACCTGCTCTTGGAGGTACAGAAAGATAAAGAACTCAGGAATGAGTTCGGTCAGAGATTCAATCGGTGAAGAGCAAAATGGAGGGTATTAAAAGCAGGTTGGATACAGTGAAGGAGACAATAAATGAAATAGAAACTAGAGAAGAGGAATACAAAGAAGCTGAGGTACTGAGAGAAAAAAGGATCTCTAAGAATGAAAGAATATTGAGAGAACTGTCTGACCAATCCAAATGGAACAATATTCGCATTGTAGGGGTACGAGAAGAAGAAGAGAGAGAAAAAGGGATAGAAAGTGTCTTTGAGGAGGTAATTGCTGAAAATTTCCCCAATCTGGGGAAGGAGAAGGTCTCTCAAGCTATGGAGGTACACAGATCTCCCAAAACAAGGGATTCAAGAAAGACACAACTAGACATATAGTAATTAAAATGGCAAAGATCAAGGATAAGGACAGATCAAGGATATTAAAGGCAACTAGAGAGAGAAATAAGATCATATACAAAGGAAAACCCATCAGGCTATCATCAGACTTCTCAGCAAAAACTTTACAGGCCAAAAGAGAGTGGCATGATGTATTTAATGCAATGAAGCAGAAGGGTCTTGAACCAAAATTACTTTATCTGGCAAGATTTTCATTTAAATTTGAAGGAGGGATTAGACAATTTCCAGATAAGCAAAAGCTGAGAGAACTTACCTCCCACAAACCATCTCTGCAGTGTATTGTGGAGTGACTGCTAGAGCTGGAAGTGTTTGTAAGGTTTAATAGCTGTCACCAGAGGTAATAAAACCACATTAAAGAAAGTATAGCAGCTAATTACTAAGCAACTGCAAAATTAAATCAGCTGTCCCCAGAGGCAATCAAGGGATAGACAAAGAGTACAGAATATGATACCTAACATACAAAGAATGGAGGAGGAAGAAAAAGGAGGAGGAAAAAAAAAAGAACCTTTAGATTGTGTTTGTAATAGCATATAAAGTGAGTTAAGTTAGACTCTTAGATAGTAAGGAAGTTAACCTTGAACCTTTGGTAACCACATATCTAAAGCATGCAATGGGAATAAGTAAATGCCTATTGATAATCACCCTAAATGTAAATGAACTGAATGCACTGATCAAAAGACATAGAGTCACTGAATGGATAAAAAAGCAAGACACATCTATATGCTGCCTGCAAGAGACTCACTTTAAACCCAAAGACACACACACACTAAAAGTGGAGGGATGGAAAAAGATATTTAATGCAACTAATAGGGAGAAAAAGCAGGAGTTGCAGTACTTGTATAAGACAAAATAGACTTCAAAACAAAGAAAGTCACAAGAGACAAAGAAGGATACTCATAGTTAAGGAGGAAAAACACTCCACTCACATTGAAGGACAGATCAACCAGACAGAAAATAAGTAAGGACACAGAGGCACTGAACAACACACTAGAACAGATGGACCTAACAGACATCTACACAACTCTACACCCAAAAGCAACATAATACACATTCTTCTCAAGTGCACATTGAACATTTTCAACAATAGACCATATACTAGGCCACAAAAAGAGCCTTGGTAAATTCAGAAAGATTGAAATTGTACCAACCAGTTTCTAAGACCACAAAGGTATGAAACTAGAAATAAATTACGCAAAGAAAATGAAAAATCCCACAAACACATGGAGGCTTCACAACATGCTCCTAAATAAGCAATGGATCAATAATAAAATAAAAACAGAGATCAAGCAATATATTTAGAGAAGTGACAACAATAATTCAACACTGCAAAAGCTGTGGAATGCAGCGAAGGCCATGCCAAGAGGAAAGTATACCGCAACACAGGCCTAACTCACTAAAGAGGAACGATTCCATATAAGCAGTCTAAACTTACAATTAACAAACTAGAAAAAGAAGAACAAATGAGGCCCAAAGTCAGTAGAAGGAGGGACATAATAAAGATTAGAACATAAATAAATAAAATTGAGAAAGAATCAATGAAAGCAAGAGCTGGATCCTCGTGAAAATAAACAAAATAGATAAACCACTAGCCAGACTTATCAAGAAAAAAGGAGTCTACTCACATAAACAGAATCAGAAATGAGAAAGAAATATCACTTTGGACACCACAGAAATACAAGGAATTATTAGAGAATACTATGAAAAACTGTAAGATAACAAACTGGATAACCTAAAGAAATGGACAACTTTCTAGAAAAATACAACCTTCCAAGGCTTACCCCGGAAGAAACAGAAAATCTGAACAGACCAATTACCAGCAACGAAATTAAACTGGTTATCAAAAACCTACCTAAGAACAAGACCCCTGGACAATATGGCTTCACCACTGAATTTTATCAAACATTTAGTGAAGACCTAATACCCATCCTCCTTAAAGTTTTCCAAAGAGTAGAAGAAGAGGGATACTTCCAAACACCTTCTATGAGGCCAGCATCACTCTAATACCAAAACCAGACAAAGACACTGCAAAAAGAGAAAATTACAGACCAATATCCCTGATGAACATAGATGAAAAAGTACTCAACAAAATATTTGCACTGCGAATTAAAAAATACATCAAAAAGATCATCCATTATGATCAAGTAGGATTTATTCCAGGATGGAAAGATGGTACAACATTCGAAAATACGTCAACATCATCCATCACATCAACAAAAAGAAGGACAAAAACCACATGGTCATCTCCATAGATGATGAAAAAGTATTCGAAAAAATTCAACACCCATTCTTGATAAAAACTCTCAACAAAATGGGTATAGAGGGCAAGTATCTCAACATAATAAAGGCCATATATGACAAACCTACAGCCAACATTATACTTAGCAGCGAGAAGCTGAAAACTTTTCTTTTAAGATCGGGAACAAGACAAGGATGCCCACTCTCCCCACTTCTATTCAACATAGTACTGGAGGTCCTAGTCATGGCAATCAGACAAAACAAAGAAATAAAAGGCATCCAGATTGGCAAGGAAGAAGTTAAAGTGTCCCTGTTTGCAGATGACATGATATTGTACATAAAAAAACCCTAAAGAATCTATTCCAAAACTACTAGATCTAATATCTAAATTCAGCAAAGTTGCAAGATACAAAATTAATACACAGAAATCTGTGGCATTCCTATACACTAACAATGAACTAGCAGAGAGAGAAATCAGGAAAATAATTCCATTCACAGTTGCATCAAAAAGAATAAAATACCTAGGAATAAAGCAAAGGAAAATACCAAGGAAGTGAAAGACCTATACTTTGAAAACTCTAGACACTCATGAGGCAGATACCAATAAATGGGAACACATTCCATGCTCATGGATAGGAAGAATTAATATTGTCAAAATGGTCATCCTGCCTAAAGCAACCTACAGATTCAATGCGATTCCTATCAAAATACCAACAGCATTCTTGAGCGAACCAGAGAAAATCATTCTAATATTCATATGGAACCACAAAAGCCCCTGAATAGCCAAAGCATTCCTGAGAAGGAAGAATAAAAGTGGGGGGATTATGCTCCTCAAAGTCCAGCTCTACTGCAAAGCCACAGTAATCAAGACAATTTGGTACTGGCACAAGAACAGACCCATAGACCAATGGAACAGTCTAGAGAGCCCTGATATAAACCCAAGCATATATGGTCAATTAATATATAATAAAGGAACCATGGACATACAGTGGGGAAATGACAGCCTCTTCAACCGCTGGTGTTGCCAAAACTGGATAGGAACATGCAAGAGAAGGAAACTGGATTATTGTGTAACCCTATACACAAAGGTAAACTCGAAATGGTTCAAAGACCTGAGTGTAAGTCATGAAACCATAAAACTCTTAGAAGACAACATAGGCAAAAATCTCCTGAATATAAGAATGAGCAAATTCTTCCTGAACACATCTTCTCTAGCCAGGGAAATAATAGTGCAAATGAACTCATGGGACTCCATCAAACTACAACGTTTCTTTATGGCAAAGGACACCATCAACAGAAGAAAAAGGCATCCTACAGTATGGGAGAATATATTTGTAAATGACATATCTGACAATGGGTTAACATCCAAAATATATAAAGAACTTACATGCCTCTACACCTAAAAAGCAAATAAGCCAATTAAAAAATGGGCAGAGGATATGAATAGACACTTCTCCAAAGAAGAAATTCAGATGGCCAACAGGCACATGAAAAGATGCTCCACATCAGTAATCATGAGGGAAATGCTGATTAAAACCACAATGAAATATCACCTCACACCAGTAAGGATGGCCAATATCGAGAAGACTAAGAACAACAAATGCTGGCGAGGACTGGAGAAAGGGGAACCCTCCTACACTGCTGGTGGGAATGTAGGCTAGTTCAACCATTCTGAAAAGCAGAATGGAGGTTCCTCAAAAAACTAAAAATAGAAATACCATTTGTCCTGGAACCCCACTCTTTGGAATTTACCCAAAGAATGCAACTTCTCAGATTCAAAAAGACTTATGCACCCCTATGTTTATTGCAGCACTTTTTACAATAGCCAAGATAGGGAAGCAACCTAAGTGTCCATCAGTAGATGAATGGATAAAGAAGAGGTGGTACCTGTACACAATGGAATACTATTCAGCCACAAGAAAGAAACAAATCCTACCATTTGCAACAACATGGATGGAGCTGGAGGATATTATGCTCAGTGAAATAAGCCAGGTGGAGAAAGACAAGTGCCAAATGATTTCCCTCATTTGTGGAGTATAACAATGAAGCAAAACTGAAGGAAGAAAATAGCAGCAGACTCAGAGACTCCAAGAAAGAACTAGTGGTTACCAAAGGGGAGGGGTGTGGGAAGGCGGGTGGGGAGGGTGGGAGAAGGGGATTGAGGGGTATTATATTTAGTACACATGGTGTGGGGGATCAAGGGTAAAACATATAGCACAGAGAAGGCAAATAGTTAATCTGTGGCATCTTAGTACCCTGATGTATGGTGACTGCTTTGGGGTACGGGTGGGGATTTGGTAATATGTGTAATGTAGTAACCACATTGTTTTTCATAAGAGTGTATATCAATAATACCTTAATAAAAAAAAACTGGCCTGCACATCTTACTACACTGATGGACAGTGACTGCAATGGGGTGTGTGGGGGACGACCTGATAATATGGATGAATGTAATAACCACAATGTTTTTCATGTGAAACCTTCATAAGAGTGTATATCAATGATACCTTAATAAGAAGAATAAATAAACTGGCCTGCATTTGACTATCATCAAATGCCTTTCTATACTTTTCTGATCAAAGTTCAGTTTCCTAGAGAGAATCCAGCTAAGCTAGTTTATATGAGAAAGGAAAAAAATACTAAATTGCTTACAGGAATAGGGCTTGAGGAATGATCCTGAAATGTTAACATAAATCAGAATCACTTGGAGGTCTTTTAAAACGTTGCTGCCTCCATCCTCAGATTTTCCGATATAGTAGGGCTAAATAATTTGCACTAATAATTTACATTAAGTAAGTTCCAAGGTGATAGCTATCAGTTTCAGGGACCACACTTTGAAGACTGCTAGGCTAAAGAAGCTAACCTAGCTTGACCTCTCAGGAATGACTTACAAAGCCACACCACAGAACCAGAGCAAGACCGTTAACATCTCTTTTCAGAAAGCTGCTCTGGAATGGTATTATTACTCTTATGATCAGGAAGCCTGTACATTCTGGAAACCAGTACTGCTGCTGTCTCCAGAATATTACAACACTGGCCCTTGCCAGCAGAATACTTCATGTGCTTTAATATACCCATGAGTTGGACTGGACACTTGGCTCTGCTGATATAGCATATCATTTCTGTAGGCTGAAATATGGTTCCCCCCAAATTATCAGGTCCTAATATATCGAAGCTGTAATTTTTACCTCATTTGGAAAAAAGATCTATGCAGGTGCAATTTATTAAATTAAGACTTGTGATGAGAAATGCTGTCAGATGTGTCCTTAGAGAGTAGAATGGAATTCGACCTACAGAATAAGAGAACGCAGTGTGACTGTGGAGGCAAAAGTAGAGTGGTGGAACAAGCCAGGGAGCACAACCTTGCTGACACCTTGATTTTGCCCAATGAAACTGATTTCAGACTTCTGGCTTCCATAAGAGAATGAATTTGTGTTGTTTTAAGTCACCAAGATTGTGATAAATTTATTACAGCTGCCACAGGAACCTAATATTCAGCTGTAGAAAGATTAAAAGTTTCTCTCAGCCATTTGTTTTTAGCAACAGCAAAAAAATGTATCCATCTCATTTTTTCCTCCGGGTCTTTTATAAGTGTATCAGTTGTTTGAAGCTATATCAGATCTGAAATCCTAGCTGCAGAAGAGTAGGAAGTGTAGGCTTTTTGCTTTCTAGTTGTCTGCGTTTCAGGAAGGCGCGCTAGAGTGAATGCAGGATGGATGTCAAGGAGCAGTCTTATCTGTCTGCCACATTATTATAATTATTACATTACTTCAATATCACAATAGATATCACAATATCTATCATATATATTTTTTTTAGCTATGTAACTTAGGAGAATGGCACACGTGGAGAGGTAGTAAGTGGACCAGGGGGAAAAATGAATGGTAGAGGGTATTTCTTCTCCAGTTTGAAATATTTTATTCCTCTATTTCAGTATTTTCCCAAGAACCAGTCACAGTCCATTAGTGCCCCTGTCTTTCAGGTCTCTGATCTTTCTTTGCCACCTGCTCCTTGGTACCTTCTTTCAGACATATTTTAGTACCTCCAGTCCCTGGACTGTGGTGATATGCTTTCTTAAACACATACACAAACATCCTCAGGATGTTGACATGGGTTTCTCTTTTTCTTACCACTTCACTTATGTACCCCTATGCCTGTGACTCATACTCTTAGAGGCAGCAGCGTGAGACCTTTAGAAAATTATTTGGCAGCTTCAAAATCTCTGAACATTTCTCAAGAACTTTTGTTTATATAACTTCTTCTAGGAAATAAATCAACTCTCTTAGTCTGCTCTACATGGCATATAATAACCTGAGTTAATTCAGCTATGCAGCTATTTGAGAGTCTAAGCACCCAAGGCATTCAAATGGTTGTATTGCTGTAAAATGATTATCCATTCTTAAAACCATGCCATGGTAATAAATAAGGAAATAAATAATGATTAAGACATAGTTCATGGTGATGATGTGGTTTGCAGGGTGATTCAGATTGTTTGGTAATGTCACAGAATCATAATCCATGTGATTACAGACCAGGTAGAATAGATTTTACAGATAATCACAGAGAGCTCCCAGAACTATAGTTGATAATGCACATGTAATCTTTCTTGTTCATTTGTGTATTTTGTGAGTAACAACTGTTTTTGAATGTTAAAATGCACTGCATTTTATACTTTCCATTCCTTAATCTATTTAATGGAAAGAAAAACCGAGATAATGCATCCAGAAGATATTGAACCTATAAACAAATTGTAAAAATTTTTAATCATTATGCTATTTTGGAGTTAGGATATCTAAATTGCAAACCTAGTTGTTCCATTTGTGATAATTTATCCTACAGATGCCGACATGTATTTTAGAAATGATTATAAACAAAGTCATTCATTGCAGCATCATTTATTGTAGTAAAATAGTAGAAATAATTAAATGTGCAATAGAGGTCAGGTTAAAAGATTTTGGTACAGCAGTATAATGGAGTAGTATGAAGCTTTAAAACAAAAAATTATAAATTTTCTCTGAACTAATTTAGAGAGTTCTCCAAGATATATTAAAAGTATTGCAAACTGGGGGTAAAAAGGGTGGATGTGACCATATATTCAAATTTGATTCTACACACATAAAGAAATTCTAAAAAGATACACAAGAAAATACAAATAATACTTGTATATGTGTGAGTGTATATGTATTAGGGGAGTGTAGGTTGATGGGGGCTGGGAGTGTGAAGGAGACTATTCAGCAAATATCTTGAGATATTCATATCAATGAATTACCTGTTCAAAACTTAAAAAATACAAAAGATACTAAACTTCAGAAGTAGCATGAATGCAGAACAGATTGAGAACTGACTTTCTGGATAGTGTTCTACACCAGAGAGTGGCATTTATAGTGGGAATATTCAGTTTCACACTGTAAAGCTAAGAGTTTGAAAGATATTTTCTTGTGCTCAACAGAGAAGTGTTGATTCTGTATCTTGACTACTGTGATTCCTTGATTAGTTTCATCATCTTTGTTTATGGCTTGAGACAATATTTTTTCAAGATTCAAAAAGTTACACAAAGGCATAAGTTTATGTTCTATGCTTTTGTTCAATGGTTTGTTTCTTTGCACATTTGATCAGCAATGGGGAATGCTGGTGAGGGGAAAACTGGGGGCTCTGAGATAATATATAAATGTAAGAAGTTGGGGTTAAAGGTGGAGGAGAGACCTGTTTTCCAGATATTGTTTGCAGGCTTTAAGTTCTGCTCCCAATTCCACCCATATCCTCAAATCTTCTGTGGTGTTTATTAAAGTATCGAAGAGAAGTTGCATTATCAGGGATGCAGTCTCACCTAGTATGTATATCATTGTACTGATTTTTAGCTGTCAACTTCACTTTCCACTTATTCCCTCAATCATTTACTAAGTACTATAAAGTATTAACTAATTTTCAAAATTATTTGAATTTTCTCATACTCTTGCCAGTTAATTTGACAACTTTTCAATCCCAGGATATATCCATAAGTTCTCAATGCATTCCATTACAAACCCCATATATTTTCTACACATTCCTTTGAATTTCCAAGATGTTCAGTAATTTGTAAAATTAATTAATGATTGATAGGAAGACTGACATAGCTAGATCAGTCTTGGTGAAAGTGGCTTTCCCAATAAGATGAATTGGCTTAGTGTTATGAGAAAGCAATATTTGAATGGTTATATGTTAAGAAGAGAAATCCATGTTGACTTATTTTGAAGTATTTTAAGATGGAGAAAAGAAATGACATTCTTTAATTTCAGTTTCTATTAATATTGGCACAGAGATTAGAAGTCTTAAGGTTAAATCAGAAATTCAAGCTTTCTGTTTCAGAGTTTATGGAATTTTTTATGCCTATTATTTATTGCTACCATGAAATATAATTTTTCATACTCATTTTATATGAGAATTAAAAAGAGGCTTTTACAGATATTTATGTGTGTATATATATATATACATATTTATATGTATATATGTTTAAAACAGTAGTTGACAATTATTTCACAACCAAACACTTCATTTTATACATTTTATATCTGTCCGGAGTTTCTTCGTTACATGTTTTGGTAGGGAAGATTTTTGTCGACCGCAGTATATTTTATTTAGTGAAAGAGCACTTCTTTTCCCTTTAAGGAAATTAATCAGACACATCTCAGTGCCAAACCGCTGAGCAAATCATATGACTTTTCCAGCTCCAAAACTGCTGACCAGAGGTCAGTGTTTTGAAGTGAAGAAAAAGGAAATTCACATTTTTATTTCTTTTGTCATAGATTAAAAATACACTGAAATAAATTTCCAGTATTCATAAAATACTTGAAATGGTGTTACTGTGTTCTTGTCTTTATGTATATGTATATATCCTTGAATTTAAAAAAATAATCTTCTGAAAAAGATAAGAATCATTCTCTTAAACTATTTTTTTTGTGTGTATTTCTTTTTTTATTAAGGTATCACTGATATACACTCTTATGAAGGTTTCATATGAAAAACATTGTGGTAACTACATTCACCCATATTATCAAGTCCCCACCATACCCCATTGAAGTCACTGTCCATCAGCGTAGTAAGATGCCACGGAGTCACTACTTGTCTTCTCTGTGCTACACTGTCTTCCCTGGGACCCCCCACACACTATGTGTACCAATCATAATACCCCTCAATCCCCTTCTCCCTCCTCCCCACCCACACTCTCCCACCCCTTCCCTTTGGTAACTGCTAGTCCCTTCTTGGAGTCTGTGAGTCTGCTTCTGTTTTGTTCCTTCAGTTTAGCTTCGTTGTTACACTCCACAAATGAGGGAAATCAATTGGTACTTGTCTTTCTCCCCCTGGCTTATTTCACTGAGTATAATACTTTCTAGCTCCATCCATGTTGTTGCAAATGGTAGGATTTGTTTACTTGTTACAGCTGAATAATATTCTGTTGTGCATGTGTACCACATCTTTTTCATCCATTCATCTACTTAGGTTGCTTCCGTATCTTGGCTGTTGTAAATAGTGCTCCAATAAACATAGGGGTGCATATGTCTTTTTGAATCTGTGATCTTGTTTCCTTTGGGTAAATTCCTGGGAGTGAAATTCCTGGGTCAAGTGGTATTTCTATTTTTAGTTTTTTTGAGGAACCTCCATATTGTTTTCCACAATGCTTGAACTAATTTAAATTCCCACCAGCAGTGTAGGAGGGTTCCCCTTTCTCTGCATCCTCACCACCTTGTTGTTCATTGTCTTGGATGTTGGCCATCCTAACTGGTGTGAGGTGATATCTCATTGTGGTTTTAATTTGCATTTCCCTGATGATTAGCGATGTGGAGCATCTTTACAGGTGCCTCTTGGCCATCTGAATTTCTTCTTTGGAGAAGTGTCTGTTCATATCCTCTGCCCATATTTTAATTGGCTATTTGCTTTTTTGTTGTTGAGTTGTGTGAGTTCTTTATATATTTTGGATGTTAACCCCTTGTCGGATATGTCATATGTCATTTACGAACATATTCTCCCATACTGTAGGATGCCTTTTTGTTCTACTGATAGTGTCCTTTGCTGTACAGAAGCTTTTTAGCTTGATGTAATTCCATTTGTTCATTTTTGCTTTTGTTTCCCTTGCCCAAGGAGATGTGTTCAGAAAAAAAAAGTTGCTCATGTTTATATTCAAGAGATTTTTGTCTATGTTTTCTTCTAAGAGTTTTATGGTTTCATGACTTACATTCAGGTTAGACTGTTTATTGTTAAATTGTGGTAAAACACATCACAAAATTTACCACCTTAACCATTTTTAAGTTTACAGTTCTGTAGTATTTACTGCATTTACATTGTTGTGCATCCGGTCTTCAGAACTCTTCATCTTGCAAAACTGAAACATACAAAAGTAAATAAAATGTTGATCTTTGGGGATTATTACAACTGAAGTGCTGTTTTAAATAAACCAATATAATTAATTGTTCCAAAGTTAAAAAATTTGTAGCAAATAGTGGGGCTATAGACTCTTGTTTAGATGTTAATATGTCTACAACTGTGAGAAAATACAGTTGTGGGCAGAACTAGAATAAAAATTATTCTAAACTATTCCTAAATGTCTAAGTTTTAGGTAACTGAAAGTTGTATATATTTGAATGCATCTCTGTTGTAAGATGATATATGGCAGTAGTAGGTAATACTCAAGTATTTGTCAGCTATGGCCAATGATACTTCATCAGTAAGCCATCTCTAAGCTCAGTGGCCGTAAAACAGGCATTTATTCTTATAATCACAGGTCTGTGGATCATCTGGAATTTGCCTGATATAGGCTGGACTCAGTTCCAGACTGCAGGGTCCGTCCAGATCTTCTCTGTCTCGGGCTCGGGATAAAGGGGCAGCATCTACTCAGAATAAGTTCTCACGGTGCATCACTTGATCACTGGAGTGCAAACAGAACTACCAAAGTGTATTTTAAATCTCTGTTAGTTTTATATTTGCTAGCTTCTTGTTGGCCTGAGCAAGTTACATGGCCAAGTTCAAAGTCAAGGGGTAAGGAGGTATATTCCGTCTGCTATGAGGCCATGGCAAGAATGTGGAGATATTTTTATTATAGGGAAATGAGAATTTTAAGAAGTAAAAAAAAAGTTACTTTGTAAACTTAAAAGGCAGATTTCTTTTAGCATCTGTGTATTTAGTATCAACTCTTTTTTGGTATGTTAAAAGTGCCTCTCTCCTTTTAAAATAAAAACTTATATATAAGAATGGACATCCAAAATGTACCCACAAATAGTATAAATCAAACTTATTTCTAACCCTGCTAGCTTTTAATACAAATGTTTTAGTTACATAATTTTCTACTTTGCTTAATGTAACCTGTCAGTTATTATAAGGATCAGTATTTTTTTTGTTAACCCATTGTTTTTAGTTGATGATTTTTGACATTTTGGATCTATCAAAGGATTGGATCCATTGAATAATCACTCATTTAAAAAGGTTAATGTGACTTGCTTTGCAGTTTGATTTTAAAAATGTAAATTGCTTTTATCTCACTTTTATCTCACAGAGATCATATGATAACTAAGGTGTTTTTAAAATTTTTGCCTGTTTTTGTTTTTGTTTGAAAACTAATATAGAGTTACACTAAAAACAGAACTTCCTGCACTGTCCAGATTGTCACCAGTGATTCTAAGCAGGACATGTGGGTCTCTAAGACAGGTTTGTGGACAGGAATGTGTACAGGAAGAAATAAAGGAACATAAAGGAGAAATAAAGGTAAAAAGAGAGGGGTTGGAAAAGAAGAGCCAGGGAGATAGGAATGAGACATGTCTGTGTTAGAGAATGTTACAGTACCAGAAACATTTATTTTAAACTCCCCTTGGCCTCATCAGTGACTTAGGTATTCCATCTTACTCTCACTATCTAAGGAGTGGAGTCTATAGGAACTAAGCAAATATTTATGGACAGTTTGGGTGAGAATAGTCAATGATGATTTAATGGAGACACTATTCATTTTACTATCTATCCTCTTATGGAAGACCAGATGTGCATGTTTAGAAGCCCCCTTTTGAAGCTTGTGAAATAAGATACAGTAGGTCCTTTGAGGGTGGGGAATTAGAGAACAATCTGGGAACTATGGAAAAGATGAATTAAGGATTTTAATGGTTTTAGAGATGTATTAAGGATGGTTTCAGAACAGTGCTAATTTCATAAAGCCTTGTTTAGTAAGACATATTTCCCTCTATCCTGTCTCTCAATCTCCAAGCTTTTCTTTCTCCTCTATTCCTACCTTAGAGCATCTTTTATTAATTCTGGCATTCTTGGTTCCTTGCTACTGACTCTGCTGCCAAAGCATAAGAAACAGCAAGAGGATATGTGCAGCTTTTTCATTTGTCTGCTTTTTTAGTATTTTTCCCTTGGCAACGAAATTGGATACTTAAAAAAGTACTTAATATAACTGAAAAACCAAATGTACACATTTGTGGAATCTTTCTATAATGCTTGATAGGCATTACCTACAGTGACCTTTTAATTATCATTACAATAAGTTCCAGATTCATTACAAGGAAAAATAGCTGCATCTGTTATATAGAAATGCAACCCTGAATGAATTTCATCTGCACATATAGCATGGTTAGATCTTCAAAACATATTAATTGAACAATAAAAGCAAGGTACACAGCATCGAAAAGACTAAGAACAACAATGCTGGTGAGGATGTGGAGAAAGGGGAACCCTCCTACATTGTTGATAGGAATGTAAAGTAGTTCAAGCATTGTGGAAAGCAATATGGAGGTTCCTCAAAAAACTAAAAATAGAAATACCATTTGACCCGGGAATTCCACTCCTAGGAATTTACCCAAAGAATATAATTTCTCAGATTCAAAAGGACATATGCATATTGCAGCACTATTTACAATAGCCAGGATATTGAGGCATCCTAAGTGTCCATCAGTAGATGAATGGATAAAGAAATGGTACATATACACAATGGAATACTATTCAGCCATAAGAAAGAAACAAATCCTACCATTTGCAGCAATATGGATGGAGCTGAAGGGTATTATGCTCGGTGAAATAAGCCAGGCAGAGAAAGACAAGTATCAAATGATTTCCCTCATTTGTGGAGTATAACAATGAAGCAAAACTGAAGGAACAAAACAGCAGCAGACTCACAAACTCCAAGAAGGGACTAGTGGTTCACAAAGGGGAGGGGTGGGAAAATGTGGGTAGAGAGGGAGGGAGAAGGGGATTGAGGGGTGTTATGATTAGTGCACATGGTGAGGGGGGAATCATGGGGAAGACAGTGTAGCACAGAGAAGACAAGTGGCGACTCTGTGGCATCTTACTACACTGATGGACAGTGACTGCAAGGTGTATGGGGGGGACTCAGTAGTGTGGGTGAATGTGGTAACCGCATTGTTTTTCATGTGAAACCTTGATAAGAGTGTATATCAACAATACCTTAATTAAAAAATTGTAAAAAAACCACAAAAACTTCATTTGTATTAAATTCAGAAATAGGTAAAACTAAGCATATGGAGAATGTAATACGATTAAGAAAAGTAAGGAAATGATTACCAAAAAGTCAGGATAGTAGCTATTTCTGGAGAGGAGAAAAGCTGTTAAGGCCAAGAAGGAGCAGGTAGGAGATTTTAGAATCCTGGGTATTTTATGTCTTGCCCATGTGGTAAGTACATGAGTATTTACTTTGTAATTCACTAAGATGTACATTTGTATTATAAATATATTTTATGGGCTATGTTTTATAATTTAAAAAAATGGTTTAAAAGAGGGAAAACAATTTTGGGAAAAATAAAAACCAAATAAATTTAATAGAAAAAAGCTAATTACTTTTCTCTACATTTCTATCTTGCTTTCCTTATAAAAGTGATTACAAATTACTATCACAATTAAAAGAACATCAAGTGAGTGGGGGAAGTTATCTGTATAATTGATATTTTGTTTTCTAGTCTGTAGATGACTAGAAGATATAACCTCCACTTTTATAGTCAAATTATTTCAAGGTCATTTTCTAACAAGGACCTTTGGTATGAATTCTGGATTTAGAAGTATCATTTGTAGACCTGTTAGGAAAATTGACTAAGGATCTCTGAGTGATTTGACTCTGGTTTGATTCTTTGTTGTGAGAATTTGTTTTTTGTTTTGTCTTAAATATTGAATATTGTGATTAGATTTCCATTTCCTAGTGTTAATTTAGGCTCAAATTGACTTTTCTTACTTAAGTTACTGCTGCTTTCTAAGAAGTGTTAAATAATTATTTTCAAAAGCTATTGTAACAACACTTTTTGTTTTATCATACCTATGTATAAAGCTAAGAAATAAAAGCTGAACAAAATAGAGGCAATTAAGGCCTGGTAGAATTATCCTCAGAATGTTTTAGGAACATATATAATGATGTTTTCTTCATTCACTTTAAAGGATTTTTTTTTTTAATGTAGCATAGTCTGTGGATTAATCTTTATCTTCTGTTTTCTTGTATTTACTAACATTTCTTAATCTGTTTACTTAAATGCTATATTTAAACCTATTTAATGACTTATTCCAATGAAATGTAATTAACTTGTTAGTTTTTAATTCATTCTTTAATAAAAGAAACAAAATATTGAAATGCAGTCTCTCCTAATCATCAAGCAGCTATTTTAAAGAAATTTAAATTATAAATTCTTAACAAAGCTAGAAGAAGGATAGGCATTGAATGTCTTTCTTGTGTTTTCTTTTCAAATCTTTTTTTGATGTGGAGGAGTTAACTCAAGTTGTTTCTCTCCCTCACCCTTATAATTTAGCCATAAAATGCCTGGACTTATCAAAGTATGGGCTGTTTTTGTTTATTGTTGTTATTTGTTGTGTTTGTTTCTTACAAGCTAGGTCTATTCACAGTAATTAATGAGGCAAGAAATTTAAAGTAGTCTTAGATATTCAGTATTAAATACCAATGTGGAAAAAACAAACAAACAAGAAATCTGCCTCCTCTCAATTTGTGTGATGAGTCTGTATAGTTGCTATTCCAAACATATTAATTAAAATAAATCAATATTGTTTATTCCTTCTATAAATTTTTGTCCAAAACATTGAGCTGCACAATATATCATTACAGAAGTGATATTTAGCAATCTGAATAATTTTGCTAAGGAATTCATTTAACTCTGATCACCTTAATTTTTTTATTTTAAATGTTTTCCCTTGCTTTTATGAAAAGTACTTTGCTTAAAAAAAATATTTTTTAAAAACCTAATCCTTATTTACCCTTTAACCCAGAGTTGTAAAAGATTAAAGAGCTAACATAGTCAACCACTAATGTGTTGAGTTTAAGATTTTCTTTGTTGCTAGCTACACATGCAACAATGTTGTTCTTTCTTTGACACAGACTCAGCCTTTGTCTGAGGGTAGCAAGGAAACAGACAGCAGGCCGCCAAGTAGTGAGTGGCCCCTGCCTGGCTCCAGGACTTATAAACAGAAACATCCCAGGCTCCAATGAGGCAGACAGCCGTTCCCTGCCTGTTATGCATTCAGGAAGTGCTTGCTTATACAAGCCCAGCCATTGCACACAGGAATACATAGCAGTGTTTACATTTGGTTTAGTATTTAACTAAGAAAGCTAATAAGGAGGAAGAAGAGGGTTTATTAGAGCTAGGGGAACAGAACAATTTCAGATATAGTATATGTGTTAAAAAAAAGTTTGTTTTTTTTTAAACGAAAAACAAAAGTAGGGAGTTTTCTGGTTAAAGACCTCTTTTAATATGGGAGCACACATATTGAAATATTTTTCCTGGCAATTTTTCACGGGTCTCATATTTTTAGACCATGTGGCATATCCTGGAAAGTTTTTCATTTGAAATATTTAACCATTAGTTTGGTTTTTAACACGTTTAAAGTCTATTTTAAGACTTTTTCTTCCTCCCTGCTATATGAATCAGTAATTTCCATTTCAGATTTTGGGTTAATATTTTTATGTAAAAATTGCATTGCATTTTTCTTTTTTGTAAATTTAAGATTAAAAATAAAGAGGATGTTGAGTCTTCATAAGGAACTGTGGAATTAAAAAAAAAACCTTAAAAGTCACCTAGTAGAGCCATTTAAAAAAACTCATTCAATGTATTTTAATAGCAAATTTACAGGAACAGCACAGAAGACAGGCAACACTGAAAACATGTACATGCATGTAGGACAACTCAGAAAAACAGTGAATGGATAGAATCTACTGTATGGTAAAAGTGCTACAAATACCACATAATTACTGTTAATAAGAAATTCACTTGTTTTTTAAAAGTCAAATGCTGGCATTATTCAGAAACATTTAACAGGTTTATTTGTAATGGTTAAAAAAAGTTGAACTGCTGAAACTTGTTCACTGAAACATTTTGACTTATATTAATACTTTATTTCCCCTTATTTATATTGAAAGCTCACATACAAAAATGGAAAAACTATCAATACCTGATTTCTTTTCCCTTTTTTTCCACTTATGATTATATACTTAAGTATCATTTGGCCCTCTGGGGGTAAAATGTCTAACATTTGGAACTACCAATAATAGGAAGAAGACAATTTTTTTTCTGAGAATGAAATATTTCCTGTCATAGTGGATTCCTAAGCACATTCTCCACATGTGCAGCCTGCTAGTTGAATTTTTTTTTTTTTTACATAATTGTTACACATTTGGCATGGATAGCGCACAGGTTGATGTCTTCAAAAAAGGCCAACTATACAATAGCAGTGCTGTGAAAGTGCAGATCTGTTTTGAGGTTTTGAGTGATTTTTCACAACAAATGTTGGAAGGAAAGTTTGGGAATCAGAATTTCAGTGGACGTCTGATAATTCTAATCTCTTGGACTACCATGGGACCAGGCCTGTAACAGTGAGGTTTCTTCACTATAAGCAGCCAAGATAGATGCTGCAAAATTTTTGTATGAAAACTCATATAATTTTTCTAGAGAAGTCCTTTAGTCTTTTTAGTCTGTTTTCTTACACTTTACATTCATTTATAAAAAGTCAGGCCATCTGTTTCTAAAGCCCAAACTAGGTTATAAAAAACATTAAGACAAGCATATGACAACATCAAAAAGAAATAGCGGGCAAAGGATGGGATAGAAAAATTGGAAAGAAGATGCAATAATTTAGAAAAATCTCAGTGGTCTTAGGAATCTCTAACAGGCCCCGAGAATATCACCATAGACTGATTGGAGGCATCAGTCACATAGAAATTTGCTCCGAAATATTTAGTTTTAAGAAGACAGTAAAAATGTACTCTGTATTTTTAAGAGCATTTTATACAAAATGATTCAAGCTAAAAAGATATTTGGTTGTAAGTATTCATTGGCCTCTTTTCAAACACTCTTTACTCTCCTATACAAGTTATTTTTCAGTGGCATTAATAGATAAGGGAAATTACCCTTTTGGGGGGATGGGTGGAGATAAGGAGCTTAGTTTTGAGTGTGTTGTTTACATATCTCTAAAATATTCAGTGGAAAATATATATTATATTTGATAAACTGTATGTACCAAAATTGATTAATGTAATTATTTAATCCACATATTTCAGAAAATAGTCCAGTCGCTCTATCTCCATCAAAGAGATTTTCCTGGTACACATGTTTCTTCTTAGTAGGTAAACAGTTGAGTCAGGTTGAGGGCAGAGTCCTTTTCCCTTTGTTCTGTTTTAAACCTTTTAAGTTCCAGCTCCTCACCATTGCTTTAGACATTCAATATTTGACTCTTCTACTAGTTCTCTACTTAAGAATGTCTTCAATTAGGAAATGTAATACATAGTAGCTCACATTTCAATCCCAGTAGTTTTTCTTACAATTTGCCTACATCTGACATTCGCAGGAGAAGATATCACTAAGGGCTATTGCCTTTTATTCCAGTTAAAACTGACACTACATTCTTATGAAGCATGTTAAAATCACACCCTCTACAACCTTTGTTTATGGCTGAACTACCGATTTTAAGACTGGGTATTGCTCTTCTCATCTTAAGTTATTTCAGGTTTCCTCTTGGTAGTAAAAGAGCACTAGGACTGCAGTATCTATTGGATTCCACTGCAGAATAAGATGGATTTTTATTTAGGTGGTCGGTCCCTGTTGTTTTTTGAGTGCCATCTATTAAGAGTTTGATCACATTTATTTCAAAGATAGTGATTTGTTAATTTTGCTGAATAGAATATGGATTTTTTGCAGCAGAATACCTCGATTATATATTTCTGATGATAGTCACTGCTAAGTAATCTGAAGATGTCATTAACAAAGCCATTTACATGCATATACTGCTCAACAGGCTGCTGTTTGAACAGAAATACACATATAAGGAACATTCTTTGATTTATAGCTACATTTATTCCTTACAGAGTCTTTTGTTTACAATATTCTGTTGGCTTCATGATCAGCCAAATCTTTGCTCACAACAGCATCCCAGATGTTTGGTTTCCTGTCAGGCTGAACTATCTGCCTCAGTATTGTTTTTCAGTAGTCCAGAACTCTGCAAAACAGAGTTAATTCCCCTTATTTTATCTCCTCCCTTTATTTATTTTTGTAGTTTATTCTAAAGAAATCATTTGATTATCCTATGTTGATGATTCTTCTAAGATATAGATAGCCCAGTGTATTTAATTTATTATGTGCCTGTTTTAGCAATTTTATCTTTTAATATTTGAGAATTGAGAGAGAGCAGAGGATAATAGCTTATCTTCTGGATAAACCTCTTGGCCATTTAATATATAGTAGGATTCAAAGGTGACTATGAAATTTTTGTGAAATTGATAAGATGCCCATGGCATGTTTATATTGGTAGACAAAGGAAAATAGGTTGAAAGCTACCATTTTATTATGCAGTTGGTTTGGCATGGAGTTTTCTTTCTTTTTATTTTTGCTTCTTTTTTTTATTGGAATATAGTTGATATACAATATTATATTGGTTTCAGATGTACAACATATTGACTTGGTAATTATATACATTGCTAAATGCTTGCCATGATAAGTGTAATTATCCCTGTTATCATACCAACATATTACAGTATTATTGGTTATATTCTCTATGTTGTACTTCCATTCCTATGACTAATTTATTTTATAATTTGAGGTTTATACCTCTTTATCACCTTCACCTGTTTCACCAATCTCCCCAGCCCCCTCTGTGGGAAAACAAACAGTCTGTTGTCAGTATTTATGGGTTTGTTTCTTTTGTTTGTTTTGATTTTGTTAGATTCCACATGTAAGTGAAATTATATGGTACTTGTCTTTCTCTATCTGGCTTATTTCTCTCAGCATGATAACCTCCTAGGTCCAACCATGTTGTCACAAATGGCAAGATTTCCTTTTTATGGCTGAGTAATATTTCATTATGTATATGTACCACATCTTTTTTACCCACTCATCTGTCAGTGGGCACTAGGGTTGTTTGCATATCTTGGCTATTGTAAATAATACTGTAATGAACATAAGTATGCATGTATCTTTGAAATTAGTGAATTTGTTTTCTTGGCATAGAATTTAAGGAGATTTTTAGTTCTATAGTAAATTTTATGTATCAGATACTAGCAATTCTAACTCAGACTTTCAGGGAAGTTGACACGCCCAAAGTAAGATGTTGGAGAATAATTCCTAATTAATAGCAAAGCAGGAATATTTTGTACCCAGGTAGTAAGGAGGGCAGCTCATACATGAAAACTGTACAATGTTGTGAACTAGATTACAAGAAGTGAATTCTTTTTAAAATGATGGTTACTGGGTTTTTTCCTGTTTAAAATAAAAATAATACATACTTATTGTAGAGAATTTAGAAAATTCATATATAAAAATTGTTCAGAATCTTTGTTAATATTTCAGTGCATTTCCTTCTACTCTTTTTTTCTATGCATAAATATTCTATGGTGAAACATGCCATAAAAAACATAATGCAGTTCGATATAAAGGGTTAAACTAAAGTCAAGAGAGGGAACATCTAAGATGACCCTTGTGTTATGTTTTTTCATAATCACAACTTATATTCCCCCTTAATGAAAGCTGTTGTTTCTATTCCATAATCATTTCCTTGCTTATAGTTTCTCCATCTTCTGATATATGCTCCAGAACCTAATATAGCTTGTTTTCCAGATCTTGAACTTTATATAACTTAAATCATAGCATCTTCTTTTGTGTCTTACTTATTACTAAACCCAACATAATGTTTTTTTCTTTTTTTGATTTTTAAAAATTTTGCCATTATAAATATACAATTACATGAGCAACATTATGGTTACTAGACTCCCTCTATTATCAAGTCCCCACCACATACCCCCATTGTAGTCACTGTCCATCAGCGTAGAAGGATGTTATACAATCACTACTTGTTTTCTCTGTGTTATACTGCCTTCCCATCTCACCCTACCCTATCCCCACCCCTGCTACATTGTGTGTGCTAATTGTAATGCCCTTTTCCTCCTTATCCCTCCATTCCCACCCATCTTCCCCAGTCCCTTTGCCTTTGTAACTGTTAGTCCATTCCTGGGTTCTGTGAATCTGCTGCTATTTTCTTCCTTCAGTTTTTTCTTGGTTCTTATACTCCACATATGAGTGAAATCATTTGATACTTGTCTTTCTCAGCCTGGCTTATTTCACTGAGCATATCCCCTCTAGCTCCATCCATGTTGTTGCAAATGGTAGATTTTGTTTTCTTCTTATGGCTGAATAATATTCCATTGTGTATATATACAACATCTTCTTTATCCATTCATCTACTGATGGACACTTAGGTTGCTTCCATTTCTTGGCTATTGTAAATAGTGCTGCGATAAACATAGGGGTGCATATATCTTTTTCAAACTGGGCTGCTGCATTCTGAGGATAAATTCCTAGGAGTGGAATTTCTGGGTCAAATGGTATTTCTATTTTGAGTTTTTTGAGGTTGTACTAATTTACATTCCCACTAGCAGTGTAGGAGGGTTCCCCTTTCTCCACATCCTTGCCAACATTTGTTGTTGTTTGTCTTTTGGATGGTGGCCATACTAACTGGTGATATCTCATTGTGGTTTTAGTTTGCATTTCTCTGATGACTAGTGATGTGGAGCATCTTTTCATGTGCCTGTTGGCCATCTGAATTTCTTCTTTGGAGAAGTGTCTGTTCAGCTCCTCTGCCCATTTTTTAATTGGCTAATTTGCTTTTTGTTTGTTGAGGTGTTTGAGCTCTTTATATAATTTGGATGTCAACCCCTTATCGGATATGTCATTTATGAATATATTCTCCCATACTGTAGGATGTCTTTTTGTTCTACTAATGGTATCCCTTGCTGTAGGGAAGCTTTTTATTATGATATAGTCCTATTCGTTCATTTTTGCTTTTGTTTCCCTTGCCTAGGGAGACATGTTCATGAAGAAGTTGCTTATGTTTATGCCCAAGAGATTTTGTTTTTGTTTTTGTTTTTGTTTTAGTGAGGGTTTTGATTTATCTGACATAATAACATTTTGGAATGTTTCACTGTGAAAAAATAATCGAATAAAGCATCATTTTCCAAAAGGATTTGAGGAATTTCCCCAAGACCTTGCTTAATCCCTTGATACTGAATTCTTTTTTTTTTTTTTTACAATTTATTTTATTTAGTATCATTAACCTATAATTACATGAGCAATATTGTGATGATTAAACTACCCCCTTCATCAGGTCCCCCCCACCAACTAAGAGTTTTATGGTTTCATGACTTACATTCAGGTCTTTGATCCATTTTGAGTTTCCCTTTGTGTATGAGGTAAGATAGTAATCCAGTTTCATTCTCTTACATGTAGCTGTCCAGTTGTGCCAACACCAGCTGTTGAAGAGGCTGTCATTTCCGCATTGTATATCCGTGGCTCCTTTATCGTACATTAATTGACCATATATGCTTGGGTTTATATCTGGGCTCTCTATTCTGTTCCACTGGTCTATAGGTCTGTTCTTGTGCCAGTACCAAATTGTCTTGATTACGGTAGCTTTGTAGTAGAGTTTGAAGTCAGTGAACATAGTCTCCCCTGCTTTATTCTTCCTTCTCAGGATTTCTTTGGCTATTCGGGGTCTTTTGTGGTTCCATATGAATTTTAGAACTATTTGCTCTAGTTCATTGAAGAATGCTGTAGGTATTTTGATAGGGATTGCATTGAATCTGTAGATTGCTTTAGGCAGGATGGCCATTTTGACAATATTAATTCTTTCTAGCCAAGAGCATGGGATGAATTTCCATTTATTAGTCTCCTCTTTAATTTCTCTTAAGAGTGTCTTGTAGTTTTCAGAGTATAGATCTTTCACTTCCTAGGTCAGGTTTATTTCTAGGTATTTTATTCTTTTTGATGCAAATGTGAATGGAATTCCTGATTTCTCTTTCTGCTAGTTCATCATTAGTGTACAGGAATGCAACAGATTTCTGTGTGTTAATTTTGTATCCTGCAACTTTGCTGAATTCAGATATTAGATTTAGTAGTTTTGGAGTAGATTCTTTAGGGTTTTTTATGTACAATATCATGTCATCTGCAAGTAGTGACAGTTTGACTTCTTCTTTACCAATGTGGATGCCATTTATTTCTTTGTGTTGTCTGATTGCCGTGGCTAGAACCTCCAGAAGTATGTTGAATAACAGGGGAGAGAGTGGGCATCCCTGTTTTGTTCCCGATCTTAGATGAAAAGCTTTCAGCTTCTCGCTGTTAAGTATGATGTTTGCTGTGGGTTTGTCATATATAGCCTTTGTGATGTTGAGGTACTTGCCGTCTATACCCATTTTGTTGAGAGTTTTAATCATGAATAGATGCTGAATTTTGTCAAATGCTTTTTCAGCATCTATGGAGATGATCATGTGGTTTTTGTCCTTCTTTTTGTTGATGTAGTGGATGATGTTGATGGGTTTTCGAATGTTGTACCATCCTTGCACCCTTGGGATGAATCCCCCTTGATCATGATGAATGATCTTTTTTATGTAATTTTGAGTTCAGTTTGCTAATATTTTGTTGAATATTTTTGCATCTATGTTCATCAGGGATATTATTCTGTAATTTTCTTTTTTTGTGGTGTCTTTGCCTGGTTTTGGTATTAGAGTGATGTTGGCCTCATAGAATGAGTTTGGGAGTATTCCCTCCTCTTCTACTTTTTGGAAAACTTTAATGAGGATGGGTATTAGGTCTTCACTAAATGTTTGATAAAATTCAGCAGTGACACTATCTGGTCCAGGTGTTTTGTTCTTCGATAGTTTTTTGATTATCAATCAACTTTATTGCTGGTAATTGGTCTGTTTAGATTTTCTGTTTCTTCCTTGGTCAGCCTTGGAAGGTTGTATTTTTCTAGAAAGTTGTTCATTTCTTCTAGGTTATCCAGTTTATTAGCATATAGTTTTTCATAGTATTCTCTAATCATTCTTTGTATTTCTGTGGTGTCTGTAGTGATTTTTCCTTTCTCATTTCTGATTCTGTTTATGTGTGTAGATTCTCTTTTTTTCTTAATAAGTTTGGCTAAGGGTTTATCTATTTTGTTTATTTTCTCAAAGAACCAGCTCTTGGTTTCATTAATTTTTTTCTATTGTTTTATTCTCAACTTTATTTATTTCTTCTCTGATCTTTATTATGTCCCTCCTTCTGCTGACTTTGGGCCTCATTTGTTCTTCTTTTTTCAGTTTCAGTAATTGTGAATTTGGACTATTCATTTGGGATTGTTCTTCCTATTTTAAATAGACCTGGATGGATATATACTTGCCTCTTAGAACTGCCTTTGCTTCGTCCCACAGAAGTTGGGGTGTTGTGCTGTTGTTTTCATTTGTCTCCCTATATTGCTTGAACTCTGTTTTTATTTGTTCATTGATCCATTAATTACTGAGAAGCGTGTTGTTTAGCCTCCATGAGTTTGTAAGTCTTTTTGTTTTCTTTGTGTAATTTATTTCTGGTTTCATACCATTGTGGTCTGAGAAGCTACTTGATACAATTTCAATCTTTTTGAATTTACTGAGGCTCTTTTTGTGGCCTAGTATGTGGTCTGTTCTGTAAAATGTTCCTTGTGCACTTCAGAAGAATGTGTATACTGCTGCTTTTGGGTGTAGAGTTCTGTATATGTCTGTTAGGTCCATGTGTTCTAATGTGTTGTTCAGTGTGTGCTTACTTATTTTCTGTCTGGTTGATCTGTCCTTTGGAGTGAGTGGAGTGTTGAAGTCTCCTAAAATAAATGCATTGCATTCTATTTCCCCTTTTAATTCTGTTAGTGTTTGTTTCACATATGTAGGTGCTTCTCTGTTTGGTGCATAGATATTTATAATAGTTATGTCCTCTTTTGTACTGACCCCTTTATCATTATGTAATGTCCTTCTGTGTCTCTTGTTACTTTCTTTGTTTTGAGGTCTATTTTGTCTGATACAAGTATTTCAACACCTGCTTTTTTCTCCTTGTTGTTTGCATGAAATATCTTTTTCTATCCCTTCACTTTTAGTCTGTGTATATCTTTGGGTTTGAGGTGAGTCTCTTGTAGGCAGCACATAGATGGGTGTTGCTTTTTTATCCACTCTATTACTCTGTGTCTTTTGATTGGTGCATTCAGTCCATTTACATTTAGGGTGAATATCGATAGATATGTACTTATTGCCATTGCAGGCTTTAAATTCATGGTTACTGAAGGTTCAAGGAGCTTCTTTACTATCTAACCGTCTAATTTAACTCATTTATTACGCTATTATAAACACAGTCTGATGATTCATTATTTTTCTCCCTTCTTTTTCTTCCTCCTCTACTCTATATGTTGGGTGTTTTATTCTGTATTCTTTGTGTTTCCCTTGACTGATTTTATGGATAGGTGATTTTATTTTGCATTTAGTTAGTGTTTTGTTGGTCTGCTTTCTTTGCTGTGTTTTTTTTTCTCTGGTGACAGCTCTTTAGCCTTAGATATACTTCCATCTAGAGCAGTCCCTTTAAAATACATTGTAGAGATGGTTTGTAGGAATTAAATTCCCTCAACTTTTGCTTATCTGGGTATTGTTAAATCCCTCCAAATATAAATGATTATCTTGCTTGATACAGTGTTCTTGGTTCGAGACCCTTCTGTTTCATTGTATTGAATATGTCATGCCACTCCCTTCTGGTCTGTAAGGTTTCTGCTGAGAAGTCTGATGATAGCCTAATGGGTTTTCCTTTGTACGTGACCTTTTTCCTCTCTCTGGTTGCTTGTAATACTCTGTCCTTGTCTTTGATCTCTGACATTTTAATTATTATATGTCTTGGTGTTGTCCTCCTTGGGTCCCTTGTGTTGGGAGATCAGTGTACTTCCATTGTCTGAGAGACTATTTCCTTCCCCAGATTCGGGAGGTTGTGAGCAATTATTTCTTCAAAGACTCTTTGTATCAATTTTTCTTTCTCTTCTTCTGGAACCCTTATAATGCAAATATTTTTCCATTTGGATTGGTCACACAGTTCTCTTAATATTCTTTAATTGCTAGAGGTCCTTTTATCTCTCTGTCTCTGTTTCACTGTATTCCTGTTCTCTGATTTCAATTCCATTAACAGTCTCTTCCACCTCATCCATTGTCTGCTCTTAAATCCTTGCATTGTTTGTTTCCTTTCTGTTATCTCCCTCCTGAATTCATCCCTTAGCTCTTGAATATTTCTCTGTAGCTCCATCAGCAAGCTTATGACTTTTATTTTGAATTCTTTTTCAGGAAGATTGGTGATTTCAGTCTCACCAAGCCCTCTCTCTGGTGTTTGAGGGATTTTGGACTGAACAAGGTTCTTCTGCCTTTTCATGGTGATGGGAGTGGTTGCCGGTGAGTGGTGCGTGTGTCAGCTGGGAGAACAAAGTCCCTTTGTGCTTGCCGGTTGCCTTGCCTGTCTCCACTCTCTTTGCCAGTTAACTGCATACTGGGAGCAGCCTCTGGGTTAACCCTGTGAACTGCCGTGCGCGGGGCTGCAAGCTGGATGGTCTAGGCACTGGTGGGGTTGTAGGTGAGCTGCGCATGTTCTGCCACAAGAAGGGAGCCCCTTCGTGCCTTTCGGACTCGGCGCCCATCTCCTCTGTCTGTACTGGTCAACCATGCGCAGAGAGCAGCCTCTGGGTTTATCCCCTACGCTACTGTGGGCGGGTGATCCTCCTGATCGCCTACTGGCAGGGGTTGCAGGTGAGCGGCGCATGTTGTGCCGTTAGAGCAGAGCCCCTTTGTGCCTTCCTGACTCTGCACCCATCTCTTCTGTCTTTACTGGTCAACTGCACGCAGGGAGCAGCCTCTTGGTTAATCCCCTGAGCTGACATGTGCGGAGCGGCCCTCAGGATGGCCTAGGGCACTGGCGAGGTTACAGGCAAACGGCGTTTGTTCTGCCATGAGAAGAGAGCCCCTTCGTGCTTTCCAGACTCTGCATCCATCTCCACTGTGTATGCCATTCAACCGCACATAGGGAGCAGCCTCTGGGTCTGGGCCAGTTAGCCTTGCGCAGGGACAAGCCTCTGTGTTAAGCTGCGTGGTTGCTGTAGGCAGGGCTGCTCCCCGACTGTTCTGTAGCAATGGTGGGTCAGCTGGTTTGCTTGCAGCGCTGGCAGGAGGAAGACACGGCAGGCTGCTTATTGCTGTGAGGGCCTTGGAGCTGCGTTGCCAACCTAGGGGTTAAGGCGCCTGATTTTCCTTAAAGTTCCCAGCCTGCTGGGCTGAGTGTGCCAGGACGATTTTGTTCACCTGTTCAACCCTTGTCCCTTTAAAACTTTAAAAGCACCTGCTTTTGTTTTGTCCCAGGGCACCCAGCTTTGGTAATCTGTTCGCAGTCTTAGTCTCAGATTTTGATTTTCCACTCCTCTAATATCCAGAGCACCGTGCAATGTGTGTCTGTGCTCCCGGGGCAGATTACTAGGGCTGGTTATTTGGCAGTCTTGTGCTTCCACTCCCTCCCCACTCTGATTCTTTTCCTCCTGTTGGTGAGCTGGGGTGGGGAGTGCTCGGGTCCCTCCAGGTCATGGCTTTGTATCTTACCCTTTTCCATGAGATGTTGGGTTTTCGCAGATGTAGCCTGGCTGGTGTACTGTATCTTCTCGTCAATGTCTTAGCAAAAGTTTTATTTGCTGTATTTTCAAAATATATGTGGTTTTGGGAGGAGATTTCCACCACCCTACTCATGCCCCCATCTTTTCACATTCTAACCATTTAAATTTAAAACACACTTTTCAAGTAAGTACTGTGGTTCAATTCCCTTGAGATTTACTGGCTGTCTTCACTCATTTACAGATAAGTTTTATCCGTAATATAGCATTAACATTACAATTTTTAATATTTAGTTTTTATTTTTCTCATATAACAGAATCTTTATTAGCTCATATGTACTTGAACTACATAAGAAAATAAAAAACATTTAAATATGCAGACTTTGTCATTTGAAATTAGCAAACCTTTCTGTCATATTAGACTTGAGAATTTTTATTGATTCAGTTAGAGAGCAGCCTCATTCTGTAAAAAATTCAAGTATACATTTTTCTGTCGCACTGGTGGTAAAATTTGGATTTTTTAAAGTGTTAACTAGATGAAATTGAATTTAATTGTGTGTCCTTTTTTTAAAAATGTAATAAATCCTAGTAATTTGCTAAGCTTCCAACTTATGAACCTAGAAAAAGAGGAGCAAATTAAATCCAAAGTAAGCAGAAGAAAAGAAAGAGTAACAGATCAAAAACCAATTAAATTGAAAATGGGAAATTAATAGAGAAAAATCAACAAAACCAAAAACTGGTTCTAAAGTTCAATAAAATTGATAAATCTGTAGCCAGGCTACCAAGAAAAAAAGAGAAAAGAAATAAATTTCTAATAATCAAAAATGAAAGAAAGGTCATCACTACTGATCCTATGGACATTAAAAGGATAATAAAAGAATATTGTGAACAACTCTATGCCCAGAAATTTGGTAATTTACATGTAATGGACTGATTCCTTGAAAGATGAAATCTACCAAAACTCACAGAGGGAATAAGTGTATACCTATTAGAGAAATTTAATCAACAGCTAATAACCTTCTAAAACAAAGCACCATATTCCGATGATTTCACTGTTGAATTCTAGCAAACATTTAAAGAAGAAATGATACTAATTCTCTATAGGCTCATCCAGAAAACTGCAGAAAGAATACTTCCTAATTCATTGTATGAGGCCATCATTACCTTTTTTACACAGACAGTGAAAAGACCAGCTACTTTGGTTACAGTATTTGCAAAACACATGTCTACATGTCTGATAAAAGATTTGTATCCATAATATCGAAAGAACTGTTAAAACTTAAAGATAAGAAAACAAACAGCCCAATTAAAAAGTAGTCAAAAGACCTGAACAGATACCTAACCAAGGAAGACAGATAGGTCACAAATAAGCACAGGAAAATATGCTCAAAACATGTCATGTTAACAAGGAATTTCAAATTATTAACAAGAGGTATGAGTTATTAAAAAACCTTTCAGAATGACTAAAATCCAAAACACTGACAACACCTAATGCTGGTAAGGATGTGGAGCAACAGGAACTCCTATGCATTGCTGGTAGGAATGCAAAATGGTACAGCTACTTTAAGAGACAGTTTGACAGTTTCTAACAAAGTCAAACATGGGTTACCATACAATCCAACAATCATGCTCCTCATCTACCCAAAATGAGCTGAAAACATGTCCATAGAAAAGCCTATACACAAATGCTTATGGAAACTTTATTCATAGCTGTCAAAACCTAGAAGTAGCCAAGGTGTCTTTTAATAGGTGAATGGATAAATTAACTCTTACACCCATGGAATATTATTCACTGATTAAAAGAATTGAACTATTCAGCCACAAAAAGACATGGAGGAATCTTAATATGCTTATTGCTGAGTGAAAAAAGTCAGTCTGAAAAGGCTACATACTGTATTATTCCAAATATATGACATTCTGGAAAAAGCAAAACTATATACAGTAAAACAATCAGCAGTTGCCACAGAGTGGGGCGGTGGAGTAGAGGAAAGAATAGATGGAGCACAGGGCACTTTTAGGTTAACAAAACTATTCTGTATGATACAGTAAGGGTGGATACATGACATTATGTATTTGTTTAAACCCATAGAACTGAACAACACAGAGTGGAACCTAATGTAAACCAGGGACTTTAGTTAATAATAATGTATCAGTATTGGTTCATCAGTTGTAACAAATGTGCCATACTGTATTAATCTGCTCAGGCAGCTGTAGGGGAGGAAAAATAATTTAGTTTCTTGGCTGAAACTGTTAACGGTTTTGAATGCATTGGGTTTTCTCAGTCCTTGTCTTCCTGAAGGAAATAATTCAATCAAGAGACAGACTTAGAACAGTTTTAAAGTACCAGGAGTTTATTAAGCAAAGTGAAAGTATACTCTTGAGAAGCAGGGAGAGCAGGCTGTTTGGAAACCAGAAAATAACCCCATTATTAGGGTTAAGGGTGGATTTTAGAATGGTAGAAAGTCTCTCCCTGCATCTTATGTCATTTAATTGACATGTTGATTGACAGTTTGAGGTTATATTCTGCCATCTGATGACAGGGGGGTACGTGGAGATGGAGAGGACCTTGTCAGGACAGCAGGACCTGCTCATGACTGCTTAGATACGACAACCCCCCACCCCATACACACACACACACACACACAGTATAATAAAAGAATAACAGAAGAAAAACAGAAGTTTACTAACATGTATGCCTCCTGTATACAAGAGTTCTAATTTCTCCAAATCCTTACCAATCCTTTTTACTTAATTAATTTTTTTAATTGAGTTATCCTAGTGCATGTGAAGTGATGTGTCATGGTAAAATTAGTTTTTATTCGAGGCTCTCTTCTTGTTCTTATCAATATGTTAAAGTCTATTAAAATCCAGTAACCATCCTAAAGATTAAGAGAGTTTATCAGTGCTTCAACAGATCCTTCTATAGAAATATGCTTGACATTTTAATATTCAATTATGCATATTTTGACTTAGACAAATACATTCATTTAGAACAAGAATGCCCATCAGAGGAACTCTGATGCCACTGACAATTCTGACTTTGCCATAGAGGCTCCCAGTTAATATAACACATGATTGTAATGTCTAAAGTGAGAAAGATTAAAAATATTACTTAATTTTTATTGAATGTAAGGAATGATTAAATAAGGAAGCAAGCATCAAGCACAGCCTCTAGTCATTATTACCAAACACTGTGCAAATACTTCCAGTTAAAATAATATGAACAGTACAAATACCATTTAACCCGGGAATCCCATTTCTTGGAATTTACCCAAAGAATGCAACTTCTCAGATTCAAAAAGACATATGCAGCCCTATATTTATTGCAGCACTTTTTACAATAGCCAAGATAGGGAAGCAACCTAAGTGTCCATCAGTAGATGAATGGATGAAGAAGAGGTGGTACATATACACAATGGAATACTATTCAGCCATAAGAAGGAAATAAACCCTGCCATTTGCAGCAACATGGATGGAGCTGCAGGATATTATGCTCAGTGAAATATGCCAGGTGGAGAAAGAGAAGTGCCAAATGATTTCCCTCATTTGTGGAGTATAACAACGAAGCAAAACTGAAGGAACAAACTAGCAGCAGACTCAGAGACTTCAAGAAGGAACTAGTGGTTACCAAAGGGGAGGGTTGTGGGAGGGCGGGTGGGGAGGGTGGGAGAAGGGGATTGTGGGGTATTATGTTTAGTACACATGGTGTGGGGGATCACGGGGAAAACAGTGTAGCACAGAGAAGGCAAACAGTGAATCTGTGGCATCTTACTACACTGATGGACAGTGACTGCCTTGGGGTATGGGTGGGGACTTGATACTATGGGTAAAAGTAGTAACCACATTGTTTTTTCATGTGAAACCTTCATAAGAATATATATCAATAATAACTTAAAAAACAAACAAACAAAAAGACAGCATAGACTGGCAGCTTGAACAACAGAGGCTGGGAAGTCCCAGAGCAAGGTGCCAGCAGATTTGGCTGCCTGGTTCATGACACCCACCTCCCTGTTGTGTTCATCACATGGCAGAAGGGGTGAGCAAGCCCTGTGGGGTCTCTTTTATAAGGGCACAAATCCCATTAGGAGGCTTTCCCCTCTTCACCTTATTACAAAGGTTCCACTTCCTAATACCATCACGTTAGGGGTTAGGATTTCAACATGTGAATTTGGCAGGGACGCATTCAGTCTACGGCAAAGGGCATTCCAGACAGAGGGAGCAGTCTGTGCAGAGTCATGGCGACGGGAAAGACCTTGGCCCCTTGAGGGAAAGCAGGTGTTGCTCTGTGGCTGGAGCATGGGGAGGAGGTGTGTGGAAGTGAGGGGTGACAGAGGAATTGGGGGAGGGGACAGACAAGCACAGCAGGCTGGGAACAGGTGGGAGAGGACTGAAGTGCCCAGTGAAGGAGGTGGGGACAGGGAGCCAGCAAAAAAAAAAAAAAAAAAAAAAAAAAAAGAACGGCTATTTCGTAGGGTAGCTCATTCCATTTTAGGGAGCTTTATTTATAACCCATAAGTTCTTCTGTATGCTTAGCTAAAAACTGCTGTCCTTGAACATGCACTAATTGGATCTTTTCATTCTCTCTAGCTGCAAGTACATTTTTCCACGTGAAGATAGCTATCACATCCTCCCAAGTTTTCTCTTTCTCCACACTGGCCACATCCGGTTCTTTCTACCCATCACATTACAGAGTTCTCATACCTTCACTATTCTACCTGCTCTCTTCTGATGTGTTTCAGTTTGTGGACATCCATCTTTTTAAAGGGTGTTTCTCTACACATGCTCTGATCTGCAGAATGGAACTAACATGCATTGTTTTATATGCTCATGATAGCTGTGACTTGGGTATGTGTGTTCCTTTTCTGCAAGTGAACAAATTTAGGCTCAGATAGATAAAGAAATTTTCCTAAAGTCATACAATAAGTGGAACCATGACTTTCAAGTCCACTTCATATTTAACTGTTTGTAAAGCCATCATCTCTTTTCATTAATAATCATAATATTGATAGAATAACTACCAATTATTGTATAGATAAATATACACTCAATGCTGTACTAGATACTTAGACTCCTCTCTCAGCCTCACAAAAGACTGTGAGGTAGTATTATTTTTCCAAATGAGAGAATTGCAGAACAGAAAAGTCTAATAATTTGCTGAACACACTGATAATGATGTACAGTCAAGATTTAAAATCAAATGAGATTCCAAAGACTGTTCTCTTAAATATTATTCTAGTCTGTGTGTGCTGTTCCATGATATAGTTTCTATTTCCATAATTTAGGAACACAACTCACAGGAGGTTCAGTGTACTAAGTCTATATAATAATATAGGTATGTATGACTGAAAAATATAATTCGCAATTACCACAGATTTATTATTTGTTCTTTCATTTCCTTTGATGCAAAATTCCATATTTGTACATTGATACAGCCATTCTGTCAGTATTTAACAGATTACTAAAAAAAAGGATGATTATATTTTTTAATTTTTCTTTTAGGTCCACCTCATTCATTTAACCGAGATGAGACAATAATCATTGCTTTGGCATCGGTTTCTGTATTAGCTGTTTTGATAGTTGCCTTATGCTTCGGTTATAGGATGCTGACAGGTAAAAATATGACTTTTTGTCCTACTGCTTAAACATGTCATTTAATAAGGATTTATTTTCTCCTTCTTAAATTTTTTATGTTTAGAAATCCCCTCTCTGCTACAGTATCTCCCATCCGTCTTTCTTAACATTTTTTCCTAGTTTTTGTGGAAAGTTTCAAACATTCGCAAAATACCTGTCATGCTGCTTCACTGATTATCCCATTTTTAGTCCCACTCATTATACCCTTCCATGCCACTGGATTATTTTGAAGTAAATTACAGATGATACCATTTATCTTTAAGTACTTTACTATTATCTCTGAAATACGAGGACTTAAAAAATATATAACTACATACATACCATTTTCACATTAAAAAATTAGTAATCCTCAGTATCATCAAATATCTAGTTGATTCTAATAAATAAAATTTAGAAAACCAGCACCCATTCTTTCATTTGAATAGATTTAATAAAATCCTTAATGTTTCTACACTATTTCTTAGGGTCTTAAACTGATCTATTGCTGGAACCATCTCACAGATTTCAGCTTGATGTTACTCATCATTTATCTTCATTTTATAGGTGATTCCTAGTTTAGTGAATAGTTTGACCCCCACTGACCATGGTTATAATTCTTGCTGTCTGTCATTCTGTAGTTCTTCTTTTGAACTATAATGTAATAAAAGGTATTATCAAGGCCTTTATTTTAAGAGAACCACACATGAGTAACTTTTTCCTGTTCCTACAGGAGACCATAAACAAGGTCTTCACAGTATGAACATGATGGAGGCAGCAGCATCAGAGCCCTCCCTTGACCTTGATAATCTGAAACTCTTGGAGGTAAGACTGCTTTTAGATTATGGTCTGTTCTTCCACCCTCATGGTATGTACATGAGGCAGTGATTTCACTCATTCACTAAATCACTCATTCATTTAATCAGCAGGGATTTATTGACTATCAGTTTTGTGTCAAGGCCTGTTCTAGGCACTGAGAATATAGATGAGCAATATAGGCATCCCTCTGATGCTTATATTCTAGTGGGAGAGAGTGCAAATATGTAAACAGTTGAATCTATATTATTTCAGGTAAGTGCTTTGGAGAAAGTAAAGTGGATCAGGAGATAAAGTTATAGAAAGTGTTTTATTAAAATATATTTTCAAAGGTGATGATGAAAAGTATATTTAGAAAGGAGATGATATTTGAGTATAGCCTTAAACAGAATAAGGGAATAAAGAGTATGTGAAATTCTGAAAATGTGCAAGGCAAGAAATCTATAACAAATGCCAAAAAAATATTCTTTGTACACATATTACATATTTGTATGGGTATGTAGAAGAATTATATATTCCAAAGAAGTTAAGTTAACATTCATTTGGCAACATCTCAGAACCTATGTTAAAAGTCTTACCATGATGAATGTTTTTGTTATCTTTATTAGGATAAATAAACTATGATCTCCAAACCATAGAGCTCTTAAGTAATATATATAGTAGATTTGATTTCATAAAACATTTTAAGAACCTTCTATTTGGGAGATAAAGTTAAAAGCCAAATTCACCTCAACAAAATATTAGCAGACCAAATTCAAAATTACATCAAAAAGTTAATCCATCATGACCAAATGGGATTTATTCCAGGGATGCAAAGATGGTACAATATTTGTAAATCAATCAGTGTGATATACCACATTAACAAAAGGGGAAATAAAAACCATGTGATGATCTCAATAGATGCTGAAAAAGCATTTGACAAAATTAAACATCCCTTCATGATTAAAAACTATCCGCCAAATGGATATGGAGGAAATGTACCTCAACATGATAAAGGCCATATTACTACAAACCCACAGCTAACATCATACTCAATGGCAAAAAGCTGAAACTTTCCCTCTAAGATCAGAACAAGACAAGGATGTCCACTCTCACCATTTTTATTCAACATAGTACTGGAGGTCCTAGCCACGGCAATCAGAGAACACAAATAAATAAAAGGCATCCAAATTGGTAAGGAAGAACTTAAACTGTCACTGTTTGCCTATGACATGATACTATATATAGAAAACCCTAAAGACTCCACCAAAAAAACTATTAGAACTAATAACAGGATTCAACAAAGTTGCAGTATACAAAATTAATACACAAATATCTGTTCTTTGTATATACTAGCAACAAACTAGTAGAAAGAGAAATTGGGAAAACAACTCCATTTACAATTGCATCAAAAAGAGTAAAATACCTAGGAATAAACCTAATCAAGGAGGTGAAAGACCTGTACTCTAAAAACTACAAGACACTCATGAGAGAAATTAACTAAGACATCAATAAATGGAAATCTATCCCATGCTCATGGATAGAAAGAATGAATATTGTCAAAATGGCCATTCTGCCCAAAGTAATTTACAGATTCAATGCAATCCCTATCAGATATAAATGGTATTGTTCAATGAACTAGAGCAAGTAATCCTAAAATTCATATGGAACCACAAAAGACCCCTGATAGCCAAAGCTATCCTGAGAAAAAAGAACAAAGCTGGGTGTATTATGTTCCCTGACTTCAAGCTCTACTACAAAGCTATAGTAATCAAAACAGTAACGTACTAGCCAAAGAACAGATACAGAGATCAATGGAACAGAATAGAGAGCCCAGATAAAACCCATACATATATGGTCAACTAATATATAATAAAGGAGCCATGAATAAACAGCAGGGAAAAGAAAGTCTCTTCAGTAACTGCTGTTGACAACACTGGACAGCTGCATACGAGAGAACACAACTGGATTATTGTCTAATTCCATACACAAAAGTAAACTCAAATTGGATCAAAGACATGAATGTAAACATGAAACCATAATACTCTTAGAAGAAAACATAGGCAAAAGTCTCTTGAACATAAGCATGAACAGTTTTTTTCTGGACACGTCACCCAGGCAAGGGAAACAAAATAAAAAATGAACAAGTGGGACTACATCAAACTTATTTAAGCTTCTGTACAGTACAGGACACCATCAGCAGAACAAAAAGGCACCCTACAGTATTGAAGAATACATTCATAAATGACTCATCTAATAAGGAGTTAACATCCAAAATATATGAAGAACTCACACACCTCAACACCGAAAAAAACAAATAACCCTATCAAAAAATGGGTGGAGTACCTGAACAGACACTTCTCCAAAGAAGAAATATAGATGGCAAACAGGCACATGAAAAGATGCTCCACATTACTAATCATCAGGGAAATGCAAATTAAAACCAATGAGATATCACCTCATAACACGTTGTCCATTATCCAAAAGACAATAAATAATAAATGCTAGCAAGGATGTGAAAACCTCCTGCACTGTTGGTGAAATGTGAATTGGTGCAACCATTCTGGAAAGCAATATGGAGGTTCCTCAAAAAACTAAAAACAGAAAATCCAGTAATTCCACTTTTAGGAATTTACTCAAAGAAAACAAAATACATGATTCAGAAAGACATATGCACCCCACAATGTGGATGGAGCTAGAGGGTATTATGCTCAGTGAAATAAGCCAGGTGGAGAAAGACAAATAACATATGATTTCACTTATTTGTGGAACAAAAAAACAAAACAAAACAAAATGAACAAAATAGAAATGCACTCATAGATAATGCGAAGTGACTGGAGTTTACTCTGGGGGAGGGGTTGGGATGGGCTGGTGGGGAGGTTGAGGGGGATAAAGGGACACAAAAATTCTCAGTCATAATATAAGTTGGTCACAGGGATTATAGTACAGCATGGAAAATATAGCCAGTGATTCTGTAACATCTTCCTATGTTGATAGTAACTGCACTAGTTGGTTGGGTTGAGAATTTAATAGTATGGGTAACTGTTGAACCACTGTTTTGTATACATCAATCTAATATCAGATTGTGTACCAACTATACTTGTTAAACAATTACAACATACCTGTTGGCAAAGTTGTAGGGAATGAGGCACTGCCATGTGTTACCACTGGGAATGCAAAATGGTATTAATGCTTCAGAAAGGAATTGGCACTGTCTAATAAAGTTACATATGCTTTTAACTTTTTACTCAGAAATTCCTAACAATACTTGGGAAAAAGTACAAAATAACATATGCAATGTGGCACTAATTGTAGAGGTAAAAAAACTAAACACAGATGTTCATTCATAGAAATCTGGTTGAATAAACACACAGTGAAGTACTATGCAATGTAAAAAGAAATGAGAAAAATCTGTATATCCTACTATGGAGGGAATAAAGCAAATTGCAAAGCAAAAAAATTTTTAAAGCCAAATTCAGTAAAGTATTTCAGCACATAAACAAAGAATTGATAAAGAGCTGATATAAATCAATATGAAATAAAGAATCCATAAAGAATGGAGAAAAGATAAGAACTGCCAAGCTGCAAAATAAGTAAATGTGACTAATAAATGTGTAATAATATGTCCAATATACAAAAAATACTAATTAAAACCACAGGATTTTATCCTGGACTGAGTAAAAGAAACACTCCCAAACATTGCTGATTTAACTATGTATTATATAACCTTTTTACAGGACAGTCTGTTAAATTTTGACCTAGAAATAGTAAATGAAATATAAAAAATATCTTTAAAGAAGTGATGGTAAATTGCCAACCTGTTTAATAAAAAGTGAGAGAAATCCTCAGAAACAAAAAAGAAAAGAATGGGTTACATTTGTTCTTTGTGTATCAAGTAAATTTTTATTGTATCCTGGATATTGTGAATGTTATATTGTGGTGACCCTGTGTCTGTTGGATTCTCCTAAAGTTTATTCAGTCTCATTACTTGTTTTAGTAGGCAATGAACTTTCTTGGACTTAACTGAAAACTTGTCTGTTGGGTGGAATCTCAAATCTCAGTTGAGTTATTTTATCTTTAGCTGGGTGTGTCTCATCCATTCATTGGGTTATTCCCCCTCTGACAATCTTTTCCAGGATTCTACCCTCACTTTCTAGTAGTTTTGGTTGCCCTGAATTCTGTCAGTTGGTTTCTGGGGCCAGAAAGAGAATGGATTTTTCTGTGACAGTTTTAGCTTCACTGCACAGTGCTAATTTCAGCCTGTTCTCAGTCTAAAAGCTATAAAAATGAGTGGCTGCCTTATGCTGTTCGTTTCTTCTAATTATTGACTACCTCAGAATCTACCTCCTTTTGTTCATTCTCCAGCACTTTTAGATTTCTTTTTAAAATTTGGTTCAGAGTTTATAGTTGTTATCAGTGCGAGGGCTGGGTCTGATAGGAACTTCCTGAGCCTTGTTAGATGCAGACTGTTGTTGGTTTCTTGATAATGGAGTAAGTTAAACTACATATGGATTTATCCTTTGTTACTTAGTAAATTTGATTGTTCATTTGTGATAGAAATTAAAATCTTGCTTTCTTTAAAATAAATTTACAGCTGATTGGCCGAGGTCGATATGGAGCAGTATATAAAGGTTCCTTAGATGAACGTCCAGTTGCTGTCAAAGTGTTTTCCTTTGCAAACCGTCAGAATTTTATCAATGAAAAGAACATTTACAGAGTGCCTTTGATGGAACATGACAACATTGCTCGCTTTATAGTTGGAGATGAGAGAGTCACTGCAGATGGACGCATGGAGTATTTGCTTGTGATGGAGTATTATCCCAGTGTAAGTTCTTCATAAAAAATAAACTGACTTTTATATTACATGTTAATTAGATTTTCAGGAGGACTACTGTTACAGAGAGCTTTGCTGGGTTGCAAACTGGTTATTAATGGTCTCACACCAGATATGAATCAGCTCAGTCACTAGTTAACTGGTTAGTTCATTCTCTCTCTCTCTTTCAGGAAGACTTTCTTGATGAAGTAAGCAGTGCTTTCATTGGCATTAATTGTGGTGCCAGTTCCTTATCCCCAGACTGGTAATAAATAGTTTGTGGATGAGCACCTTGAGTAGCACTGATGCATATATATTTGCAAAAGCCTTCTGTTTCCTAGTAAACCTTAACGGTATAATTTTTATTTGTATTGGTTATCTTAGTGTAAAGAAAGAGTCTAAAAGACTTTTTTCTATCTTAATTTGATAAATCAAGCACTTAAAATTAAATAACCATAATTTTTAATATCGGAGAAATAAAAATGGATAATGATCAGATCTCCATTAAATACTAATCCTTTATGCAAATCATTTATAAGGCTGCTAACTTACCCTCCTTATGTTCAAGTAAATTAATTCCATTTTTTCCCTCTCTATATAGGGATCTCTTTGCAAGTATTTGAGTCTCCATACAAGTGACTGGGTAAGCTCTTGCCGTCTGGCTCATTCTGTGACTAGAGGACTGGCTTATCTTCATACAGAATTACCACGAGGAGGTAAGACAATGAATAAAGAGATGAATGACACTTCTGTGGGGTCAAAATTCACAAAGGGAAATTTTATTCATATCTTCAGTGTGTAAGTATATTTTATATTGTAATAGATTTATTATTATCCAGTACTTTGAAAGATATGGCATGAGGAAATACATTTGTATGTAACAGGAAGAATAAGAAAAAGAACTTCAAGACTCTAGAGGGGTCATGGATGCCATTGAGAATTTGATTAAAGCTCTTAACACTTCCCTGCCAAAATATACATATGGGCATACTTTTAAAAATGGTCTTTTGATCCTAAATGCCCTCATACTCTTTGAAGTCCATCTGTGGACCTCGGTTAAGAACCTCTTGGCTAGGCTGTATTGTATTTCCCTTGTATGTTTCTTTTTGTTTGTTTATTTAAATGAACTACAATGCATTATCACTTCTTTAGGTTTAGCATCACATGTATCTTTATCCCATAGGTTGTTTGGTCTTTAGTACAAAACCCAAATGTTACCTTAATAATAATTAAAAAATTAAAAAAAGAAATTAAATTAAATAAAACAAACACCTAAAGTAATAAAATTAGAAATGCCAGGATAAACAAACAAACAAACATGAATAAATAAATTAATCTATCTATCTATCTATCTATCTATCTATCTATCTATCTTTTTGTAGATCAGGGCTTCTCTTAGCTAGAATTAGGTTTGGTCAAATCTGTCAGGGAAAAAATAAAAGGCTTCAATGACAATGAAATTTTTTCTTTCTCATGTAGGAATCTAGAGAGAGACAGTCTAAAATTGGTTTGGCAGCACCATTGTATTATTAGATCCCCAGGCTGTCATATTTCTCCTCCATTACTCTTTATATGGCTTACATTTTTAAGGTCGCCTCATTGTTCATCATGCTATATTCTACTCAGCAGGAAAAAGGAAGGAAAGGTAGATGGAATTGCCTCCTTCTGCCTCCAGCAGTCCCATCTTATGTTTATGTTTTGTTTCCCAGAACTTAGTTCATGCTTAGTTACCACACTTAGCTTCAAGGGTTACTGTTAATACAGATTTTGTAGGTATTTTTTGTCTGGGTTAATTACTGCCTCAAATAATACAGGGTTCTGTTACTACGTAGGAAGAGGAAAATGCATGGTGAGGAGTCAGTTTTTGCCAGTGTTTCAGAACTGTGGTTGCATTCCTTGCCCTAACTACAGTTTTCTCCAGGTTTTATGCACATTTTTGTTAAACATCTCCTTAATATATTTGTCTTCTCACTTTGTTTCAAAATATACCTCACATCACAGGCACCTCTAAATTAGCTTTGATGCAAAAATCTGTCTTGTGCTTTCTCACACTTTCAGCCCTTAAAGCATTTTCTTGTCGGGTTATAGCTCAGCACATTGTTTTTTCAGTTTTTCTGACCTCTGTAGTGAAGAGAATTCTTAATATATCAATGTCTTAGATCATTGTTCCATGGTATAATAGTGTGGATCATCTTTTCTAGCTGCTGCTTCATAAATAAATAATTTGTCCTGAATAATTTATTAGTTCATTTATCTTGACATCTTGCTTTTCCTGAATACAGAATTGACCAATGTTATTGCCAATGTCAGCAACTTGATGTACTTATTTTAGTGCTTTAGCACATCAACTGTTTGGACTATGTTGCCTTACTCTAAAATATTTTCTATCTCTTTTAAAGAGTTGGGTTAGCTCAGAACTTAATATACCATCCTAATCCCCTTTTTCAAGGTTTGTATGATTCAGCAAGGTATCAAGTCAAGCATTAGCTGAAAAGAATGATTGCCATCAAATATGAGTGTTATTTAAATGCAGATGATACCCTCAAGCTAAATAGTTCACCTTTTTTTAAACCAAGTATATATATGCTACTACAAAAAATAATAACATATTTGAATTTATGGTTTTACCTATTTTAAAAATATTCCAAGTACAGTATACTATGTCAAAATAGTTAACGTTTCATTTCACTATTTTTTCTTCAGAAAATTCTATTCTTCCCAGTATTTTCAGAAGTAATTTTGTTGTTTAACATAGAAATTTTGTCCTAAGGAAAAATACTTTTATTATTTATTTAGCTGGTATTTGCTTCAGAGTAAGGAGTTAAACCTGTTTATTCATTTCTACTTAGTTCTTCCTATGAATTTTTTCCTAATGATAATATCAGTGTAACTTTATTACCACGCACACAAACACACACACACAAATCTAACAGAGAAAGAATATATGTAGGTTACTCAAACCTAATCAGAAAATTACAATTGATTAGTTTATGTACATCCTTCTGGATTTGTTGCTCTGAGTGTGTGTCTATGTAAATGTCCACAGACTATTTTTCATTCTAGTTTTATTTTTTAACATAATTAAAATAATAGTATATCCCAATTTCCTTTGAGATATTTGCCTAATGCAGTGCTACTGCCCCAGGGCAAAATCATTGTATGTTCTGTCTTTTCTCTGCACCCCGACTTCCCAATACAAAGATTAAAATGAATACATAGGGAAACTTTAAGGGGAAAAGAATTCTCAAAAGGGCACTCTTTACAAGTATTGACTCTATACGATCTTACTCTGCTGATGGACAGTGACTGCAGTGGGGTGTGGGGGGGGAATCGGTAATATGGGTGAATGTAGTAACCACAATATTGCTCATGTGAAACCTTCATAAGATTGTTTATCAATAATACCTTAATAAAAAATAAATTAAAAGGGTAGTCTGTAGTTCTATGCTGTCTCTTCACGGTAATGGACCTTACCTTGTTTCTTCTCTTTTTCTCCCTTGTTTTGTCCCCTGTTCCCTTCCTTTACTCCCTCCCTTTCCTCTTTATTTTTCTTTTCGTTTTTAGCAGTAGCAGAAAGGACTATCCTATTTTTCCCTCTGTCTGTCACACTGATTCATTGAATATCCTGCCCATTATTAGCATGGTTTTCCTAAGGTGTGAGATCTTTAGTTTAAGTATTGATTTGGTATTAGTATATAAATTTTCCAATGTCTCTATAAATTTTCATGTAAATATTAGCTTGAGATTATACCACATAAATTTATGTTGTGGTTTTATCCAGAATAACAAATACAGCTCTTTAAGGGTTGAGTGATCTATGTTAGTACAAGCTTTAGAAAACTGGACCATAAAGTGGGAAGGGGAGAAAATGAGAAAGAAAACAACTCTTAGATAAAGAAACTTGGTAACTACTGTTTTTCTTCCAGTTGTGCTATTGCCCTACTTTTATTATATTAAAGGAGTCATTATCCTTTGTCTTTTAGTTTAATTGTTGGTGAAATTCTAGTCTAATACTTGTTAATGAGAGTAACAAATATTTTATTTGTGCATAAATGTAAACATTCAGTAGTAAAGTTATCATTGACTTTATTCTGATTGCTCTATTTCTTTGAATACTGAGGGAGTTATTTTAAATTATAGAAATCATGCTATAGAATTTTTTTCAAGAGCTATGGTTTTGTTTACTATTAAAGATTTATATAAGCTTTCCTTATAGAGAGGAAAAAATTATTTTTTGATGAAGGGATTAGGTTAAATGCATTCTTTCAGTCAGCAAGCATTTACTGTGTGCCAAGCCTTTTATATTTCATCTAAAATATGTTATCTGTCTTTGTGAAGCATGAAGTCTGGTGATAGACAATAGAATGAGTATAATAGTGCTTTGCTTCTCAGTAAAATCAGAAAACAGGTTTTCATATCTTGCTGAGAGATACCATCTGTTCTACTTGTTCTCTCAGTCCATTGTAAAGCTTATTCTAGTTTGATTTGAATTAACTGAGGTGGGCTTAGAGACATAGCTAAACAAAGCTGAACTGGAATGTTCTGTCCCAAGTTTAATCTGTTCAGACATAGGAGAACCTTGTAAGATACATATACAATTTTTGGATAAATGTCAGTTTTTCATTGATACTTGTTTTAGACAAGTTAACTTTTTCTGTTGTTTATACCAAATATTCCTTTCTCTGTTTCCTCCTTTTGTTGCCCTAGAAATGAAGAGAAAAAAAAACAAAAACAAATGTCTGTTAAAACCAGAAGCAACGGCATGTTTGCTATTAGTTGCAGCTGAATATTTAAGGCTTAATTAATTATAAATGCAACAAGAGTAATTTTGCAAAATATAAATATAGTGAAAATAGTGATGATTGTGATTTGAAATTTTGACTTATTTCCTTTTTTATTATTAGAAAAGTAATAGGCAGAAAAATAACACTATCTTCTATATTTATACAGCCCCTATTACTTGCGTACTCATTTCATATCCAATAATTCTACTTAAGATTTAATAAATATTTGAAATTATCCAAACAGATAATTATAAACCTGCAATTTCCCATCGAGATTTAAACAGCAGAAATGTCCTGGTGAAGAATGATGGAACTTGTGTTATTAGTGACTTTGGATTGTCCATGAGGCTGACTGGAAATAGACTGGTGCGCCCAGGGGAAGAAGATAATGCAGCCATAAGTGAGGTGAGTGTATACAAAAGGTATCACACTGACATACTCTGAAAACATAATGAATTGCATTTAAAGATCCACTAACTGCTAGGACAGTTATCCTCATATGTTATCAGTTATAGCATATTAGGAATTACAAAATTAGGAAATAGAGAAGACATTGCATAAAGTTTCCTAATTCATTATGGAAGTTATTACCATTCCAACTCAACTTTGACAAGCATTAGAAGGAAGTTTGTAGGAACTGACTTTTGAAGTAAGAGTATAATCATCAAGTTTGAGATAGGACAGTTACCTTATAATAATAATTACTACTACAATGTGTAACATATAATTCCTGACTTTTTTCTCTGTATTCACATGCACGTCTCTCCCCCTTTCTTTCCTTTCTCCCTCCCATCCTTCCCTTTTTCTTTTTTCTCTCCTCCATTCTCTCTTTACACACACACAAACATTTGTGAAATTTAAAAAATACCATCTGGTATACATATAATTTTGCACTGTACTTTAATGGATTTTTTTTACATTGACATTCATAGGAAGGTCTAGGTCATTCTTTTTGATTGACGAATAGTATTCAATAGAATGGATTTGCCACAGTTTAATTATTCAAGAAGAGCTTTTCAGGGAGATTGGCTTAAAGACGGCAGCGTAAGAGGTGAGACAGAAACCTCCCTGAAAACCACATATAATATGAAAGTATAGTAAATACAACTATGCTGAAAGAGCAACAGGAAAGAAGGCTGCAGCAGACTGCCTACACCTGGGGAACAGAGCAGACCTCATGGAAGAGGGTAAAGTACCAAAGCTGTAGTCCAGCAGGGCCCAAGCCCTTCCTCCACCCCAGCTCACTGGCAGAAGGAAGAGAAATGGAGCAGGGAGGGGGTGGAAGCCTAGGACTGTTGAACACCCAGCCCTGGAAATCTGCTCTAGGAGCACAAACCTACATTACATGGTGCTCTGGAGATTAGTGGGATTGGAAAGCTAAGACAGGCAGAATACTTGGAGAGACTGAGATTCCAGCTGCTTGTGGAGAACAGGTACACACAACTGGCTGCTCTAGGAAAAAAGAAAGGTGAGCAGACTGAGAGACTTCCTAACAGTGAGAAAGCTTCAAGAGGGGCAAGTTTGCACAGAGCTTGCTGCTCACGAGAAAGGACAAGTGGACAAAATCGTCCCAATGCACTCACCCTAGCAGGCTGGGAACTTTTCAGGAGCTTCAGGTGCTCCATCTCCCTGGCTGACAATGCAGTTATGAGACCCCCCCCCCACCGCGATACACAGCCTGCCACTCCTTCCTCCCAGCCAGCACCAGCCTGCAAACCAGCTGCCCCTGCCATTGCACCAGGCCAGCCAGAGGGAGGCGCTGCCTACAGCAGCTACAAGTGCATAACACAGAGGCTCCTCCCACTGCACATGGCCCAATGGCCCTGGCAGTGAGGGCAGGCACTGCAGCTGAAAAGGAGGAAAGAGCTCTTTCCTCCCGGCAGGCACCAGTGCTGCTCACCTGTGACCCCTCACTCTCCACCCCTCATTGTTCTAGGGGCTGAGCAGCTCCAGAGAGTAGAGCTTCTGGGCAGTAGAGGGTGCCACTACAAACATGAAATGTTGAAGAAAACTGGTTCAAACCAAAATCACACAAACACCAGAAAGAGGGCAAAGTGAAACTGAACTCACCAAACTTCCTGAAAGAGATTTCAAAATAAAAATCATAAACATGCTCACAGAGCTACAGAAAAATATTCAAGACCTCAGGGAGGAATTCAAGAATGAGATACAAACTTTATGAAATACGTATCCAAAATGAAACATACAATGAAGGGATTTAAAAGAAGATTAGATGAAGTAGAGGAGGTGATAAATGAAATAGAAATTAGAGAAGAGGAGTACAAAGAAGCTGAGGCACAGAGAAAAAAGGATCTCTAGGAATGAAAGAATATTGAGAGAACTGTGTGACCAATCCAAACAGAACAATGTTCACATTATAGGGGTACCAGAAGAAGAGAGAGAAAAAGGGATAGAAAGTGTCTTTGAGGAGGTAATTGCTGAAAACTTCCCCAGTCTGGGGAAGGAGATAGCCTCTCAGGCCATGGAGGTACACAGATCTCCCAACACAAGGGACCCAAGGTAGACAACACCAATACATATAATAATTAAAATGGCAGAGATCAAGGATAAGGACAGAGTATTAAAAGCAGCCAGAGAGAAATAAAAGATCACATACAAAGGAAAACCCATCAAGCTATCATCAGACATCCCAGTAGAAACTTTACAAGCCAGAAGGGAGTGGCATGATATATTCAATAAAATGAAAAAGAAGGGTCTTGAACCAAGAATACTCTAACCAGCAATATTATCATTTAAATTTGAAGGGGGGATTAAACAATTTGCAGATAAGTAAAAGTTGAGGGAATTTACCTCCCACAAACCATGTCTAAATGTATTTTTGAGGGACTGCTACACGTGTTGTTTGGGGGGGTGTTCACAGGGAAGGCAGTATAGCACAAAGACAGGTAATTGACTCAATGGCATCTTACTATGCTGATGGACAATGACTTCAATAGGGTATGAAGGGGTCTTTATAATATGGGTGGAATGTAGTAACCACAATGTTTTTCATGTGAAACCTTTATAAGAGGGTATATCAGTGATATGTTAATAAAAAAATTAAAAATAAAGAAAGAGCTTTTCATAGGTAAAACATCAAGTATTGAAAGGTTCAGTGACATGTTTACAGCCAAAAACATATCGCTGACATGAACTTCATGTACAACTTCTGATCTAATGTGTGCCTTTCAAAGTATACGGCATTCTGTTTCTGAAAAATATCATTCTAATTTATCAGGTTGGTACAATCAGATATATGGCACCAGAAGTTCTAGAAGGAGCTGTGAACCTGAGGGACTGTGAATCAGCTTTGAAACAAGTAGACATGTATGCACTTGGACTAATCTATTGGGAGATATTTATGAGATGTACAGACCTTTTCCCAGGTAAGAGCACTGCTGTCAAAAATTGATACATGTTTTGAACTGAATCAGTTATATCTTCTTTTTCTAACTATATTAATGAACTCTTCTTGCATGTATGTTTTCACTTTCATTTACACCTTTAGTTCATTGCCATCTAGTGCTCAGAAATATTATTAGCAGAAAAATGTGAACCAGGAAAACTTTTTTAAAGGACTCAAAGTTTACATCTGAGTGCAGTTTAATTAATCGCTCATAATAGCTTATCTGACTGTGTTTAGTTTAGTCTTTGTTTGCTTTAGCACTCATCATGTCTCTTATGCACTCTCTGAGCTTTTGATAAGCTACATTGACAGTGTTTCCTGAGTTGACCCAATAAGGAATTAGAAGCAATGAATTATCCACTGGAGAACTCTTTCTCCGTTCCCTTTTTTTTTTTTAATTCTTCCTTCTTGCTTTCCGGCCTTCCTTTCAATGAAAGAACACTCATTTAATGTGCATGCTTACTTGAATTAGCCAAAGGACTTCATAGTTTTCCTCCTTTTGTTAGGATTATGTCACTTCCTTTATTCTCATATAAAAGCTTTAATTACCAGTATGTGCATTGTACTCTGCTGGGTGGTGTACAAAATTATTTGATATAACACCATTAAAAGCATAGAAAAAGGGAAAACAATCAACTGAACCATCACTGAACACATTTATGAATGGAATTAACAAAAATGATTAGTATTGGGGTTGTTTTTGTTTTTGTTTTATATAAAAACAGTAAGCAACAAGACACTCTTAAGATAAATTAAAGAGGACACTAATAAATGGAAATTCATCCTATGCTCTTGGCTAGGAAGAATTAATATTGTCAAAATGGCCATCCTGCCTAAAGCAATCTACAGATTCAATGCAATCCCTATCAAAATACCTACAGCATTCTTCAATGAACTAGAGCAAATAGTTCTAAAATTCATATGGAACCACAAAAACCCCCGAATAGCCAAAGAATTCCTGAGAAGGAAGAATAAAGCAGGGGGAATCATGCTCCTTGACTTCAAGCTCTACTACAAAACTACAGTCATCAAGGCAATTTGGTACTGGCACAAGAACAGACCCATAGACCAGTGGAATAGAATAAAGAGCCCAGATAGAAATCCAAGCATATATGGTCAATTAATATATGATAAAGGAGCCATGGCTATATAATGGGGAAATGGCAGCCTCTTCAACAGCTGGTGTTAGCAAAACTGGACAGCTACATGTAAAAGAATGAAACTGGATTACTGTCTAACCTCATACACAAAAGTAAACTCAAAATGGCTCAAAGACCTGAATGTAAGTCATGAAACCATAAAACTCTTAGAAAAAAATATAGGCAAAAATCTTTGGACATAAACATGAGCAACTTCTTCATGAACATACCTCTCCAGGCAAGGGAAACAAAGCTAAAATGAACAAATGGGTCCATATCAAACTAAAAAGCTTCTTTACAGCAAAGGATGCCATCAGTAGAACAAAAAGACATCCTACAGTATGGGAGAATATATTCATAAATGACATATCCGATAAGGGGTTGACATCCAAATTATATAAAGAGCTCACGCACCTCAACAAACAAAAAGCAAATAAGCCAATTAAAAAATGGGCAGAGGAGCTGAACAGACACTTCTCCAAAGAAGAAATTCAGATGGCCAACAGGCACATGAAAAGATGGTCCACATCACTAGTCATCAGAGAAATGCAAATCAAAACCACAATGAGATATCACCTCACACCTGTTAGGATGGCCACCATCCAGAAGACAAACAACAACAAATATTGGCAAAGATGTGGAGAAAGGGGAACCCTCCTACACTGCTGGTGGGAATGTAAACTAGTTCAACCATTGTGGAAAGCAGTATGGAGGATGGGTGGGAAGGGAGGGACAAGGGGAAAAAAGGGGCATTACGATTAGCAGATGTACGTTGGGGGGCACAGGGAGGGCTGTTCAACTCAGACAAGACAAGTAGTGACTCTATAGCATCTCACTATGGGACAGTGACTGTAATGGGGTTGGTGGGGGGGACCTGATGAAGGGGGTAATTTAATCACCATAATATTGCACATGTAATTGTAGATTAATGATACCAAAATAAAGTATTAAAAAAAAAAAAGAAAGCGGTATGGAGGTTCCTCAAAAAACTCAAAATAGAAATACCATTTGACCCAGGAATCCCACTCCTAGGTATTTACCCTAAGAATGCAGCAGCCCAGTTTGAAAAAGACATATGCACCCCTATGTTTATCGCAGGACTATTTACAATAGCCAAGAAATGGAAGCAACCTGTGTCCATTAGTAGATTAATGGATAAAGAAGATGTGGTACATATGCACAATGGAATATTATTCAGCCATAAGAAGAAAACAAATCCTACCATTTGCAACAACATGGATGGAGCTAGAGGATATTATGCTCAGTGAAATAAGCCAGGCAGAGAAAGACAAGTACAAAATGATTTCACTCATCTGTGGAGTATTAAGAACAAAGAAAAAAATTGAAGGAATTAAACAGCAGCAGACTCACAGAACCCAAGAATGTACTAACAGTTGCCAAAGGAAAAGGGACCTGGGAAGATGGGTGGGAAGGGAGGGATAAGGGGGAAAAGGGCAATTACAATTAGCACACATAATGTAGTGGGACTGGGGGTGGGGCGGGGGGATATGGGGAAGGCAGTATAACACAGAGAAGACAAGTAGTGATTCTATAACATCTTACTACGCTGATGGACAGTGACTGCAATATTATATGTGGTGGGGACTTAATAATAGTGGGAGTCTAGTAACCATATGTTGCTCATGTAATTGTATATTAATAATAGCAAAAAAAAAGTAAGCATCTATCAATAGCTCATAATTGTGAAATATGATGAAATTAATTAGTAATTGTAGGTTAACTAATGCTCAATTAGTTATTTAAAAGTATAGTTTCCAGTTAATTAGAAGTAGACAGTACTCTAATTTTTTCTAGAAAGAACAACAGCTGCAGTAGTATTACAGTATTATTGGAACTTAGGAACATTTTGAACTTTTCATTTCTATTGTTGGAACTTTGGCCACAGATTTTTAATAATATCCTGATCCTGAATTTCCTTTTTTTTAGGAGTGTGTCTGAGTAAAATGATTTTTGTATCAGTATTGGCACATCCCCATCAGCAACATTATACTGCATTCAAAGAATAACTATTGCTTTTGGTCTGATAAATAATAAAGTGCAGTGTCAGATGTTTGACAAGGAAAAAGCAAATAATCTTTGGAGAAGATTATTTTAGCAGATCTGTAGGAAGAATTGAAATACAAAGAACCAGGAGTTTTCAAAAGGAAAAAGTAATAAGGTGTTAGTAATTAATGGATACAGACTTTCAGTTTTGGAATATGGAAAAAACTCTGGAGATGGATGGTGTGACAGTTGTACAACACTGTGAACATATTTAGTGCCACAGAACTATACTCATAAACATTGTTAAAATGGTCAATTTTATGTTATGTATATTTAACCACAATGAAAAGTAAAAACAAAGGAAAAAGAAGAGAGTTGCATGAGGATACCTTATAATCTTGTATATGGAAACAGGGAAGAAGAGGCACATGTGAGAGAAAACCTAGAGAAGGAATCTGTGGTTAATTGTTGGAATAAAGTCTAAGAAATTGAGAAATATTCGGAGATCTGAATATGAGAAATAGTATGGCCAGGAACTTAGGAAAAAATACTGGTTTACATTGGAAAGATAAGGTAATTATGGAAACCTGTGGATGGGGTATCAATAGACAAATAAATTTTTTAAAAGAATAAAGAATTTGTTGAGAGAACTAAAATTAAGATGGTTTTGGGGGGGGGAATCAAAGAGACGGTAATTAAGAACTTATAAATAGATGCACTTCCCTGAGATGAACAAATGAAGAGTGGGAAAAATTTGTGAATAAAGACTGACTATTGGGGGACCTCCTTGCCAGGTAGGTTAATTAAGAAGACAAATGGGGATTCTGGGAAAAAAAGACAGTTTAAGAAGCAAGGCAGACACCTCCTCCCAAAATCACATAGAACACAAAAATACAGCAAATACAAAACTAATTCCGAAAACCACCTGAAGAGTGCAGAACAAACTGCCTACATCTGGGAAGAAAAGAAGACCCTACAGAACAGGGTAAAGTGGCAAAGCTGCAATTTGGAAGGACCCAACCCCGCCCAACCCAACCAACTGATGGGAGGAGGAGGAGCAGAGCATGTTGGGAGGAGGAGCCCAGGATCCCTGAACACCTAGTCCTGGAGATCTGCTCTGGGAACCCGAACCCACATTACATGGTGCACTGGAAGTGAGTGGAGTTGGAAAGGAAAGAAGGACAGAACACACGGAGAAGCTTAGATTCCAGGTGCTTGTGGAGAACAGGGACACACTACCAGCCCTGTTGAGACAAAAGAAAAGATGGCAGTTTGAACGACTTCCTATCAGCAAGAGGGGTGCTAGAGGAGCAAAGAATACATAGAGCTCTGTAAAGGCAGGTGGACAACAATAAATCAATAGAAGAATCAGTGAAACCAGGAGCTGGTACTTTGAGAAAAGAAACAAAATAGATAAACCGCCACCAGACTTATCAAGAAAAAAATGTGTGCCCACATAAACCAAATCAGAAATGAAAAAAGAAAAATCATAATGGACACCATGGAAATACAAAGAATTCTTAGAGAATATTATGACAAATTATATGCCAACAATGGATAATGTAGAAGAAATGAAAAACTTTCTAAAAAAAAATACAACCTTCCAAGACTAACCAAGGAAGAAACAGAAAATCTAAACAGACCAGTTACTACCAATGAAATTGAACTGGTAATCAAAAAACTATCATAGAATAAAACCCTGGCCCGTATGGCTGAATTTTATCAAACATTTAAAGAGGAGCAAATAGCCATCCTTCTTAAAGTATTCCAAAAAGTAGAAGAGGAGAGAGTACTTCCAAACTCATTCAATGAGGCCAGCATCACTCTAATACCAAACCCAGGCAAAGACACCACAAAAAAAAAACTACAGACCAATATCCCTGATGAACACACATGCAAAAATATTGAACAAAGTATTAGCAAACTGAATTTAAAAACACATCAAAACCATCATCCATCATGTACAATTGGAATTTATTCCAGGGATGCAAGGATGGTACAATATTTGAAAATCAATCAGTATAATACACTCCATCAACAAAAAGAAGGACAAAAACCACATGATCATCTCCATAGATGCTGAAAAAACAAATTCAACATCCAGTCATGATAAAAACTCTCAACAAATGGGTATAGAGGGCAAGTACCTCAACATAATAAAGACCATATGTGAAAAACCCACAACCAACATCATACTTAACAGGGAGAAGCTGAAAGCCTTTCCTATGAGACCGTGAACAAGACAAGGATGCCCACTCTCTCCACTTTTATTCAACATAGTTCTAGAGGTCCTAGCCACAGCAATCAGACAAAACAAAGAAATACAAGGCATCCAGATTGGTAAAGAAGACGTCAAACTTTCACTATTTGCAAATGACATGACATATTGTACATAAAAAACTCTAAAGACTCCACTACAAAATTCCTAGAACTAATATGTGGTTGCAGGATATAAAATTAATACACAGAAATCTCTTGCTTTCCTATACACTCACGATGAACTAGCAGAAAGAGAAATCACGAGAACAATTCCATTCACAATTGCATTAAAAAGAACAAAATACCTAGGAATAAACCTAACCAAGGAAGTCAAAGACCTATACCCTGAGAACTACAAGACACTATTAAGAGAAATTGAAAAGGACACTAACAAATGGAAAATCATCCCATGCTCTTGGCTAGAAAGAATAAATATTGTCAAAATGGCCATCCTGCCTAAAGCAATCTACAGATTCAATGTAATCCCTATCAAAACACCAACAGCATTCTTCAATGAACTGGAAAAAATAGTTCTAAAATTCATATGGAACCACAAAAGACCCCGAAGAGCCAATGAAATCCTGAGAAGGAAGACTAAAGCAGGGGGAATCTAGCTTCCCAATTTCAAGCTTTACTACAAAGCACAGTAATCAAGACAATTTGGTACTGGCACAAGAACAGACCCAGGGATCCAAGTGGAACAGAATAGAGAGTCCAGATATAAATCCAAACATATATGGTCAACTAATATATGATAAAGGAGCCATGGATATACAATGGGGAAATGACAGCCTCTTGAACAGGTAGTGTTAGCAAAACTGGATCATTGTCTAACCCATACACAAAAGTAAATTGGAAATGTATCAAAGACCTGAATGTAAGTCATGAAACCATAAAACTCTTAGAAAAAAACATAGGCAGAAATCTCTTGGACATAAACATGAGCAACTTCTTCATGAACATATCTCCCCAGGCAAGGGAAAAAAAGCAAAAATGAACTCATCGGACTATATCAAGCTGAAAAGCTTCTGTACAGCAAAGGACACCATCAATAGAACAAAAAGACATCCTACAGTATGGAAGAATATATTCATAAATGACATATTTGATAAGGGGTTGACATCCAAAATATATGAAGAGTTCATGCACCTCAACAAACAGAAAGCAAATGAGCCAATTAAAAAAATGGGCAGAGGATCTGAACAGACACTTCTCCAAAGAAGAAATTCAAATGGCCAAAAGACACATGAAAAGATGCTCCATATCCCTAATCATCAGAGAAATGCAAATTAAAACCACAAGGAGGTATCACCTCACACCAGTAAGGATGGCCGCCATCCAAAAGACAAACAACAAGAAATGTTGGCGAGGATGTGGAGAAAAGGGAACCCTCCTACACTGCTGGTGGGAATGCAAATTAGTTCAACCATTGTGGAAAGCAGTATGGAGGTTCCTCAAAAAACTCAAAATAGAAATACCATTTGACCCAGGAATTCCACTCCTAGGAATTTACCCTAAGAATGCAGCAGCCCAATTAGAAAAACATATATGTACCCTATGTTTATTGCAGCACTATTTACAATAGCCAAGATATGGAAGCGACCTAAGTGTCCACTAGTAGATGAATGGTAAAGAAGAGCTGGTAGATACTGGATTAAAGATGGCAGCGTGAGAGGTGAGACAGAGACTTCCTCCTAAAAGCGCATATAATACGAAAATATAATTAATAAAACTAATCCTGAAAGAGCAACAGGAAAGAGGACTGTGCCAACTGCATCTACCTGGAGAAAAGAATAAACCTCATGGAAGAGGGTAACTTACCAAAGCTGTGGCCCGGTGCACCCAAACCCTTCTCCCACCCCAGCACACCCACAGGAGAAAGAGAAACAGAGTGGGGAGGGAGTGGAGGCCTCGGACTGCTGAATGCCTAACTCCAGAGATCTGATCTTGGAGCACAAACCTACATTTCATGGTGTTTTCATCGTATCCTCGTGATTAGGGGGTTGGAAAGCTAAGACAGGCTGAATACCTGGAGTGACTGAGATTCCAGCCACTTGTGGCAAGCAGGAATCCGTATCTGGCTGCCCTGGACAAAAGAAAGTTGGGCAGTCTGAGAGATTTTCTGACAGTAAGAGGGCTACTAAAGGGGCATGGATTGCACAGAGCTTACTGCTCAGGAGAAATGACAGGTAGACAAAATTGTCTGGGTTCACTTCTCCCAGCACGTTGGGAACTTTCACAGTCTTCAGGAGCTCCAGCTCCCTGGTTGGTTACAGAGCTCCAAGGAACCCCCTCTGTGATACGCAGCCTACTGAGCCTTTCTCCCAGCCAGCCCCACCTGGCTCACGAACCAGCAAACCCTACCCTGGCATTAGGCCAGCCACAGGGAAGCCTCGTGTACAGCAACTATAAACGCAAAGTACAGAGGCTTATACCTGTGTGCTCGGCCCACTGGCTCAGACAGTGGATACAGGCGTAGGAGCCGGGAAGCAGGAACCAGCTCTTTCCTCCCCCCAGGCACCAATACCACTCCCCTGCGACCCCTGACATTGCTTCAGGGACTGAGCAGCCGCAGAGAGTAGAGATTCTGGGCACTAGAGAGCGCCATATACAAACATGAAACACCAAAGGAACCTGGTCCAAAGTGAAATTATGAATAGAACATCTGAGAAAATTTCAAATGAAATCAACCTCATGAGTCTGCCTGAATGGGAGTTCAAAATGAAAATAATTAACATGATCATGGAGGTACAGAAAAATATTCAAGAACTCAGGAATGAATTCTGGTCGGATATGCAATCATTACGGAACACAGTATCAGCAATGAAACAAAGAATGGAAAGTTTTAAAAGCAGATTAGATATGGTGGAGGAGATGATAAATGAAATAGAAATTAGAGAAAAGGAATACAAAGAAGCTAAGGCACAGAGAGAAAAAAGGATCTCTAGGAATGAAAGAATATTAAGAGAACTGTGTGACCAATCCAAACGGAACAATATTTGCATTGTAGGGGTACCAGACGAAGAAGAAGAGAGAAAAAGGGATAGAAAGTGTCTTTGAGGAGGTAATTGCTGAAAACTTCCCTAATCTGGGGAAGGAGATAGTCTCTCAGGCCATGGAGGCACGCATATCTCCCAACACAAGGGACCCAAGGAAGACAACACCAAGATATATAGTAATTAAAATGGCAAAGATCAAGAATAAGGACAGACTATTAAAAGCGGCTAGAGAGAGAAATAAGATCATATACAAAGGAGAGCCCATCAGGCTATCATCAGACTTCTCAGCAGAAACCTTACAGGTCAGAAGAGAGTGGCATGATGTATTTAATGCAGTGAAGCCTCGAGTACTTTATGTGGAAAGGTTATCATTTAAATTTAAAGGAAGGATTAAACAATTTCCAGATAAGCAAAAGGTGAGAGAATTTACCTCCCACAAACCAACTCTAAAGTGTATTTTGGAGGGACTGCTATAGATGGCAGTGTTTCTAAGGTTTAATAGCTGTCACCAGAGGTAATAAAACCACAGTAAAGAGAGTAGAATAGTTAATTACCAAGCAAATACGAAATTAAATCAATTATTCCCAAATCAATCAAGGGATAGACAAAGAGTACAGAATATTATACCTAATACATAAAGAATGGAGGGGGAAGAAAAAGGAGGAAACAAAAAGAATCTTTAGGCTGTGTTTGTAATAGCATATTAAGTGAGTTAAGTTAGACTCTTAGATAGTAAGGAAGTTAACCTTGAGCCTTTGGTAACTACGAATCTGAAGTTTGCAATGGCAGTAAGTACATACCTATCGATAATTCCGTAAAAGTAAATGGTCTGAATGCACCAATCAAAAGAAAAGAGTCCCTGAATGGATAAATAAACAAGACCCATCTATATGCTGCCTGCAAGAGACTCACTTTAAACCCAACGACATACAAAGACTAAATGTGAAGGGATGGAAAAAGACATTTCATGTAACTTAATAGGGAGAAAAAAGCAGGAGTTGCAGTACTTGTACCAGACAAAATAGACTTCAAAGCAAAGAAAGTCACAAGAGACAAAGAAGGACATTACATAATGATAAAGGAGTCAATCCAAGAAGAAGATGTAACCATTATAAATATCTATGCACCCAACACAGGAGCACCTACATATGTGAAACAAATACTAACAGAATTAAAAGGGGAAATAGAGTGCAATGCATTTCTTCTAGGAGACGTCAATACTGCCCTCACTCCAAAGGACAGATCAACCCGACAGAAAATAAGGAGATAGAACCACTGAACAACACATTAGAGCAGATGGACCTAACAGACATCTACGAAACGCTACATCCAAATGCATCAGAATACACATTGTTCTCAAGTGCACGTGGAACATTTTCAAAAATAGATCATATACTAGGCCACAAAAAATTGAAAAAGATTGAAATTGTACCAACCAGCTTCTCAGACCACAAAGGTATAAAACTAGAAATAAATTACACAAAGAAAATTAAAAATCTCACAAACACATGGAGGCTTCACAACATGCTTCTAAATAACCACTGGATCAATGACCAAATAAAACTATAGATCAAGCAATATATTGAGGCAAATGACAACAGTAATTCAACACTGCAAAATCTGTGGGACGCAGCAATGGCTGTTCTAAGAGGAAAGTATATTGCAATATAGGCCTACCTCAGGTAAGAAGAACAATCCCACATGAACAGTCTAAATTCACAATGAATGAAACTAGAAAAGAAGAACAAATGATGCCCAAAGCCAGTAGAAGGAGAGACATAATAAAGATTAGAGCATAAATAAATAAAATTGAGAAGAATAAAACAATAAAAAGAATCAATGAAAGCAAGAGCTGGTTCTTTGAGAAAATAAACAAAATAGATAAACCCTTAGCGGGACTTATCAAGAAAAAAAGAGAGTCTACACACATAAACAGAATCAGAAATGAGAAAGGAAAAATCACTACGGACAACACAGAAATACAAAGAATTATGAGAGAATACTATGAAAAATTATATGCTAACAAACTGGATAACCTAGAGGAAATGTACAACTTTCTGGAAAAATATAACCTTCCAAGGCGGACGTAGGAAGAAACAGAAAATCTGAATACACCAATTACCAGCAACCAAATTGAACTGGTAATCAAAAACCTACCTAAGAACAAAACCCCTGTACCAAATGGCTTTACCACTGAATTTTATCAAACATTTAGTGAAGACCTAATACCCATCCTCCTTAAAGTTTTCCAAAGAGTAGAAGAAGAGGGAATACTTCCAAACTCATTCTATGAGGCCAGCATCACTCTAATACCAAAACCAGGCAAAGACACCACAAAAAAAGAAAATTACAGACCAATATCCCTGATGAAAATAGATGTAAAAATACTCAACAAAATATTAGCAAACCTAATTCAATAATACATCAAAAGGACCATCCATCATGATCAAGTACTATTTTTTTCCAGATATGCAATCAAGGATGGTACAACATTTGAAAATCCATCAACATCATCCACCACATGAACAAAAAGGACAAAACCACGTGGTCATCTCCATAGATGCTGACAAAGCATTTGACACAATTCAACACCCATTCATGATAATTACTCTCAACAAAATAGGTATAGAGGGCAAGTACCTCAACATAATAAAGGCCATATATGACAGACCCACAGCCAATATTATACTTAACAGAGAGAAGTTGAAAGCTTTTCCTTTAAGACCAGGAACAAGACAAGGATGCCCACTCTCCCCACTTCTATTCAACATAGTACTAGAGGTACTCACGAGAGAAATTAAAGAAGATACCAATAAATGGAAACGCCTCCTGTGCTCATGGATAGGAAGAATTAATATTGTCAAAATGGCCATCCTGCCTAAAGCTTTCTACAGATTTAATGCAATTCATATGAAAATAGCAGCAGTATTCTTCAACGAACTAGAGCAAATCATTCTAAAATTCCTATGTAACCACTAAAGACCCTGAATAGCCAAAACAATCCTGGGAAGGAAGAATAAAGCCTCGGGAATTATGCTCCCCAACTTCAAGCCCTACTACAAAGCCACAGTACTCAAGACAATTTGGTATTGGCACAAGAACAGATCTATAAACCAATGGAACAGACTAGAGACCCCTGATATAAGCTCAACCATGTATGGTCAATTAATATATGATAAAGGAGCCATGGACACACAATGGGGAAATGACAGCCTCTTCAACAGCTGATGTTGGCAGAACTGGATAGCTACATGCAAGACAATGAAAGTGGATTATTGTTTAACCCCATACACAAAGGTGAACTCAAAATGGATCAAAGATCTGAATGTAAGTCATGAAACCCTAAAACTCTTAGAAGACAACACAGGCAAAAATCTCCTGAATATAAGCATGAGCAACTTGTTCCTGAACGTATCTCCTCAAGCCAGGGAAACAAAAGCAAAAATGAACTCATGGGACTCCATCAAACTAAAAAGTTTCTGTACATCTAAGGACAGCATCAAGAGAACAAAAAGGCATCCTACAGTATGGAAGAATATATTTGTAAACGACAAATCCGAGAAGGAGTTAACATCCAGAGTATATAAAGAACTTGCATGCCTCAACACCCAAATGCATATAACCTGATTAAAAAATGGGCCGAGGATATGAAGAGACAGTTCTCCAAAGAAGACATTCAGATGGCCACAGACACTTGAAAAGATGCTCCACATCACTAATCATCAGGGAAATGCAAATTAAAACCACAATGAGATATCACCTCACACCAGTAAGGATGGCCAGCATCCAAAAGACTAAGAACAACAAATGCTGGTGAGGATGCGGAGAAAGGGGAGCCCTCCTACACTGCTGGTGGGAATGTAAGCTAGTTCGACCATTGTGGGAAGCAATATGGAGGTTCCTCAAAAAACTAATAGAAATACCATTTTACCCGGGAGTCCAACTCCTTGGAATTTACCCAAAGAATACAACTTCTCAGATTCAAAAAGACATATGCACCCCCTATGTTTATCGCAGTACTATTTACAATAGCCAAGATATGGAAGCAACCTAAGTGTCCATCAGTAGATGAATGGATAAAGAAGAGGTGGTACGTATACACAATGGAATACTATTCAGCCACAAGAAAGAAACAAATCCTACCATTTGCAACAACATGGATTGAGTTGTAGGATATTACGCTCAGTGAAAGAAGCCAGGCAGAGAAGGAGAAGTGCCAAATGATTTCCCTCATTTGTGGAGTATAACAACGCAGCAAAATTGAAGGAACAAAATAGCAGAAGACTCAGACTCCAAGAAAGAACTAGTGGTTACCAAAGGGGAGGGCTGTGGGAAGGCGCGTGGGGACGGAGGGAGAAGGGGTTTGAGGGCTATTATGTTTAGTACACATGGTGTAGTGGATCAAGGGGAAAACAGTGTAGCACAGAGAAGGCAAACAGTGAATCTGTGGCATCTTATTACACTGATGGACAGTGACTGCATTGGGGTATGGGTGTGGACTTGATAATATGGGTAAAATTCGTCCCCACATTGGTTTTTCATGTGAAACCTTCATCAGAGTATATTTCAATAATACCTTAATAAAAAAAAAAACAGAGTTGGTGCATTTACACAGTGGAATGTTATTCAGCCCTAAGAACAAAACAAATCCTCCCATTTGAACAACATGGATGGAGCTGGAGCGTATTAGACTCAGTGAAATAAGCCAGGCAGTGAAAGACAAGTAGCAAATGATTTCCCTCATTTGTGGAGCATAACAACAAAGCAAAAGTGAAGGAACAAAGCAGCAGCAGACTCGCAGACTCCAAGAAGGGACTAGCTGTTACCAAAGGGAGGGGTTTGGGGAAAGTGGGTGGGGAAGGAGGGAGAAGGGATTAAGGGGCATCATAATTAGTATACATATACGTAGGTCACAGGTATAACATGGAGAAGACAATGACTCTATAGCATCTTAGTACACTGATGGATAGTGATTGCAATGGGGTGTGTGTGTGTATGGGGGACTTGATAATATGGGTGAATGTCGAAACCACAATTGTTGCTTATGTGAAACCTTCATAAGTTTGCATATCAATGATAACTTAAAAAAATTAGTATGTTGATACTTCTGTTAAATAGCCATTATCATAGAAATTTTTGTGACATTTGAAATAATCTTGCTGCAGCATAATAGAGCCAATATTGTAATGAGACGTGAAAACTGTGCAACCCACCCATTTATATTTGGTTCTACAGACATATTTGTTATACTTGGTACTAGACTTTCTCCGCATATTCACCACACTCAACCCCTTTTCGGGATAGGAATTCAGGTATATTTTCATGTATTAAGTATACCTTATGTATGTAATAATCCCACCCCCAAATTTAGTAATATTAGAAACCATTTAAAAATAGCTGTCCATTATTGAAATTACTATTTAATTTATCAACAAACATTTAATTTATCAAACAAAGTCTATTCTAAGTAAAGCATTTATTAATAATGCATTAAATGCACAATTGGGCCTTTTTAAAAGATTTCCAGGTATGCTTAAAAGGTGAAAAAAATTGTGATATAATTTCTGTGCTTACTTGGTATCAGAAATACTCCTGTTATTCTTTCATTTTATGATAATTGGAAATTTTACTCTGTTCTTTTTAAAACATACACAGGTGAATCTGTACCAGAATACCAGATGGCTTTTCAGACCGAAGTTGGAAACCATCCCACTTTTGAAGATATGCAGGTTCTGGTGTCTAGGGAAAAACAGAGACCCAAGTTCCCAGAAGCTTGGAAAGAAAATAGCCTGGTAAGAATGAACTAAATTATTAAAAAGATGAGTTATGACTGAATATGTTTTAATGTTTGAAGCAAAAACAGGCTGTTAAATAATACGTGTTTAGTGTTGTCTGATGCCAGAAATCCGACTACTTGATTTTTACGATTAACACATTTTCAAATTTTTCGATATAAAAAAAATTTTTTTTTGCTTCAGTTTCAGTTTTTTCCAGCTATAAAATATTTAGAGAGACTAACTATTGAGTCTGTAGTTTGCTAGATTGGGTAACAGTTTTAATAATTAATATGTTAATATTTTAAACGATATTGAAATTTCATCTTATTCTCTTGAAAGTGATATAAAAATGTTAATTAGTGCTGACTTAAATATTCAATGACTATTAGAAATTTAAGCTACACCAAAAAGAAACCAAGGTACAGCTTATAAATTCTGCTCATTGTAAATGCAGTTTACAACACTGAAATATCTTCAAAGGTTCCTGTCATTTCAGTAAATTGTTGCTACAACACTAAAAACACTTTATAAACATTTACATATACACACATATATCCACACTCTCCCACTGTTACGTAATTTTTTGTTTTTTACAAAGATCACCTCATTTTCTACTATTATTTCTGAAGCTTTTTTTTTACTTAGGGACAGTTTTTCATGTCAGTACCTACTGTATTTCTCTCCACTCAGTATGCCATTGTATGATATATCATAATTATTGAATTACCCCCTATTGATTACAGTATCCTATGTTTCTTATTTTAAATATTTTTAAGGAGTTAATGGAATACATATATATGGTAAACAAAATCATATAGAAGGACATAAAAAAGAAACGGAAAAGGAGAAGCTTATCCCTACCATCAGTCTTTAAAAGTAATTGCTGTTAACAATGTTTTGTGGTTTTTGTTTCCTTTCTTATTTTCTCCTGTAGAGGTTACTATTATAACTTTGAATATTATATCTATTCTTATTTCTTATTAGCTCTCATTTACCCTCTCCTTGTTTGGTAATATTGCATCTATTATTAAATTGTTTTATCTACAGATTGACCTAAAAATTGAAATAAAATAAAACTATCTTTACTTGGCAAAATTTTAATTATGTAAATATCCACCACACAATACAGTATTGTGCATGGACTCAGAGAAGGAAGTAAAAATCTTTAGTTCATTACTGTAAGCCCCTGTTGCTTGAGGAAGAATGTTTCAGTAGTCACCATCTACTGGATTGTCTTTATTTTTGGCATCTTTTTCTTTCTTGATTGCTTCTTTATAGGTTCTTAGTTACTACGAAGCAACATTTAAAAAAATCTCATTCTCTTGTAAATCTCTCTCTTTTTTTAATGAAGTTCCTCCTTAAGTGTCATATGTGTTGGTATGTGCATGGGTAGTAAGCATTATGAATACTTTCACATTCAAAAATGTTTCTGTCTTGCCCTCACACATGAATAATAATTTGGTTGGTTAATGGTTTTAAGATCAAAATCTCATTTTCCTCACAACTTTGAAACCACTACTCCATTGTCCTCTATCATCCAGAAATGTTATTAAGAATTCAAATGCAAGCTAATCTCATTCCATTGCTTTTTGTCTTTGTTTTATTCTCTGTTTTCTTGTTTCTATTTAGCTTTTAAGACTTTGAATTTTTCTTTGGATCTATGAAATTTCACCTGGTTGTATGTAGGCATGGATCTTTTCACACATTTTGTTTTGAACTGGACAGGCTTTCAGTTTGAAGATTCAGAAGTTTCTTCAATTCAGAGGAATTTTCTTATGCTATTTAAAAAAATTATTTCCTCTCTCCCATTTTTTCCTTCTGGAATTTCCACTAGAAAAATACTGGGCCACCTGACATTTCAGGTCTCAATTTTTTTCTTGTGTTTTCTGTATGTTTTTTGTTGTACATTGTTCAAGATTTACTCAACTTTGCTTTCAAATAACTCATTTAGTTTTCATTTTTTCCATTCAATTGATTATTTTGTCATTAAAATTTTACTTTCCACAGTCATGTTTATAGTATCTATTAATTCTTATTGTTTGCTTTTTTACATAGTTTTAAGAGTGTAAGAGGCATTTGATTATCTCTGAAGAGATAAATTAGAAATTTTGATACTTTATACAAATAATTTTCTTGATTATATTTAAGGAACAGAAATGAAAAAATTTTCATTAAGTAATTTAAATCATTTTTCTATATACTTTCACATCTTAATTTTAGGTTTTCCTGATAGATTTAAAATGTTTTCATTCTGGTTCCTGACTTATATTTGGTGGTGGCATGTAAGAGAGATGCCAAAGAGATGTTATATGTTTCCATACAAATTTAGATTGAATATTTTCTGTATTGGTCATCTTTGTCATCTTGTTCAAGGAAGGCTTCTGCTTCAAGTGAGATTGGAATCTCCTTCAAGTATGAGGCAGTTGAAAACCTATTGCCAAACACATATGCCCAAGATTGCCTCAAAAATGAAGAGAACTGGGATAGATCTTTAAGAGATCCCTGACAGCAGTTGAGAAGCTGAATCCTTTACCAGGATTCATCAGATAGGTCAGCCTCACAGAAGAGAATCCCTCCAAGAAAAATCTGTGAAATTTTATCTAGCAAAATACAAATTCAACTTCTTTAAATTTTTTTTATGTAAGTTTAGCGAAATTATACTAATTATTTTAAAGTAATTCTTGGTAACCCTACCATTAGAGATACTCATCGTCTACATATTTACCAGAGAATTTTTTACTCCCAATTTAGACTGTTGCTGAGTAAGGGATAAGTAATATTTGGTTCACTTCCAACAAACCCATTTATATCTAATGTGCTACAGTCAATAGAAATACCTCTCTGCAGTGACGAGCCAGTACTAGAGAGAGAGAGAGAGATAGTAAATGCAGTTTATAAAAAGAGAGAAATATCCCTATGTCTAAAAGAAGACATTTTTGCTTCATAGTTGCATTGAAATTAAAAAACATTTTTGTAGTAACAAAGCTCAAAAATCTTCCAAATATTAATGAGTGTAAACACTAGTTTTAACAACTGCCAGGAATAGAAACATAGATGTGTCAATAAAGGGGAGAAGAATAGTTTTTTGGTAAAAATGAAAGTATAGGAAGTAGTGTTAGGGAGACATGTGAAAATGTTAACCATAATCATCTCTGAATACTGAGTTTATGAATAATTTTTTCTTTTTTTCTGTACTGTCAATTTTTGATAAAAATATATTGTTGACAACTGCACACATACACAGTTTAAGGCTGTTGTTTTGTATTAAAATATGTTAAGTTGGAAAAACAAAAAATCGTAGGCCAAGTTGATTTTTAAAATAACTTTATTCTAATGTGTAGAATGTTCAAATATAATTTATTCAATGACACCACCATTCTTCCTATTTTTCATTCTTTTCCAAATTCTTATCCTCCATTTCTCAATCTCATTTGACAATTGACCTATTCTCTTTCCCTTCTTAAAAATCACTTGTCTGGTTTATTTTTATTCCTTAGGATTAGTTCTGCATAACGTCTTTTGCACAACAGTTTTGTCTTAATACATTGGATAAAAGTTTGGAATTCTTAGCCGAAGCAATCCTGAGAAATCACAAAAAAGATAGGGGGATTATGATTCATGACTTGAAGCTATACTACAAAGCTACAGTAACCAAAACAGTATGGTATTGGCACCAGAACAGACCCATTGATCAGTGGAACAAAATGGAGAGCCCAGATATAAACCCACACATATATGATCAATTAATATAGGATAAAGGAGCCACGGATATACAGTAGGGAAAAAACAGCCTCTTCAATAACTGGTGTTGGGAAAGCTGGACAGCTACATGTAAGAGAATGAAACTGGATTATTGTCTAACTCCATACACAAAAGTAAACTCAAAATGGATCAAAAACCCGAATGTGAGTCATGAAACCATAAAACTCATAGAAGAAAACAGGCAAAAATCTCTTGAGCATAAGTATGAGCGATTTTTTCCTACACACATCTCCTCGGCAAGGGAAACAAAATAAAAAATAAACAAGTGGGGCTACATCAAACTTATTTAAACTTCTGTACAGCAAAGGACACCATCAGCAGAACAAAAAAGCAACCTACAATATGAGAGAATATATTCATAAATGACTCATCTGATAAGGGGTTAATATCCAAAATATATAAAGAACTGATAGGCCTCAACACCAAAAAAAACATATAACCCAATCAAAAGATGGGTGGAGGACCTGAACAGATACTTCTCCAAAGTAGAAATATAAATGGCCAACAGGCACATAAAAAGATGCTCCATATCACTAATCATTGGGGAAATGTAAATTAAAACCACAACGAGATATCACTTAACACCAGTTAGAATGGCCACTGTCCAAAAGACAAGATACAACAAATGCTGGCAAGGATGCCCAGAAGTAGGAACCCTTCTGCACTGTTGGCAGGAATGAAAATTGGTACAACTGCTGTGAAAAGCAGTATGGAGGTTCCTCAGAAAACTAAAAATATAAATACTATTTGATCCAGTAATCCCACTTCTAGGAATTTACCTGAAGAAAACAAAATCCCTGATTCAAAAAGATATATGCACCCCTGTGTGTAATGCCGCATTATTTACAGTAGCCAAGATATGGATGCAACTTAAGTGTCTATCAATAGATGAATGGATAAAGAAGAGGTGTTATATATACACAGTGGAATATTATTCAGCCATAAAAAGAAAAGAAATCCTGCCTTTTGTGACAGCATGGATGGGTCTAGAGGGTATTATGCTCAGTGAAATAGGCTAAGCAGAGAAAGACATCATTTCACTTATTTGCACAATATGAAAACAAAGCAAAACAAAATGAACAGAACAGCAGTAGACCCATAAACACTGAGAAGTGACTGGTAGTTACCAAAGGGGAGGGGTTGGGATAGGTGGATGGGGAGGGTGAGGGGGATAAAGGGGCACAATAACAATCACACTATAAATCGGTCATGGAGACAGTGGTAGAACATGGAGAATATAGTCAGTGATTCTGTAACATCTTTCTATGTTGATAGATAGTAACCACACTAGATTTAATAATATGGGTAACTTGAATCACTATGTTGTGAAACTACTATATCTGAAACCAATATAAGATTGTATATCAATGATACTTTAATAAAAAATTAAAATTAAAAAAAGCCTGGAATTCTTCCTCAGTTGGCTTTTTGCTCGTCTTTTCTTTCTCCACCCAGTAAATCCAGCCTTCCAAAATGTACTGTACATTCCAGAAACTATCATTTCTTCTTTTCGTATTTGTTTCTACATTTTGTCTTTTTTACAAAATCTGCAAACTTATGCTGTGATCTAGAATTCAGCATTTTTCATACGTTTTTTTTCTCACACAACCAACATTAAGAAATGCAAGTTCACATCATGACATAGTGTCCTAAGGTAAAACTTAACTTTACCATCTATTGTACATTCTAGTATTTTCTATTCTAGTATAGAGTATTTCAGTTTGGGGAAATTGGTATAGTTGTTTGTTTAAAAGCTGGTCCCAACCCACTAAGATTTCTTGAGACACCCACCCATAGGCCCAAGATTTAAAAAATTTCTTGTCTTTCTTTCCTATCTTTTTTTATGCTGTCATCATCGGTGTTAATAATGATACCCTCTTTACCTCATTTTCCAAACATTGGATATCATTATTTATATTTTTTTAGAATCCCCCTGTCACTCATCTAACTTTGCCTGAATATTTATATTTTTCTATATTCTTATTTCCTGTCCTCAAAAATCACTAAACCATCACTACCGCCGTAATTGTAAAAATGTCAGTTACCCCCACAAGTTCTCTTATTATGCCCATTTGTAATCCCTCCCACCTGCCTCTCCATTCTCCATGAATTCCCAGGCAATTGCTTATCTGCCTGCTATCACTAAAGAATAGGTTACATTTTCTAGAATTTTAGATAAATGGAATCCTATAGTACGTACTATTTTTGTTTGGATTCTTTCACACAGAATAATTTTTTCAAGATTCAGTCATGTTATGTGTTTCAGTGATTTATTTATTTTTATTGTTGAGCAGTATTCATTAGATATGCAACAAATTGTTTACCCATTCTCCTGGAGATGGATATCCATTTTGATTGTTTCCAGTTTTGGCTACTACAAATAATGCTACTATGAACATTCATGTGTAAGTCTTTGTTTGGACATACGCTTTCATTCTTTTGAATAAACACACAAGAATAGAATGGTTTAATCATGTTGTAGGTGTATGCTTAACTTTTTGAGGAACTGCCAAACAGTTTTCCAACATGGTTGTACCATTTATATTCCTACCAGCAGTGCATGAGAGTTCCAGCTCCTCCACATTCTCACCAACATTTGGTATGGCCATTCTTTTTAATTTTTTTTTTAATTTTGCTATCATTAATGTACAATTACATGAACAACATATGGTTACTAGACTCCCTCTATTATCAAGTCTCCGCCACATACCCCTTTACAGTCCCTGTCCATCAGCATAGTAAGATGCTGTAGAATCACTACTTGTCTTCTCTGTATTATACTGCCTTCCATGTGTCCCCCCTAACTTGATTATACATGCTAATCGTAATGACCCTTTTTCCCCCTCATACCTCCCTTCCCACCCATCCTCCCCAATGCCTTTCCCTTTGGTAAATGTTAGTCCATTCTTCGGTTCTGTGAGTCTGCTGCTGTTTTATTCCTTGAGCTTTTTCTTTGCCCTTATACTCCACAGATGAGTGAAATCATTTGATACTTGTCTTTCTCCACCTGGATTATTTCACTGAGCATAATACCCTCTAGCTCCATCCATATTGTTGCAAATGGTAGGATTTGTTTTCTTCTTATGGCTGAATAATATTCCATTGTGTATATGTACCACTTCTTCTTTATCCATTTCCTACTGATGGACACTTAGGTTGTTTCTATTTCTTAAATATTGTAAATAGTACTGCGATAAACATAGGGGTGCATATGTCTTTTTCAAACTGGGCTGCTGTATTCTTAGGGTAAATTCCTAGGAGTGGGATTCCTAGGTCAAATGGTATTTCTATTTTGAGGTTTTTGAGGAACCTCCATACTGTTTTCCACAATGATTGAACTATTTTACATTCCCACCAGCAGTGTAGGAGGGTTCCCCTTTCTCCACATCCTCGCCAACATTTGTTGTTGTTTGTCTTTTGGATGTTGGCCATCCTTACTCGTGTAAGGTGATATCTCTGTGGTTTTAATTTGCATTTCTCTGATGATTTAGGAATGTGGAGCACCTTTTCATGTGCCTGTTGGCTATCTGAATTTCTTCTTTGGAGAAGTGTCTGTTCAGATTCTCTGCCCTTTTTTTAATTGGATTATTTGGTTTCTGTTTGTTGAGGTGTGTGAGCTCTTTCTATAATTTGGATGTCAACCCCTTAACGGATATGCCATTTATGAATATATTCTCCCATACTGTAGGATGCCCTTTTGTTCTACTGATGGTGTACTTTGCTGTACAGAAGCTTTTTAGTTTGATATAGTCCCACTTGTTCATTTTTGCTTTTGTTTTCTTTGCCTGGGGAGATACATTTATGAAGAAGTTGCTCATGTTTATGTCCAAGAGATTTTTGCCTATGTTTTTTTCTAAGAGCTTTATGGTTTATGACTTACTTCAGGTCTTTGATCCATTTTGAGTTTACTTTTGTGTATGGTGTTGGACAATAATCAGTTTCATTCTCTTATATGTAGCTGTCCAGTTCTGCCAACACCAGCTGTTGAAGAGGCTGTCATTTCCCCATTGTATATCCATGGCTCCTTTATCATATATTAACTGACCATATATGTTTGGATTTATATCAGGGCTCTCTAGTCTATTCCACTGGTCTATGGGTCTGTTCTTGTGCCAGTACCAAATTATCTTGATTACTGTGGCTTTGTAGTAGAGCTTGAAGTCAGGGAGCGTAATTCCCCGTTTTATTCTTCCTTCTCAGGATTGCTTTGGCTCTTCGGGGTCTTTTGTGGCACCATATGAATTTTAGAACTATTTGCTCTAGTTCATTGAAGAATGCTGTTGGTATTTTAATAGGGATTGCATTCAATCTGTAGAATGCTTTAGGCAGGATGGCCATTTTGACAATATTAATTCTTCCTATCCATGAGCACGGGATGTGTTTCCATTTATTGGTTTCTTCTTTAATTTCTCTTATGAGTGTCCTGTAGTTTTCAGAGTATACGTCTTTCACTTCCTTGGTTAGGTTTATTACTAGGTATTTTGTTCCTTTGGATGCGATTGTGAATGGAATTGTTTTCCTGATTTCTCTTTCTGCTAGTTCGTCATTAATGTTTAGGAATGCAACAGATTTCTGTGTATTAATTTTGTATCCCATAACTTTGCTGAATTCAGATATTAGATCTAGTAGTTTTGGAGTGGATTGTTTAGGTTTTTTTATGTACAATATCATGTCACCTGCAAACAGGGACAGTTTGACTTCTTCCTTACCAATCTGGATGCCTTGTATTTCTTTGTGTTGTCTGATTGCCATGGCTAGGACCTCCAGAACTATGTTGAATAAAAGTGGGGAGAGTGAGCATCCTTGTCTTGTTCCCGATCGTATAGGAAAAGCTTTCAGCTTCTCACTGTTAAGTATAATGTTGGCTGTGGGTTTGTCGTATATGGCCTTTATTATGTTGAGGTACTTGCCCTGTATACCCATTTTGTTGAGAGTTTTTATCATGAATGGATGTTGAATTTTGTCAAATGCTTTTTCAGCATCTATGGAGATGCTCATGTGGTTTTTGTTTTTCTTTTTGTTGATGTGGTGGATGATGTTGATGGGTTTTCGAATGTTGTACCATCCTTGCATCCCTGGGATGAATCCCACTTGAGCATGATGAATGATCTTTTTGTTGTATTTTTGAATTCGGTTTGCTAATATTTTGTAGAGTATTTTTGCATCTACGTTCATCAGGGATATTGGTCTGTAATTTTCTTTTTTTGTGGTGTCTTTGCCTGGTTTTGGTATTTGAGTGATGTTGGCCTTGTAGAATGAGTTTAGGAGTATTCCCTCCTCTTCTACTTTTGGAAAACTTTAAGGAGGATGGGTATTAGGTCTTCAGTAAATGTTTGATAAAATTCAGCAGTGAAACCATCTTGTCCAGGAGTTTTTTTCTTAGGTAGTTTTTTGATTACCAATTCAATTTCTTTGCTGGCATTTGGTCTAGTCAGATTTTATGTTTTTTCCTGGGTCAGCCCTGGAAGGTTGTATTTTTCCTGAAAGTTGTCCATTTCCTCTAGGTTATACAGTTTGTTAGCATATAATTTTTCATAGTATTCTCTCATAATTCTTTATATTTCTGTGGTGTCAGTAGTGATTTTTCCTTTCTCATTTCTTATTCTGTTTATATCTGTAGATTCTCTTTTTTTCTTGACAAGTCTGGCTAGGGGTTTATCTATTTTGTTTATTTTCTCGAAGAACCAGCTTCCTTCATTGATTCTTTTTATTGTTTTATTCTTCTCAATTTATTTCTGCTTTAATCTTTATTATGTCCCTCCTTCTACTGACTTCGGGCCTCATTTGTTCTTTCTTTCTTGTTTCATTAATCGTGAGTTTTGACTTTATTTGGGATTGTTCTTCTTTCCTGTGGTAGGCCTCTATTGCAATATATTTCCCTCTTAGCACAACCTTCACTGTCCCACACATTTTGCGGTGATGAATTATTGTTGTCATTTGTCTCCATATATTGCTCGATCTCTGTTTTTATTTGGTCATTGATCCATTGATTATTTAGGAGCACGTTATTAAGCTTCCATGTGTTTGTGAGATTTTTTGTTTTCTTTGTGTAATTTATTTCCAGTTTCATATCTTTGTGATCTGAGAAGCTGGTTGGTACAATTTCAATCTTTATGAATTTACTGATGTTCTTTTTGTGGCCTAGTATATGATCTATTCTTGAAAATGTTCCATATGCACTTGAGAAGAATGTGTATTCTGTTGCTTTTGGTTGGAGTGTTCTGTAGATGTCTGTTAGGTCCATCTGTTCTAATACGTTGTTCAGTGCCTCTGTCTCTTTACTTATTTTCTGTCTGGTTGATCTGTCCTTTGGAGTGAGTGGTGTGTTGAAGTCTCCTAAAATGAATGCATTGCAGTCTATTTCCCCCTTTAATTCTGTTATAATTTGTTTCACATATGTAGGTGATCCTGTGTTGGGTGCGTAGATATTTATAATAGTTATATCCTCTTGTTGGACTGACACCTTTATCATTTTGTAATGTCCTTATTTGTCTCTTGTTCCTTTCTTTGTTTTGAAGTCTATTTTTTCTGATATAAGTACTGCAACTTCTGCTTTTTTCTTACTTTATTGCATGAAATATCTTTTCCCATCCCTTTACTTTCAGTCTGTGTATTTCTTTGGGTTTAAAGTGGGTCTCTTGTAGACATCATATAGATGGGTCTTGTTTTTTCATCCATTCAGTGACTCTATGTCTTTTGATTGGTGCATTCAGACCATTTTCATTTAGGGTGATTATCAATAGGTATGTACTTTTTGCCATTGCAGGCTTTAGATTCGTCGTTACCGAAGGTTCAAGGGTAATTCCCTTACTACCTAGCAGTCTAATTTAACTCACTTTGTATGCTATTGCAAACACAACCTAAAGGTTCTTTTTTTTTTTCCTCCTTTTTCCTCCTCCTTCATTCTTTGTATGTTATGAATCATATTCTGTACTCTTTTCTCTCCCTTGGGTGACATCTATTTAGCCTTAGGAAAACGTCCATCTACAAGACTCCCTCCAAAATGCACTGTAGAGGTGGTTTGTGGGAGGTGAATTCTTTCAGCTTTTGCTTATCTGAAAGTTGTTTAATCCCTCCTTCAAATTTAAATGATAACCCTGCTGGGTAGAGTATTCTTGGTTCAAGGGCCTTCTGCTTCATTGCATTAAATATATTGTGCCACTCCCTTATGGCCTGTAAGGTTTCTGCTGAGAAATCTGATGATAGCCTGATGGGTTTTCCTTTGTATGTGATCTTTTTTCTCTCTCTAGGTGCTTTTAAAAGTCTGTCTTTATCCTTGATCTCTGCCATTTTAATTATTATATGTCTTGATGTTACCTTCCTTGGGTCCCTTGTGTTGAGAGATCTGTGCCCCTCCATGGCTTGAGAGACTATCTCCTTCCCCAGATTGGGGAAGTTTTCAGCAATGACCTCCTCAATGACACTTTCTATCCCATTTTCTCTGTCTTTTTATTCTGGTACCCCTATAATGCGAATATTGTTGCGTTTGGATTGGTCACACAGTTCTCTCAATATTCCTTCATTCTTAGAGATTGTTTTTTCTCTCTGTGCCTCAGCTTCTTTTTATTCCTCTTCTCTTATTTCTATTCCATTTACCGTCTCTTCTACTACATCTAATCTTAAATCCCTCCATTTTATGCTTTATTTAAGATGTGGAATTTCTTAATGATTAAATCTCCATCTTAAATTCGTTTCTGTGTTTTTGAATTTTTTTTTGTTCTTCCATAAGCATGTTTGTGATTTTTATTTTGAACTCTCTTTCAGGATGATTCATGAGTTCAGTTTCATTTAGCCCTTTTGCTGGGGTTTGTGAGATTTTGGTCTGAACCATGTTCTTTTGACATTTAATGTTTCTATGTGGTGCCCTGTAGTGCCCAGAAGCTCCAGTCTCTGGAGCTGCTCAGTCCTTAGGGTGAGGTTGGGGGTCTTGGGGAGCAGAGCTGTTGTCTACGGGGAGGAAAGTTCTGTTTCCTGATTCCCGTGTGCGGTGCCTCTCTCCAATATCAGAGCCAGTGGGCCGAGCACACAGATGTAACCCTTTGTGCTTAGGTGTCTCTAGCTGTTGTAGGTAGGGCTTCCCTCTAGCTAGCCTGACACCAGTGCAGTTACTGCCGCTTTGCGAGCCGGTGCTGTCAGACCAAGAGGAAGGCTTGGCAGGCTGCGTTTCACAGTGGGGGGCCTTGGGGCTGAGCAGCCAGCCGGGGGATGGAGCGCCTGAAGCTCCTCAAAGTTTCCAACCTGCTGGGCAGAGCGTGCTCAGACAACCTTGTCCAGGTCTCCCTTCTGCTGGCGCTGCAAGCTCCATGCAAACCCCGCCCCTTCAGCAGTAGTCTCACTGTTAGGAAGCCTCTCAGACTGCCTGCCTTTCCCCTGTCACAGAGCGGCAGTATGTGGATACCATCCTCCACAAATGGCCAGAATGGCAGTATCCCAAGCACTCTGCCTGTCCCAGTTCCCCCACTTCCAGAGCACCACCCAGTGTAGGTTTCTGCTTGCAAAGCTGATCTCCAGTACTAAGTGTTCATTAGTCCCAGGATTACACCCCCTCCCCACTCGGTTTCTCTTCCTCCCGCTGGTGAGCTGGGGTGGGGGAAGGGCATGGGTCCCGCCTGATCAAGGCTCTGGTACATTACCCTGTTTTGCGAGGTCTGCTCTGTTTGTGATGTCTGTATGCAGTCTGGTGCAGCCTTCTTTCCTGCTGCTGTTTTAGGGTTAGTTGTATTAATTAACTATATTTTCGTACTATTTGTGGTTTTGGAAGTTCTGGTTTTGGAAGTTCTCTCTCTCTCCTCTCATGCCACCATCTTGAATGAGTCATTTCTTTTTAATTTTAGACATTATAATAGGTGGGCAATAGTGTCTCACTGCAGTTTTAATTTCACTCTAATGATCGATAATGTTTAGCATCTTTTCCTGTGCTTATTTGCCATCCTTGTACTTTCTTTGATGACATGTCTATTCAAGTCTTTTGCCTACTTGTAAATTAATTGATTGTTTTATTACTATTAACTTTTTAAATTGTTTTTATGTTCTAGATACCAGTCCTTTATCTGAGTCTTTTTCCCTGTAGAGAGGGAAAATGGGTGGTAGGTAGATTGGAAGGGGAGGGAGATTGTATTCCATTTTTACCTTTTGATGACATATACATATACCTATTCAAACAGGTCATTTACTAAAATGTTTTTCATGCATGTGGTGAGAATTTAGAGTTAGAAAAAATTATTTTTAGCAATACAAAAAATAGGCATCCAAAATCCCCTCCAAAGAAACAACCACTGTTACATTCCTTCTGCAGACTTCTAGAAACTTACATATATTACAGAACTGTGTACATTTATATCCTTTTCTAATGTATAAATATGAATTATTCTAACCACTTAACCTTACCATTTTTACTTAGCAATTGAGAACGTACACATCTTCCTAATTCTTTTAATGCTGCATAGTGTCCATTGCACTAAGTTTCTGGCCAGATCCCTATTAGATATGTAGATAGTTCCCAGTTTTTGCTGTTATAAATGACACTGTGGTGAACATTTATACACACATTTTTTCTATAAATGCATAAGTGTAGTTGAGGTATAAATTCCTGGATGTAGTATTGCTGGATAAAAGGCTAAATACATTTAAAATTTGTTACTACCCGATTATCCTCCAAACTGATGGCTTTCCAACAGCATGTAAGTGGTTGCTTTCCTATCAGCAATGCTTTGTGTTATGAAATTTTGTCTTTGTTAATGTGATAGGTAAAAATGGATTTTGTTTAAATTTGCAGTTAGTAAGTAGTAGAGCCAAGAATTGAAGCCAGGTTTTTATTGAGTGGGTACTCTTACTACAAAGCTAGAACTAATATTCTTAACTACTGCACTGTTTTGCCTCAGCATAGTGAATAAGGAATATCTTTGCATATTTTATAAGGCATTTGCATTTCTTATTTATGTGCCCTTTATCCCTATTTCTATTATGGATTTACTATCATTTTTTAAAAATGTCTCATTACTAGCAGGCATCATAGAAATAATTCAGTTAGAAACATCAAGAGATGATAAAACTAGTGGGTAAAAGGTGAATGCAGAGCAGGATGTTTACAGAGTCTTTAAGTACTTCCTCCATAAAACACTGATTGATATAGAAAAAACACTGAATATAAAAGGGAAAAATGGAACTTTACAGAGGAGAAACCTGGCAGACACCAGCTCAGTCATGTGATCAAGGTTAACTTCACTAGTGATGGGACAAACCAAAATTGTGTACCACGTGATAAGATGCAACAAGAAGAGCACAGCATCTCGTCTGTGATTTTGTGCCTAAGATGCAAACTTTGAATCCAACCATGAGGAAGCATCAGACAATTGAGGAACACTCTAAAAAAGTAACTTTTCTGTAATCCTAAAAAATGTCAAGGTCATGAAAAACAGGAGAAGTAAGTTTGAAATTATTTCAAAAGAAAAACAAACCATTCTTGTTTCATAACTTGGGCCAATTCATTTTGTCAAACCAATATCAAAATTCACTAAGGTGAATGTATAACTAGTTTTTAAAGGTGTATTTATTACAAAAAATTAGTTATGCTTGATTCCTGAATTTCCTCTATTATTTCAAATCCAAGTCAGTTTTAAATCCATTACAAGCATACTTCAGAGATATTGCAGGTTCTATTCTAGACCACTGTAAATAAGTGAATATTGCAAAAAAGTGAGTCAAGTGAATATTTTGGTTTCCCAGTGCATATAAAAGTTATGCTTATACCATACTGTAATCTGTTACATGTCCATTATCACTATGTCTAAAAAAAAAGTATGTACCTTAATTAAAAATACTTTATTGCTAAAAATATGCAAACCATCATCTGAGCTTTCAGTGAGTCATAATCACAGAATTACTGATCACAGATCATCACAACAAATATAATAATATTGAAAAAAGCTTGAAATATTGCAAGAATTACCAAAATGTGACACACAGAATTAAGTGAGCAAATGCTGTTGGAAGAATGGCAATGATAGACTTGCTCAACACAGGGTTGCCACAAACCTTCAATTTGTAAAAAATGCAGTAACTGTGAAGTGTAATACAGTGAAGTGCAGTAAGACAAGATATGCCTGTATACAAAGTCTTTCCTCATTGTTCATGGATTTTATTCATTGGAATTTGACTGCTTGCCAAAATGTATTTGTAATCTCAAAATTAATACTCAACTTTATGATCATTCATGGTTATGCATAGAGCAATGAAAAGTTTGAGTCACCAGATGTACATGTTCCCAACTGAGATCTAACAAGGCGCTCTGCCTTCTTTTTTTTATTTCTTATACTTTAAACAAGTGTCCTTTTTGCAGTTTATTTAGTGCCTCATTTTTTTGCATTTTGGGTCTTTTTGCTGGTGATTTAAAATGCTCCCAAATGTAATGTTTGAAATACTGTCTAATGTTGCTAAGCACAAGAAGGCTGTGATGTACTTTATGAAGAAGGAAAAGTGTGCTAAATTAGCTTCATTAGGGCATAACAAAGATTGTAATGGTAGTTCACGTTAGGGCAGGAGGTATAGTACTGTTGGCTGTGAGGCAATGTTAATAAATTAATATGTTTTAAAAAATATTTATCTTTAAATGGAAACACAAATAAAGCAAGATTATGTATTGATTGGTTGACAAGAACGTGGGGCCAGAGGCTCACAGGAAACTAGCCTTGTATAACCCCTAGGAGCAGTGGTTCAGTGTTCACTAACATTTGCCGCAACTTTATAGAATACGACTACCATAATAACAGACTGAACTGACTTCCAGCATAAACACCCAACTTCCAGGTCAGGGAGGTATTACACACTTGCCTTCAAGCTCCAGATGATCATTGTCTATTCTTTGATTTCTTCCAAATTTTGAGGAAATAGGTAGAATTTTATTTAATAAAAAAGTTAATTTATATCTATCATTTGAATTTTGCTTTTTACTCAATACTCAGAGCCTGGAACATATATTAAAATAGATACAAAAATTCAGTGTTAAGTTCAGGTTTAAAAGGTAGACTCTTTTATCTGTGCTGTGGCAAGAATTGGGGAACCAGTCAACTCAGAAGAGCCAAGGGAGCAGGAAAGATGGTTTCCAGGGTGAACCATGTTCAAGGTCTTCAGTGAGCATATGCCCAGAAAGAACATTATCAAATTTCCTGCAGGTCCAAGGTTCACATTTACTTGTTACAGAACACAAATTATTAGGAAACATTAAAAATGTTGCCAAGATTGCTAACAAAGATTTTAGCTTAAAATAAGCTTGCAAATTGAAGTACTCAGATTAAGTATTGAAAGGAATATACTTATACTAAAAAATTACTTATCAGTTATCTAAAATTCAAATTAAGTGGTATCCTATATTTTTGCTAAATCTAACAGCCCTAGGCTTCCTTTTTTTAAAAAATGTTTAAAGGCACAAGAAGTATGAATCTCAGCAGGTGAAAAGCATGAAGGTTAATAAAAACAAATCTAAAAATCAAGCCTAAAATGATTCTGGATGATAGTCTGTCAAAGTATACAAAAACTTGTTTTTCAAAGGGAGTTTAAGTCAGCTTTCCCCAAAAGGGAGACTAGTTATTGTTCATTGCTGATATATATGAATACTATAGAATGGGACTGCTTTTAGGGCTACCACTGAAACTGGTTTAAAGAAGAAAATGCCAAGCCTTCAAGTTTTATGGCTAGAATGAAGCAACCTTTACTAGGAGCAAAGGAGAAAAAGTTCAGCTAGAGATTAAAATTAGCCCATTGATTGAAACAGTGCTGTGAATCAACAAGGGCTTAAATCTGTGGCCTTGAAGAAACATGTAACATTATAACTGCTTATCCTTAAGGATAATTATTTAAGGAGTTAAAACTTACTTGCTTACTTCCTCCTCACCTTTTGGGAAACATGACCCTTTATAAATTTCTGAGGTCTAAAATATTTTTTTATAACTATGTAAAATAGTTGTTGAAGAAAACTGATTTTTCTTTTACCTCATGTCACTAAAAAAACTCAATGCTTTTTTTTTAAAGATATACTGATTGACATATACTTTATTATAGGCAGTGAGGTCACTCAAGGAGACAATCGAGGACTGTTGGGATCAGGATGCGGAGGCTCGGCTTACTGCACAGTGTGCTGAAGAGAGGATGGCTGAACTTATGATGATATGGGAAAGAAACAAATCTGTGAGCCCAACAGTCAATCCAATGTCTACTGCTATGCAGAATGAGCGGTAAGACCCTGAGGGGTTGGTTTGTCATCCATGAGCTATTGAATACTGAAACCAGAGAACAGGATATAAATACCGTTAAACCTGTCTAATAGTGCAAAGATCAAACTCATACAATCTAATGTAATTTTTCTTTCAACATTCCTTTTCTTTCACTGAAAATTTTTGTTTGGTATAATTGCAAGATGGGATGTGTGTTCTTATATCTTAAAGATATCATAAAGTAGATTAGTCTTTATTAATGTTCCAACCTCTCTATAATAATAAAGATAAAACATTTTCATAGTTCCAAAAGTTTATAAGCGCTTCTACATATATTGTCTCATTTATCCTTTCTTGTTATTCCTCCTTCCCCTCCTTTTGTTTGTTTGGTTTTTGTTTGTTTTAAAAGAAATAGAACCATGAACCTGCCTATGTGTCTTACCACTGTTGCACTGGAAACTAAGGTTTCCAGGCTTGCTATCCAGTGCTCCTTCTTATAGAATATACTAGTACTTATATGTGGAGCAGTTCATAGGGTATTTCCATCTCATCATGAATATTATTTTATGAGACATTTCTTGCTAGAATTATGATTTGGGTTCTATCAATAAAACTAACAACTAAATAAAAGAGCTTTAAAAATACTCCTACAACTTGGGACTTGCACAATGTGCCATCTGTGTTTCTTTTTTCCATGTTTGGTGGAAAAAATCTTCCCACAAATTTGTCATTTTATCTAACACATGTTAAAAATTTTAAGAAAGACGTTCAGAAAAAATTTAGCCGGGAAAATTAAGATCAACACACTTGTATCTTGAATCATTTTCTTTGCTATTTTCTATTTTAATTTCTAAGACCTATTTGTATTATGAACTATAGGCCCAAATTGGGCTTACACTACTTATATTTGGGATGAATTAACTTAAGCATATAAACCCTTATTCCTTATATATCAGCAAGTCAAGGATGATACAGTGTGATTCTAAATATAAACTTTCTCTTTTCATGTACCTGAAGGTCGTCTTCGCCATCACCCCTTACCTGTGTTTCCCATGTGCCCTAGTATTGTATTTGTACCTCCCTTAAGAGTCAGCTACTGTTACTTTAAGTGCTTTTGAACTTGAGTGGTAAGAAGAAACCCTTGATGCATCCCCTTGCTTTGGTCATTTTTTTGCCTCCTGTGTCATTCAGCTCTGTCCCTCACATGCTCCTTCTCATGTTCAGTCACTCTAAATAGTTTCCCTGAAATCAGAGTTCATCCCATAGTTATTAGACTCTAGGTTTCATTGTATTAAATCTTACTTTCTATACCTCCTAACTTCCTTTTCTTATGCAGTACAAGGCTTCTCTTTTCTTCCCCTTCCTGCATTCCTAAGTAACTTCATCAGTGTTTTTTCATAGCCCTTTTCCTTTAGTTCTGTTCCTGCTTTTCTTCTAAAATATTTGGATCTAGTGATGTTCCCAATGTTTATACTTTGATTATTTTAGTTAAAGCTAATCCTGGCATTTATTTTAAGTAGCATAAGTATATCACACTGTGATCCTCAAGAACCATATTTGGATCTAGTGATGTTCCCAATGTTTATACTTTGATTATTTTAGTTAAAGCTAATCCTGGCATTTATTTTAAGTAGCATAAGTATATCACACTGTGATCCTCAAGAACCATCACTCTCAAAATGTGACAATGACTGTGAAGAACGCTTAATAACTAGAGAGCAGATCTGAATCATTGGTCTCTTATCTGAGTGACCCATTCGGCTCTACACTGTAGTCTCTAGGACTTTCACGGATATGGTTCAGTCTACCCAGGAAGATACATTCCATTGCTAGACCATGCCTCTTAACAGAAGTACATTGGAACAATCTACAAGATTATATTCTTTGAACATATGGCCACTGAAACTTACTTTGTAACATATTTGTTGAGTAGCCACTATGTATCTAGAATTATGGGAGTTCAAAATAAATGTAGGCCATGGTTCCTCCTCTTATGAAACTTTATATCTGGTTGTGCAAGTATACAACTCATAGAGATAATATTTGGTAATGTTACAAAACTATGGGGGAGATTTTTAGATTAAGTCTTTTAAACCAAAATAATGAACATCTGTAGAAATTATATATATATCTACATATGTTTTTCGGTAGGCTTACATCATATAAAACTAATATTTAGCAAAGTTATGAATCGACAATTATTTGAATAGAATTTTTTTTCTATTGTTAATCTACAATTATATGTGCAACATTATGGTTACTAGACAACCCATATAATCAAGAGCCCCCCATATACTCCATTACAGTTACAGTCCATCAGCGTAGTTAGATGCTATAGAATCACTACTTGTCTTCTCTGAGTTGCACAACCCTCCCCTGACCCCCCACATACATTATGTCTGCTAACCATAATGCCCCTTTTTCCCCCCTGTCTCCCTTTCCACGCATCCTCTCCAGTCCCTTTCCCTTTGGTTTCTGTTAGTCCATTCTTGGGTACTGTGAGTCTGCTCCTGTTTTGTTCCTGCAGTTTTTTTTTCTTTGTTCTTATACTCCACATATGAGTGAAATCATTTGATACTTGTCTTTCTCCGCTTGGCTTATTTCACTGAGCATAATACCCTCTAGCTCCATACATGTTTTTGCAAATGGTACGATTTGTTTTCCTCTTATGGCTGAATAATATTCCATTGTGTATATGTACCACATCCTCTTTATCCATTCATCTACTGTTGGACACTTAGGTTGCTTCCATTTCTTGGCTATTGTAAATAGTGCTATGATAAACATAGGAGTGCATATGTCTTTTTGAAACTGGGCTGCTGCATTCTTAGGGTAAATTCCTAGGAGTGGAATTCCTGGGTCAAATGGTATTTCTATTTGGAGTTTTTTGAGGAACGTCCATACTGCTTTGCATTCCCACCAGCAGTGTAGGAGGGTTCCCTTTTCTCCACATCCTCGCCAACATTTGTTGTTGTTTGTCTTTTGGATGTTGGCCATCCTTACTGGTGTGAGGTGATATCTCATTGTGGTTTTAATTTGCATTTCTCTGATGATTAGCGATGTGGAGCATCTTTTCATGTGCCTGTTGGCCATCTGAATTTCTTCTTTGGAGAAGTGTCTATTCAGATCCTCTGCCCATTTTTTGATTGGATTGTTTGCTTTTCATTTGTTGAGTTGCATGAGTTCTTTATATATTTTGGATGTCAACCCCTTATCGGATATACATTTATGAATATATTCTCTCATACTGTAGGATGTCTTTTTGTTCTGCTGATGGTGTCCTTTGCTGTACAGAAGCATTTCAGCTTGATATAGTCCCACTTGTTCATTTTTGCTTTTGTTTCCCTTACCCCTGGAGATATGTTCATGAAGAAGCTGCTCATGTTTATGTCCAAGAGATTTTTGCCTATGGTTTTTTCTAAGAGTTTTATGGTTTCATGACTTAAATTCAGGTCCTTGATCCATTTTGAGTTTACTTTTAGTATGGGGTTAGACAGTAATCCAGTTTCAATCTCTTACTTGTAGCTGTCCAGTTTTGCCAACACCAGCTGTTGAAGAGGCTGTCATATCCGCATTGTATATCCATGGCTTCTTTATCGTATATTAATTCAGCATATATGTTTGGGTTAATGTCTGGACTTTCTATTCTGTTCCACTGGTGTGTGGGTCTGTTCTTGTGCCAATACCAAATTGTCTTGATTACTGTGGCCTTGTAGTACAGCTTGAAGTCTGGGAGCATAATTCCCCATTTTATTCTTCCTTCTCAGGATTGCTTTGGCTATTTGGGGTCTTTTGTGGTTCCATATGAATTTTAGAATTATTTCTTCCAGTTCATTGAAGAATGCTGTTGGTAGTTTGATAGGGATTGCATTGAATCTGTAGATCACTTTAGGTAGTATAGCCATTTTGACAATATTTATTCTTCCTAGCCAAGAGCATGGGATGCATTTCCATTTGTTAGTGTCCTCTTTAATTTCTCTTAGGACTGTCTTGTAGTTTTCAGGGTATAGGTCTTTCACTTCCTTTGTTAGGTTTCTTCCTAGGTATTTTATTCTTTTTGATACAATTATGAATGGAATTGTTTTCCTGATTTCTCTTTCTGTTAGCTCACCGTTAGTGTATAGGAAAGCAACAGATTTCTGTGTGTTAATTTTGTATCCTGCAATTTTGCTGAATTCAGATATTAGTTCTAGTAGTTTTGGAGTGGAGTCTTTAGGGTTTTTTATGAACAATATCATGTCATCTGCAAATAGTGACAGTTTGACTTCTTCTTTACCAATCTGGATGCCTTGCATGTCTTTGTTTTGTCTGATTGCCATGGCTAGGACCTCCAATACTATGTTGAATAACAGTGGAGAGAGTGGGCATCCCTGTCTTGTTCCCAATCTTAGATGAAAAGCTTTCAGCTTCTCGCTATTAAGTATGATGTTAGCTGTGGGTTTGTCATATATAGCCTTTATGATGTTGAGGTACTTGCCGTCGATACCCATTCTGTTAAGAGTTTTAATCATGAAAGGATTCTGAATTTTGTCAAACGCTTTTTCAGCACCTATGGAGATGATCATGTGGTTTTTGTTCTCCTTTTTATTGACGTGATGGATGATGTAGATGGATTTTCGAATGTTGTTCTATCCTTGCATCCCTGGGATGAATCCCACTTGATCATGGTGTATGATCCTCTTGATGTATTTTTGAATTCGGTTTGCTAATATTTTGTTGAGTATTTTTGCATCTACGTTCATCAAGGATATTGGTCTGTAATTTTGTTTTTTAGTGAGGTCTTTGCCCGGTTTTGGTATTAGAGTAATGCTGGCTTCATAGAGAGAGTTTGGAAGTATTCCCTCCTCTTCTATTTTTTGGAAAACTTTAAGGAGAATGGGTGTTATTTCTTCTCTATATGTCTGGTAGAATTCAGAGGTGAATCCATCAGGTCCAGGGCTTTTGTTCTTGGGTAGTTTTTTGATTACCGATTCAATTTCGTTGCTGGTGATTGGTCTGTTTAGTTTTTCTGTTTCTTGTTTGGTCAGTTTTGGAAGGCTGTATTTTTCTAAGAAGTTGTCCATTTCTTCTAGGTTTTCCAGCTTGTTAGCATATAGATTCTCATAATATTCTCTTACAATTCTTTGTATTTCTGTGGGGTCCATCATTATTTTTCCTTTCTAATTTCTGATTCTGTTTATGTGTGTAGATTCTCTTTTTCTCTTAATGAGTCTGGCTAGGAGTTATTCTATTTTGTTTATTTTTTCAAAGAACCAGCTCTTGGTTTCATTGATTTTTTTCTATTGTTTTATTCTTCTCAATTTTATTTATTTCTTCTCTGATCTTTATTATGTCTCTCCTTCTGGTGACTTTGGGCCTCCTTTGTTCTTCTTTTTCCAATTTCAATAATTGTGTCTTTAGACTGTTCATTTGGGAATGTTCTTCCTTCTTTAAATAGACCTGGATTGCAATATACTTTCCTCTTAGAACTGCCTTCACTGCGTCCCACAGAAGTTTGGCTTTGTGTTGTTGTTGTCATTAGTCTCCATATATTCTTTGATTTCTGTTTTGATTTGGTCGTTAACCCATTGATTCATTAGGAGAATGTTGTTAAGTCTCCATGTATTTGTGAGCCTTTTTGATTTCTTTGTAAAATTTATTTCTAGTTTTATACCTTTGTTATCTGAGAAGTTGGTAGGTAGGATTTCAATATTTTTTAATTTACTGAGGTTCTTTTTGTGGCCTAGTATGTGGTCTATTCTGGAAAATGTTCCATGTGCACTTGAGAAGAATGTGTATC
>JAQQAC010000477.1:35776952-35820194 GCA_029783875.1 Phataginus tricuspis
CATTGTGGAAAGCAGTGTAGGAGGGTTCCCTTTTCTCCACATCCTCGCCAACATTTGTTGTTGTTTGTCTTTTGGATGTTGGCCATCCTTACTGGTGTGAGGTGATATCTCATTGTGGTTTTAATTTGCATTTCTCTGATGATTAGCGATGTGGAGCATCTTTTCATGTGCCTGTTGGCCATCTGAATTTCTTCTTTGGAGAAGTGTCTATTCAGATCCTCTGCCCATTTTTTGATTGGATTGTTTGCTTTTCATTTGTTGAGTTGCATGAGTTCTTTATATATTTTGGATGTCAACCCCTTATCGGATATACATTTATGAATATATTCTCTCATACTGTAGGATGTCTTTTTGTTCTGCTGATGGTGTCCTTTGCTGTACAGAAGCATTTCAGCTTGATATAGTCCCACTTGTTCATTTTTGCTTTTGTTTCCCTTACCCCTGGAGATATGTTCATGAAGAAGCTGCTCATGTTTATGTCCAAGAGATTTTTGCCTATGGTTTTTTCTAAGAGTTTTATGGTTTCATGACTTAAATTCAGGTCCTTGATCCATTTTGAGTTTACTTTTAGTATGGGGTTAGACAGTAATCCAGTTTCAATCTCTTACTTGTAGCTGTCCAGTTTTGCCAACACCAGCTGTTGAAGAGGCTGTCATATCCGCATTGTATATCCATGGCTTCTTTATCGTATATTAATTCAGCATATATGTTTGGGTTAATGTCTGGACTTTCTATTCTGTTCCACTGGTGTGTGGGTCTGTTCTTGTGCCAATACCAAATTGTCTTGATTACTGTGGCCTTGTAGTACAGCTTGAAGTCTGGGAGCATAATTCCCCATTTTATTCTTCCTTCTCAGGATTGCTTTGGCTATTTGGGGTCTTTTGTGGTTCCATATGAATTTTAGAATTATTTCTTCCAGTTCATTGAAGAATGCTGTTGGTAGTTTGATAGGGATTGCATTGAATCTGTAGATCACTTTAGGTAGTATAGCCATTTTGACAATATTTATTCTTCCTAGCCAAGAGCATGGGATGCATTTCCATTTGTTAGTGTCCTCTTTAATTTCTCTTAGGACTGTCTTGTAGTTTTCAGGGTATAGGTCTTTCACTTCCTTTGTTAGGTTTCTTCCTAGGTATTTTATTCTTTTTGATACAATTATGAATGGAATTGTTTTCCTGATTTCTCTTTCTGTTAGCTCACCGTTAGTGTATAGGAAAGCAACAGATTTCTGTGTGTTAATTTTGTATCCTGCAATTTTGCTGAATTCAGATATTAGTTCTAGTAGTTTTGGAGTGGAGTCTTTAGGGTTTTTTATGAACAATATCATGTCATCTGCAAATAGTGACAGTTTGACTTCTTCTTTACCAATCTGGATGCCTTGCATGTCTTTGTTTTGTCTGATTGCCATGGCTAGGACCTCCAATACTATGTTGAATAACAGTGGAGAGAGTGGGCATCCCTGTCTTGTTCCCAATCTTAGATGAAAAGCTTTCAGCTTCTCGCTATTAAGTATGATGTTAGCTGTGGGTTTGTCATATATAGCCTTTATGATGTTGAGGTTCTTGCCGTCGATACCCATTCTGTTAAGAGTTTTAATCATGAAAGGATTCTGAATTTTGTCAAACGCTTTTTCAGCACCTATGGAGATGATCATGTGGTTTTTGTTCTCCTTTTTATTGACGTGATGGATGATGTAGATGGATTTTCGAATGTTGTTCTATCCTTGCATCCCTGGGATGAATCCCACTTGATCATGGTGTATGATCCTCTTGATGTATTTTTGAATTCGGTTTGCTAATATTTTGTTGAGTATTTTTGCATCTACGTTCATCAAGGATATTGGTCTGTAATTTTGTTTTTTAGTGAGGTCTTTGCCCGGTTTTGGTATTAGAGTAATGCTGGCTTCATAGAGAGAGTTTGGAAGTATTCCCTCCTCTTCTATTTTTTGGAAAACTTTAAGGAGAATGGGTGTTATTTCTTCTCTATATGTCTGGTAGAATTCAGAGGTGAATCCATCAGGTCCAGGGCTTTTGTTCTTGGGTAGTTTTTTGATTACCGATTCAATTTCGTTGCTGGTGATTGGTCTGTTTAGTTTTTCTGTTTCTTGTTTGGTCAGTTTTGGAAGGCTGTATTTTTCTAAGAAGTTGTCCATTTCTTCTAGGTTTTCCAGCTTGTTAGCATATAGATTCTCATAATATTCTCTTACAATTCTTTGTATTTCTGTGGGGTCCATCATTATTTTTCCTTTCTAATTTCTGATTCTGTTTATGTGTGTAGATTCTCTTTTTCTCTTAATGAGTCTGGCTAGGAGTTATTCTATTTTGTTTATTTTTTCAAAGAACCAGCTCTTGGTTTCATTGATTTTTTTCTATTGTTTTATTCTTCTCAATTTTATTTATTTCTTCTCTGATCTTTATTATGTCTCTCCTTCTGGTGACTTTGGGCCTCCTTTGTTCTTCTTTTTCCAATTTCAATAATTGTGTCTTTAGACTGTTCATTTGGGAATGTTCTTCCTTCTTTAAATAGACCTGGATTGCAATATACTTTCCTCTTAGAACTGCCTTCACTGCGTCCCACAGAAGTTTGGCTTTGTGTTGTTGTTGTCATTAGTCTCCATATATTCTTTGATTTCTGTTTTGATTTGGTCGTTAACCCATTGATTCATTAGGAGAATGTTGTTAAGTCTCCATGTATTTGTGAGCCTTTTTGATTTCTTTGTAAAATTTATTTCTAGTTTTATACCTTTGTTATCTGAGAAGTTGGTAGGTAGGATTTCAATATTTTTTAATTTACTGAGGTTCTTTTTGTGGCCTAGTATGTGGTCTATTCTGGAAAATGTTCCATGTGCACTTGAGAAGAATGTGTATCCTGCTGCTTTTGGGTACAGAGTTCTGTAGATATCTGTTAGGTCCATCTGTTCTAGTGTGTTGTTCAGTGCCTCTGTGTCTTTACTTATCCTCTGCCTGGTTGATCTAGCCTTTGGAGTGAGTGGTGTGTTAATGTCTCCTAAAATAATTGCATTGCTGTCTATTTCCTCCTTCACTTCTGTTAGTATTTGTTTCACATATGCTGACGCTCCTGTGTTGGGTGCATATATATTTATAATGGTTATATCTTCTTGTTGGACTGACCCCTTTAATATTATGTAATGTCCTTCTTTATCTCTTGCTACTTTCTTCGTTTTGAAGTCTATTTTGTCTGATACAAGTACTGCAACACCTGCTTTTTTCTCTTTGTTGTTTGCATGAAATATCTTTTTCCATCCCTTCACTTTTAGTCTGTGTATATCTTTGGGTTTGAGGTGAGTCTCTTGTAAGCAGCATATAGATGGGTCTTGCTTTTTTTTCCACTCTGTTACTCTGTGTCTTTTGATTGGTGCATTCAGTCCGTTTACATTTAGGGTGATTATTGATAGATATGTAGTTATTGCCATTGCTGGCTTTAGATTCTTGGTTACCAAAGGTTCAAGGGTTACCTCTTTACTATCTAAGAATCTAAGTTAACTTTCTTGTTAAGTTATTGTGAACGCCATCTGATGTTTCTTTATCTCTCCCTTCCTATTCTTCCTCCTCCTTTCTTTATATATTAGGTGTTTTAATCTTTGTCTTTAGTTAGTATTTGGATGGTCGGCTTTCTTTGCTATGATTTTATTTTCTCTGGTGACATCTTTTTAGCCTTAGGGGTGCTTCCCTCTAGAGCAGTCTGTTTAAGATATCCTGAAGTGGTGGTTTATGAGAGGCAAACTCTCTCAACTTTCCTTTGTCTTGTAATTATTTAATCCCTTCGTCATATTTAAATGATAATCGTGCTGGATACAATATTCTTGGTTCGAGGTCCTTCTGTTTCATTACGTTAAATATATCATGCCATTCTCTTCTGGCCTGTAAAGTTTCTGTTGAGAAGTCTGATGACAGTCTGATGGGTTTTCCTTTGTAGGTGATCTTTTTTCTCTGTTGTAGCTGCCTTGAATACTCTGTCTTTATCTTTGATCTTTGCCATCTTAATTATTATGTGTCTTGGTGTTGTCTTCCTTGGGTCCCTTGTATTAGGAGATCTGTGGGCTTCCATGGACTGCGAGACTATTTCCTTCCGCAACGTGGGAAGTTTTCAGCAATTATTTCTTCAAAGACACTTTCTATCCCTTTTTCTCTGTCTTCTTCCTCTGGTACTCCTATAATGCGAATATTGCTTCGTTTGGATTGGTCACACAGTTCTCTCAATATTCTTTCATTCTTAGAGATCCTTTTATCTCTCTCTGCCTCAGCTTCTTTGTATTCCTGTTCCCTGTTTTGTATTTCATTGATAGTGTCTTGAACCTCATCCTGTCTGCTGCTAAGCCCATCGATGGCTTGTCTCCTTTCTGCTTTGTCTTTCCTCATTTGCTCCCTCAGCTCTTGCACATTTTTCTGTAGATCCATCAGCATGGCTATGACTTTTATTCTGAATTCTTTTTCAGGAAGGCTCTGCATGTCCATTCCTTCAGATTCTCTGGGGTGGTGTGTGACTGAAGCTTTGTCTTTATCATATTCTTCTGTCTTCTCATGACTATGGAATTGGTTGTTGGTAGTTGTCACGTATGTCAGCTGGGCTCTTTATGACTTTAAAAAGGAAAGAGAAGAAAGGAGAGAAAAAGAAAAGAAAAAAAAACGCCCACCAGTAGTGGTTTCTGTGTGAATGCTGTAGGTGGCGCTGTTGCTCCACTATTCCAGAGCTGTGGCCACTCTGCACGGCCCTTTAAAGCTGTGGCCAGGGTGAAAATGAATGGGAGCCTGTTGAGCTCTGTGGGAGTCCTAATTATGGCTACCCTTTCCCAGTCGCCTGCTATGGGGTCTGACGCTCCGCAGGACTCCCAGTCTGCTGGGCTGAGTGTGCCCCGGCGATGAGGTTCTCTTTTGGACTCCCGTCTCTTTAAGACCGCTGCAAAACAAAGCACGTGCTTTTCTCCTTTTTTTTTTCTTCTCTTTTCTCCTTCCCTGAGCCAGGGAAGCAAACAGGCATGTTCCCGTTGTGACTCTGCGCCCTCCATCTCTCCAATCTCCGCCACACTGCGCTTTGTGGGCCCGCGTTCCCAGGGCCGATCTGGGGCTGGTTATCTCCTGGGCCTGCACTTCCACTCCCTCCCGGCTCTGAATCCTCTCCTCCCGCTGGTGTGCTGGGGTGGGGGAGTGCTCGGGTTCTGCCAGGTCGCGGTTCACGGTTCCGTTTCTTACCTGCCTTGCCAGCTGCCGAGTCCTCTCAGGTGTGTCTGCACGGTGTGCGCTTTCCTGTGTGCTGTGGTCTCTTTTTTAGGAACAGTTGCATTTGCTGTGTTTTTGTGGATAAATATAATGTTGGGAGGAAAATTCTGCCGCTCCGTTCACGCCGCCATCTTCCCGGAACTTGGATGTTGAATTTTGTCAAATGCTTTTTCAGCATCTTTGGAGATGATCATGTGTTTTTTGTTTTCTTTTTGTTGATGTGGTGGATGATGTTGATGGGTTTTTGAATGTTGTACCATCCTTGCATCCCTGGGATGAATCCCACTTGATCATGGTGTATGATCCTCTTGATGTATTTTTGAACTTACTTTGCTAATATTGTGTTGTGTATTTTTGCATCTATGTTCATCAGGGATATTGGTTTGTAATTTTCTTTTTTGGTGGGGTCTTTGCCTGGTTTTGGTATTAGTGATGCTTGTTTCATTGAATGAGTTTGGAAGTATTCCCTCCTCTTCCATGTTTTGGAAAACTTTAAGGAGAATGGGTATTATTTCTTCTCTGTATGTCTGATAAAATTCAGAGGTGAATCCATCTGGCCCAGGGGTTTTGTTCTTGGGTAGTTTTCTGATTACCAATTCAATTTCTTTGCTGGTAATTGGTCTGTTTGGGTTTTCTGTTTCTTGCTTGGTCAGTCTTGGAAGGTTGTATTTTTCTAAGTGGTTGTCCATTTCTTCTAGGTTTTCCAGCTTGTTAGCATGTAGATTTTCATAGTATTCTCTAATAATTCTTTGTATTTCTGTGGGATCCATCGTGATTTTTCCTTTCTCATTTCTGATTCTGTTTATGTGTGTAGATTCTCTTTTTCTCTTAACAAGTCTGGCTAGGGGTTTATCTATTTTGTTTATTTTTTCAAAGAATCAGCTCTTGTTTTCATTGATTTTTTTCTATTAATTATTCTTCTCAATTTTATTTATTTCTTCTCTAATCTTTATTATGTTGCTCCTTCTGGTGACTTTGGGCCTCATTTGTTCTTCTTTTTCCAATTTCAATAATTGTGACTTTAGACTACTCATTTGGGATTTTTTTTCCTTCTTTAAATAGTCCTGGATTGCAATATACTTTCTTCTTAGAACTTCTGTTGTTGTTGTCCTTTGTCTCCATATATTCTTTGATCTCTGTTTTAATTTGGTCATTGATCCATGAATTATTTAGGAGCATGTTGTTAAGCCTCCAAGTATTTGTGAGCCTTTTTGTTTTCTTTGTACAATTTATTTTCAGTTTTATACCTTTGTGATCTGAGAAGTTGGTTGGTAAAATTTCAATATTTTTGAATTTATTCAGGTTCTTTTTGTGGCCAAGTATGTGATCTATTTTGGAAAGTGTTCCATGTGCAGTTGAGAAGAATGTGTATCCTGCTGCTTTTGGGTGTAGAGTTCTGTAGATGTCTGTTAGGTCCATCTGTTTTAGCGTGTTGTTCAGTGCCTCTGTGTCTTTAGTTATTTTCTGTCTGGTTGATCTGTCCTTTGGAGTGAGTGGTGTGTTGAAGTCTCCTCAAATGAATGCATTGCTTTCTATTTCCTCCTTTAATTCTGTTAGTATTCGTTTCACATATGCCGGCACTCCTGTGTTGGGTGCATATGTATTTAAAGTGGTTATATCCTCTTGTGGGACTGACCCCCTTATCATTATGTAATGTCCTTCTTTATCTCTTGCTACTTTCTTTGTTTTGAAGTCTATTTTGTCTGATACAAGTACTGCAACACCTGCTTTTTTCTCCTTGTTGTTTGCATGAAATATCTTTTTCCATCCCTTCACTTTTAGTCTGCGAATATCTTTGGGTTTGAGGTGTGTCTCTTGTAAGCAGCATATAGATGAGTCTTGCTTTTTTATCGATTCAGTAACTCTGTGTCTTTTGATTGGTGCCTTTAGTCCATTTACATTTAGGGTGATTATCAGTTGATATGTACTTATTGCCATTCCTGACTTTTAGATTCGTGGTTACCAAAGGTGCAAGGTTAGCTTCTTTTCTATTTAACAGTCTAACTTAACTTTCTTGTTAAGTTATTGTAAACACAGTCTGATGATTCTTTATTTCTCTCCCTTCTTATTCTTCCTCCTCCATTCTTTATATACTAGGTGTTTTATTATTTGCTTTTAGTTAGTATTTGGATGGTTGGCTTTCTTTGCTATGATTTTATTTTGTCTGGTGACATCTTTTTAGCCTTAGGGGTGCTTCCCTCTAGAGCAATTCGTTTAAGATATCCTGTAGTGGTGGTTTATGAGAGGCAAACTCTTTCAACTTTCCTTTGTCTGGAAATTGTTTAATCCCTCCGTCATATTTAAATGATAATCGTGCTGGAAACAATATTCTTGCTTCAAGGCCCTTCTGTTTCATTACGTTAAATATATCATGCCATTCTCTTCTGGCCTGTAAGGTTTCTGTTGAGAAGTCTGATGATAGTCTGATGGGTTTTCTTTTGTAGGTGATCTTTTTTCTCTCTCTAGCTGCCTTTAATACTCTGTCCTTATCTTTGATCTTTGCCATTTTAATTATTATGTGTCTTGATGTTTTCTTCCTTGGGTCCCTTGTGTTCGGAAATCTGTGGGCTTCTGTGGATTGCGAGACTATTTCTTTCCCCAGCGTGGGGAAGTTTTCAGGAATTATTTCTTCAAAGACACTTTCTACCCCTTTTTCTCTCTCTTCTTCTTCTGGTACTCCTATAATGTGAATATTGTTCCCTTTGAATTGGTCACACAGTTCTCTTAATATTCTTTCATTCCTAGAGATCCTTTTATCTCTCTCTGCCTCAGCTTCTCTGTATTCCTGTTCTCTGATTTCAATTCCATTAACTGTCTCTTACACCTCGTCTAGTCTGCTCTTCAGCCCGCCAATCGATTGTTTCATTTCTGTAATATCTCTCCTCACTTCCTCCCTTAGCTCTTGCATATTTCTCTGTTGATCCATCAGCATGGTTATGACTTTTATTCTGAATTCTTTTTCAGGAAGATTGTTTAAATCTATCCCACCAGGCCCTCTCTCTGGGGTTGTCTGGGTGAGTCTTGACTGGACCATATTCCTCTGTCTTTTCATGGTGATAGAAGTGGTCACAGGCAGGTGCCATGTGTGTCAGCTGGGAGAACAAAGTCCCTTCCTGCTTGTTGTTCTCCTTGCCCTTCTCCACAGCCTGTGCCAGTTACCCGCACACTAGGAGGCAGTCTCTGGGATAATCCTCTAAACTGCCGTGGACGGGGCCGCCCTCAGACTAGACTAGAGTACTGTGGGTGTTTGCAGCCACTCCGGGTGCGTTCTGCACCCCTTGGTGCCTTTCGGCTCTTGCTCTGGCTCCTGCCGCCCTTCCCGCTTCGCTGCGTGCCTGCCGGGAGGAGATTCTTTGCGAACCTTCCCGGTTAGCTGTGCGCCCGCCCGGAGGCGATTTTTTGCGGCCCTTCCCTGTTAGCTGCACGCCCGCCAAGAGGAGATTCTTTGCAGCCCTTCCCGGTTAGCTGCGCTCCCGCCAAGAGGAGATTCTGTGGGGCCCTTCCCTGTTAGCTGCGCGCCCGCCAAGAGGAGATTCTGTGCGGCCCTTCCCTGTTAGCTGTGCACTCGCCGGGAGGGTATTCTGTGTAGTTGTTGTGGGCTGGGCCGCTCTCCCGCAGTTCTGCATCTGTGGCGGATCTGCCGCAGCACCGGCTGGGGGGAACAAATGGCAGGCTGCTTATCTCTGTGAGGGGCTTTGGGGCTGCTTTATCAGGCAGCCGGTTAATGGGCATGAAGTTCCTCAAGATTCCCAGCCTGCTGGGTTGAGTGCACTGGGACGATTTTGTTGCACTGTTGGTCCCTTGTTTCTTTAAGACTTTTAAGAAAGCGCCTGCTTTTCTTTTGTCCCAGGGGAGCCAGCTTTGGGGACCTGCTCGCAGTCTCCATCTTGGATCCTGCCCTTCCATTTCTCTAATCTCCAGTACACCATGCGATGTGTGTCTGTGCTCCCGGTGCAGATCACCAGGGTGGTTATTTAGCAGTGCTGTGCTTCCACTCCCTCCCCACTCCGATTCTTTTCTTCCTGCCGGTGCACTGGGATGGGGGAGTGCTCGGGTCCCACCGGGTCGTGGCTTTGTATCTTACCTGCTTCGTGAGGCGCTGAGTTCTTGCAGGTGTAGCTGTAGTCTGGCTGTTGTACTGTATCTTCTGGTCTCTCTTTTAGGAATAGTTGTATTTGTTGTATTTTCACAAATATATATATGGTTTTGGGAGGAGATTTCCACTGTCCTACTCACGCTGCCATCTTCCCGGAACCTCTCTGATTAGAATTTTTAAGTAACCACTAGAATAATGTGGATTAGGAATAAAATAAAAAGTAGTTCATACTTTAAAATCAGAGCTTTAAACTTGGAGATCCAGTTTGCCATAAATGCACATTCTTATTTTTTCTTTCTTTAAGCAACCTGTCACATAATAGGCGTGTGCCAAAGATTGGACCTTATCCAGATTATTCTTCTTCTTCATACATTGAAGACTCTATCCATCACACTGACAGCATTGTGAAGAATATTTCCTCTGAGCTTTCAATGTCTAGCACACCTCTGACTATAGGGGAAAAGAACCGAAACTCAATTAACTATGAACGGCAGCAAGCACAAGCTAGAATCCCCAGCCCTGAAACAAGTGTCACCAGCCTCTCCACCAATACAACCACCACAAACACCACTGGCCTCACTCCAAGCACTGGCATGACCACTATATCTGAGATGCCATACTCAGATGAAACAAATCTGCATGCCACAAATGCTTCACAGCCAATTGGGCCAACCCCTGTCTGCTTACAACTGACAGAAGAAGACTTGGAGACCAATAAGCTGGATCCAAAAGAAGTTGATAAGAACCTCAAGGAAAGTTCTGATGAGAATCTCATGGAACATTCTCTAAAACAGTTCAGTGGGCCAGACCCACTGAGTAGTACCAGTTCTAGCTTGCTTTACCCACTGATAAAGCTTGCAGTAGAAGTAACTGGACAGCAGGACTTCACACAGGCTGCAAATGGCCAAGCATGTTTAATTCCTGATGTTCCACCTGCTCAGATCTATCCTCTCCCCAAGCAACAGAACCTTCCTAAGAGACCTACTAGTTTGCCTTTAAACACCAAAACTTCAACAAAGGAGCCCCGGCTGAAATTTGGCAGCAAGCACAAATCAAACTTGAAACAAGTAGAAACTGGAGTTGCCAAGATGAATACAATCAATGCTGCAGAACCTCATGTAGTGACAGTCACCATGAATGGTGTGGCAGGTAGAAACCACAATGTTAACTCCCATGCTACCACTACACAGTATGCCAATGGGGCAGTACCATCTGGCCAGACAGCCAACACAGTGGCACATAGGGCACAAGAAATGCTGCAGAATCAGTTCATTGGTGAGGACACCCGGCTGAATATTAATGCCAGTCCTGACGAGCATGAACCTTTGCTGAGACGAGAGCAACAGGCTGGCCACGATGAAGGTGTTCTGGACCGCCTTGCGGACAGGAGGGGGCGGCCACTGGAAGGCCGAACTAACTCCAATAACAACAACAGTAATCCATGTTCAGAGCAAGATGTTCTTACCCAGGGTCTTCCAAGCACAGTCGCAGATCCTGGACCCTCAAAGCCTAGAAGAGCACAGAGGCCTAATTCTTTGGATCTTTCGGCCACAAATGTCCTTGATGGCAGCAGTTTGCAATGTAAGTGGAGGGATCCTATAACCTCCCCTGCTTGTCTTTTGAGACTATTTAAGTAACTACTTAGGTAGAACCAGGTTTCAATCAGCAGTTATTTACATCTACCACTTTTGGAAATACAATAATCCACGTTGTTGGACCTCAGAGGTGATTGGGCTGTTGTGAAAAAAAAAAAAAAGATCATTCTGTTGTTGAGAACTAAGAAGTCAATGTCACAATAGTTAGAATAATTATCAATTTAATACATGCCTTATGTAGCTGCAACTTGCATACTTGCTGTGAATGGTTGAGATTAATACTCAAGTTTAATAGTCCCAAGTAAAATGATGCCAGTGTGACTTTAAAATGATGGCAGTATGAGCACATTAATATTTATTATGCACACATTTAGATTTTACCAGACTAACCCTAAGAAATCTTAAAAGTCCAGAGAAAATTCAGAAATGTCACTATAAAGAAATTATAAAGTTTTTCTAGTTTTTTTAGTGTCATCATCTTTTACAAGACTTATGTATTGAGTCTCCCGCATAATTATGTTTAACAACTTAAATAACCTGATACTTGGTTTCTTGTCTTAAAGGTATGTTAATACAAGACAGGAGAGCTCCCCAAAATCTTTAACAGTCATCATTATACAAAATGATTTCTTTTTTAGACCAACAGCATTTATTTTAAAAAAACAAAGTTACATTTTTTTGGTTGTTTTCAAGGACTACAAAATGGTCTGAAAATGCAGCTCTCAAAAATTAATCAGTAGAAGATAATTCTTCTTATGGGGAGGGGTATGTCTACAGTTGTGACAGCCAAAAATGTCTCTGGACATTGCCAAACATCCCCTGAGGAACAAAATCTCTCTCCAGTTGAGAACCACTGATAAAAATTAAATTAGAAGTGTGTGTCTGTAGCCATTGCATAGTAAAGAGGAGAAATATTTGAGGAGGTAGCTTCCAGGATTCAAAAACTATGATCTGATTCAATAAAAAATCTCTCACATGTTTAAAAAACAAGTGACGTCTGACACCTTCTTTGTTGTTTCACTTTTGTCTTATTCATTAATTTAAGCAAAAATATGAAGCAGCATTCATGTTAGAGTCAGAGTGGTTCATCAGTTATAGCTACAGGTTGGCTAGGGATACAAGCTTTGCAACAGTCAATTAAGGCATTCTGTGAAAATTGTGTGGAACTTACAAGAAAAGCATTGTATAGTTCATTATTAAAAAAAAAACAAAAAATAATAATCAGTAGAATCTAGGCCCTGGTTTGAGCAGCTTGTATTATAGACCAGTTGGCACACCCTATGGCGGTGCTCTATATAAGTAAAGTGTCTCATCAGGTATGGAAAGGGGGAATTACTGGAAGGTTTGTACTCTAGTATTTCTGTCATTATTCTGAAAAATATTATATACCAAGAGCCATTCAAATCTGATCCACTTTGATCATTAAGTAGAATGAACAAATGCATTTTGCCAAGTTAGGATAGCTGAGAATACAGCTGAGAACTTTGAATTTTCTTCTTTGTTTTTGGAAATGTCTGTTAGCAACTCCTGCAGACATTAGTTTGATCTGTTCTTGAGTTATAACCCTTTTTATTTTTTAATAGTTTCTTTATATATAATACATTTTCCTGTACTTTTATTTTCAATAGGTGAGTCAACACAAGATGGCAAATCAGGATCTGGTGAAAAGATCAAGAAACGTGTGAAAACTCCCTATTCTCTTAAGCGGTGGCGCCCCTCCACCTGGGTCATCTCCACTGAACCACTGGACTGTGAGGTTAACAACAATGGCAGTGATAGGGCAGTTCATTCTAAATCCAGCACTGCTGTTTACCTTGCAGAAGGAGGCACTGCCACAACCATGGTGTCTAAAGATATAGGAATGAACTGTCTGTGAAATGTTTTCAAGCCTATGGAGTAAAATTATTTTTTGCATCATTTAAACATGCAGAAGACATTTAAAACAAAACTGCTTTACCCCTGTCAGTCCCCTCCCATCCCTGCAACAAGAACTTGCTTTAAATAGATTTCAGCTATGCAGAAAAATTTAGCTTATGCTTCCATATTTTTTAATTTTTTTTTTAAGTTTTGCACTTTTGTTTAGTCTTGTTAAAGTTTTATTTGTCTGTTATGACCACAGAATTATATGTGTGTGTATCAAAAGTGGTCTCAAAATATTTTTTTAAGAAAAAAAAAAACAATGGATTGCTGATAATCAGTTTGGACCAGTTTCTAACGGTCATTAAAACAGAAGCAAATTAAGACAGGTTTGACTGCAGTGGTGTCTGGTATCCATGTTTTATTTCTGGGCACAAGCTTGTTTATATGTTGATACTTTCCTGAACATATTATCTGTCAGACATTCTTTTCTCTTGTGTTTTGTTTAAATGTGCAATAGTCTATAGGCCACAAATAAGCTTTCTTGTAAGCTCTCTAACAGAGCACCCATTCTTCCATTAATACGAACATTTTTCTTCCCTATCCGTATTTTTGGTAGGCCAGTTCTATGAGAGTATATTTTGCCCAGTTGAAAGCAGCTACTTGATTTCTTGCTTTCTCTCTCCTTATGAAGTATGCAGAAACAATGTCGCAAAGGGCTCTAAAGAAGGAACCTACCAAAACCTAATTTGAAATGCCATTTCTTTTAACCTTCCAAATCCTAAACATTTTCTTCCAGGCATTTTAATAAACATGTTTGGTTCTGGTTTTGGAAGTTCATAAGAGAGCACAGAACAAAGCTGAGGAAGTCAAATATTAGACTTTTTCCATTTTATTTTATTTTTATATGTTCATGTTCCATATTCATTTATTTAAGAAACACATTTTTATCAGAAAACGTATATAGCTATACTTAAATGGAATTTTTAAGTAGGTAGATAGTTAAGACAATATAGTGTTATAGCTTTCATCCTCTAAATAGGCCATCTTTAACTCAAATAAAATTACATTTCCTGTTTAAAATAATTCCAAAGTAATTCATAGTTTTGAACCTGTAATGTCTTTTTATTCTCTTCCAAGCAAAGCCTGATGACTTTATCTGAAAATGATAACTTTTCCCATGACCTAAAACACTGTGTGGAAAAAAGTCATTCAGCTGGCACGCCAAATTCCTGTTGAAGGGAGGTTAGCTGCCAAACCTATCATTTTTCAGCAGACACAGACTTACCTCTCTCTTTTCAAAACTGTGTTTCTTCATGAATCCTATTTTCATAGTTTCTCCTTTTGCCGGTTTTTCACATGATCTTTGATATGTGAGCAGCATTTGTCACTTATATTATATTAGAATATACCTCTTAGTGATGACATTTTATTCATCCTACAAATCATACTAGGCTTTTTTTAGAGCTTCCTTTGCTTTTTTCATTACTGATAATCATCTGTAAAATGACATCCTCTGTATGTTTTCTTAAGTAAAGCACTTTATGTCAAACAAGGGACTTTTTTTATAAGCACAGGTCATTTTGTATCAATTTGCAAACAGTAATGATCTCAGTTTTTTCAGATTCTCAGAGGACCTAATAGACATTATCTAATTAAACTCTAAGATTTCTCTGGAAGATAAAAGGGTAAGAAAATACAAATCCCCAAATTCCTGATTTAGATTTTTTTTATCTTCTAAACAATATTTTATCACTCCTCTATCTTCATCGTTCAGTTAAAGGCAGCCTAAATTCCCCATTTTGCTGTGCAGAGTACTTAGGGCTTACTTGTACGTAAGCCTTCTCTTGTTTGCCGTCTGCTATGGTCTTAGGAGTTGATACTGCAACATTTACCATTTATTCAGCTGGATTGCTGAGCAGGGTTTTGAATTCTTAGAATTAAGATTATTTTACTAGTGCCCAGGATTTCCACATTTTGCGTTTTATTGGCCCTTCTCTTGATTCAGACCCATAACATATTTTTCAGACTTCAGGCATAATTTTTTTTTCTTTCATTTAATTATTATTTTTTTAATCTATGTAATGAATTATTTATGTCTTGCCCTGTAAATTTTCACTTAGTTCTCTTGCCTTTAAGTATCTTTCAGCTGCTTTCAGGATATTATTTCCAAACATTATTCGTCATCTTTGAGTCAAAATAAATTGTATTCCTTCTCCAATTGGAAGCATTGAGCATAAATAGCTATTTGAAGTCTAACTGATCTTTTCCTGACAGAAGAGTTATCTTACATTCTCCTATACTTTGTGTTTGAGCCACTTGATTGTAAGTTTCCAAGTGTTTTCTGATGTTTAATAATGCTTTCAAAAATTAACCTACCAAATTAAAGAATGGTTTTATAGTTTCCCGTTTCATGCAAGCCTGTTTAAAATAAATAATTTTCTTTCCCCAGGGTTTTTTAGTAGATGCTTGAAAAATTAGAAGTGGAAAGTGTAGGTAATTTTGATAATTTTTAAATTAAATTATACATCAGACTGATTTACTTTTAGAATCTGTAATATATGAACAAGAAAAATTACTTAAAATACATATTTGCTAATTTGTTATCTAATAATGTTTCTTAAAGCTAATATTTAACTGCTATCACAAAAATTTTCATGTAGACAAGCATTTAAGTCTTTTTGAATAAAAGGCCATTTAATGAAAAGTATTAAAACTCATTTTGCTAGATTGTATTACAATCTTAAAAACATCATAATAGGTAATCAAAATCTAGTATTAATTCCTTTATCCTGATTATAAAGCAGAACTAAGTCATTAAAACAACTTGATTTGAATTAGGTTTAGACAAAAATGATTTAATTATAATCCCTAAAAATATTCTTCCTTTTAAAATATGTAATTGGGAGAGAAGAAAAAAACGGTATCAGTGTAAAAAGTTGTGGGAAGGCACAGGAGTGAAATAGTACTAACTGACCATTTGTTACATACTGAATGCTGGGATATATAGACACCACCTCTTTTAATCCTCATAGCAACCATAAGAAGATTATAGTTAATATTCCCACTTTACAGGTGAGGAAACTAAAGCTAACAGAAGCTAAGTAATTTTCCCACAGTCCACATCTAGTAATAGACAAAGCTGTATTTTACCCTCGGTTTGCCTCTCTCCACATCCTTCACCCACCCCACACTACCTACACAATGTATAACAGGATATGAAACATACTGACATTTCGTAAGAAATTCAGCTGTCCTCCGGCACAGTCGCGGCTTGTACATAAGCTGAACTAAATACCATAATGACTTTTAGAAGTTAGGTGAACATAAGAAGATGTGTTGACATGTCTGTGCTGATTATTGCTTGAGAAATAATTACTAATTCAAGAGAAAATTCATTCCTACATCTGCCATCATGAATCTTAAAACCATTTCACTTCTCTTCACTCCTAACATTCTTACATTGCAGAACTAAAAGTAAAGTAAATTCTAAGGGGAAAGTGAAAGTGGCTTGTGGGAACAGAGACTTTTTCCTAAACTGATTCTGTGTTTGTTTTGGAGGAATTAATTTAACATGGGTTTTTGGTCTCATCAAATCCTTTGACTCCATCTTGAAAATTTCTACTTTTAGTGACTTCAGAAATTTTTACTAATCCAAAGAAATAATGGAGGAAGATGTAGAGAAGAATACAAAGATAATGTGCTTTTTATAAAATAGTTTGTATAACCTTCTTACATGTACCACTTGTTCCAGAAAATGTACATTGGTTCTGAATGTGAAAATAATTAAAGGTAGACACAGTAAGTCTGTGTTTCAATGAAATTATCACAAAATTGGGAATGTATTTTTATTTAAAATATTTTCAGATTTGGACTCTAAAGCCATATGGAATAACTGGTAGGCTGCAGCTGTTTACTGAACTTTCCATTCTCAGTAAACCTCTCTTCAGTCATTTAAAATAGAAAAATATTTCAATAAAATCTTTGGGTTTTTTTTTCATATTTATGAAAACAAACACTTCATTGTAGGTAGTTGGCTCCTAGAACTTCAGATTACATTTTATTTTTATAGAGCCTTTTATAAATTTATGTTGAACTTATACCACTACTTATATGCAGGTTATTACATAGCTATTCACAGATTGCTTTATGTATTACTTTATCTTCCAAGCTAACTCCTTAAAGTTAGAATCTGTACGCACGTGTTAGTTGATTATCTAGACCAGTTATCCTAGAAATTGTGTAATACTCCCACATACACCCCATGAGCTTTTTTAAGACTGGGATGTTTCTAACTATACCTTTTACTGTCAGTTTGCTCTTCAGATAAAATTGCATTTTAACTTTTATATTCTGAACTATGCAAACTTTACCCAAAACTATCTTGCATGATCTCGTACATATATCCTTAATTAGGAAAATCTGGCAAATCACTATTTGAGTTACACAAACTAGTTACACAAAATGTTATTATCCAAACAAGGCTTTTCTATAAGCTCCCAAATTAAACTAACAGAAGAAAAGGGAATCTTAGGGCACTCTGGTGCACCTATTACTCTCCTTAAATCACCTCTTAGTTTGTGTCTGACTTCTTCCATCTCTTGGTTATCTAACTTACAATCTTCTGTGTCAGGAAAGTTTCCTTCATATCTGTTCTGCTTCCCTCCTGTTTCATTTTATATCTCTTTCTCTTATCCAGTAGTAAAAAAGGAAAGCAGTTGGTCATCCTTTCCAACTTTGTACTCTTCAGTATGCTTCAGGCTTCTTAACATCTAAGGTTTGGTTCCTACAGCATTTTCTCTTTGTTCTTACTTTGATAACTATTTATATTTAAGAACATCTAAAATTATGTTTTGTTATATTCAAATTTGACACTCCAGTTTAGTAGTAGTTCAATAGGGTAGAACTGAATATTAAAATGTTATAATTTGACAATTGACAATGGATCCAACCATCAGATTGTCAGCAAATCAGGATTTAATTTGTTTTATATTATCTAACATTTTCTGTTAAATCGTGGAGTTTTACAATTTTACATTCTCATTAGTTATAATTAAAAGGCCATGCATACAGAATTGTATATTTTGCCATTAAAAATTTAAACCTAATAGCTGCAAGCTTAGCATTGTGGTTGAACTACAGCATTTTGTATTTTTCTTTGTATCAAATATTAAACACAAAATGCAAGATGAACCTTCAGAAGCAAACCCTACAATAATCAGGTGTTATCTATGAACATTTTTGCAGACCACTTTTGAAATATCATTGTTTTGCAACATAGACTGGACTATAACAAATTTCGTTTAACTTTTAAGTGACTGGTTGCATCTCATAGCTGATACATTTGAAAGTAAATACTTCAAAAGAATTTATGCTGTGTATTAAAATTATGCCCAAAACAAATCTATCATATCTTGAAATTTCCAATTCCATTATTACAGTGATGTTCATAGTGTTACTATTAAACCTTGTGACATTCATTTTTTTAAACTTAATTTGTTTTAAAAAAACATTTTTAAATCTGGGTAAGAGTGAAAAAATCTTTAGAAATAAATCACGTAATTAGGGTGTCCAGTTTATGATTGAATTTTTAAGCAGTTACTGTATTTTAAACTACAACTTTGTTTTAAATGTTTTAAAAGGCAACATGGGTTTTTTCCATTTTATTTGTACTTTTAGATTTCAGAAACATGTTTTAGACTCTATAGACATAATATTACTTAAAAACTCAGGGCCCCTTTCATCCCTTTGCACATTGAAAAACTTCAATTGGTAGCAAACAAAGAATTAGATCCAGTTGGATATGTAGTGTTTGTTGCACACACAGTTCATTTAATGTTTCACTTTATGACTTCACTTAATTTACATAGACATAATTTCAGATTTAATTAATCATAAAAATTTGCCCAGTTCTATTATTACTGAATAGAGGGAAATGACTCAACTAATTGGCTACATGTTGCAGCATATTTAGGCCTTAGAGTCAAAGCACCATCTTCAAAACATTTCTGTTCTTTGATTAAGTGGTTTTACATGATTAGACAAATTATTTCATTTTGTTTGTTTTTTTCTTAATGGGAGAACTTAGTAAACTAGTTCCTCTGAGATAAAATTTTCTCAAGAGGTAATTTAACATTATAAAGTTTCTCCTAAAAGTGAATTAATGAGTTTATAGCTTGGATGGTTTTGAGAAGGTAACCTATTTATCACATTGTCAGAATTTTTCTTTCAATCAGACAAGTTCTAGTTCCAAATCGGTATACTGTATACTTAAAATCCTAGCAGTGAAGTTATTTGTAACCAGTCTGTTGCCTCAGGCTCTCCACCTTATTACCAGCCCTCTCAAGTAGGATAGGGAAACACATTTTAAAAGCAACTTAACAGTAAGAAAACTAAATTACTAAAAGATGCAATTCAAAGATAAGTCCTGGTTTTTACATTGAATTGCTTGGCTTCTGTGGCCTTTTTTTTCCTGGTCACATTTATTTATTTAAACATTTTTTGTATACCTTATGTTTCCATGGAGATTATATTGTGTAAGTGTTTGTATAAGCTGGAATCATCCTTAATTTTCTGTTGATAGTTTTTCAAATGAAGATAAGTGGATAATTGTAAAATACACTAACTCTTAGGGTATTGTAGTAGCTGAAACATGGAGATGTGTAGCTGTCATGCTTTTTCTGAATGGAAAGGAGAAACATAAGCTACAGAGTATTCATTTCTGAGGATGCTTTCCTGGAATAAGAAAGGCTAAAAAATATTGGCAATTCCTCAGAACCCTCTTTCTTGTTAACGGGTATCTTTTGTTGGTGTGTTTTGCTCTTACATTACAAATAGAATATCATATATGAATTTATGAAAAGTTACTTTCAGTTATTTTGCTTTTGTATAAGCCGTCTGAGACCTTGCTATGCTGTATAAGTTGTGTTTGATGGATCAGTGTATGAAATAAAGCAAATCACTTTTCTTTTGTACTATCTATGGATGCCACTATGAAAGCTGACATTAAGCCACTAAAGAGTTTTCTATGAATAACTGTAAGTAAATGCTTTGATATATATATACCTAAATAAAATATTGTATTGCTACAGAGACATTGGAGAAGGAGATTTTAAGACAGCTCTTTAGGTTTAAAAAGGCTTGCTGTAAAATGGTGCATTATTCCATTTATTAAAGATCATATTACTGACAACACTAATTGTATCTTTTGATTGTATGAAGTCACCAGAAATTTATTGTCATTGTGATATTTTAAGTGTTTTGCACCAGAACAGTACATTTCTAATATGACTTTCATTACTCAGTATGGTACATTAAAAGAAAAAGTCAACTAATTTAGAATAATAGTTGCACACCTAATATATGCTAAGCACTGTTAATTATTCTACTTATGTTGATAATTCTCACAAAAATCCTAGAAAATATGTATTATTGTCCTTGTTTTTTATTAAGGTATCATTGATATACACTCTTCTGAAGGTTTCACAAGAAAAACAATGTGGTTATTACATTCACCCCTATTATCAAGTCCCTCCCATACCGCATTGCAGTCACTGTCTATCAGTGTAGTAAGATGCCACAGAATCCGTATTTGTCTTCTCTGAGCTACACTTGTCTTCCCCATGACCCCACACACACCATGTGCACCAATCATGATGTTGTCCTTATTTTATAAATTAAAAAACTATGGCTCAGAGAAAGTTACATACCCTGCCCAAAGCCACAGAACTGGTAAAATGAGATTCTAATGTATTTGCCATTTTGCTTTGAACTACAAATTTCAGTCTCCAGTTTGACAAGAGAAACTCAAAAGTAAAAATGAAGATGACCCAGTGGTTAAATAGAGTGTCTGGGAATATACATGAAGCAATTTGAGCTCATTAAAAAGCACAGGTACCAAAACACCTATCTCTATTGGCCTAACATTGTGTTTGGGCTTCACATCATCAAATAATCTTTTCAGTTAGATGTTTGTATTTTTAGAAGGCCTTATTAAAATGGAGTATGGTTTTGTGAAAGTGTAATACATTGGTTTTGACTCTACATTAACTCAACGTATTGGCTAAGTGTCCTGGAGTAGGATCTGTGTCAATCCACCAGACAACCATGTTGTAAAAGAGTGCTAGACCACCCTCACCTAGACGCCAAGGGAATTTTTACTTGAGGACAAGTATGGCCTACTCTCAAAGGCTCTGTTGTCAACTTAAATAATATTTTAGAGATAATAGATTTGGGATAGTTTTTTCCTTTTGACTCACATGCCCAACCTTACAATATAGTATAATATTACAGGGTACCATTGAAATTCTTTACAGAACCCACTATGTAATATTCAAGATGAAAATTAAGTGTACTTAGAGAAAATATGATGAACCTGGAAAATGTGTAATAATCATCTGCCAAACCTTTTAATACTTACCACAAGTAAAATTAATTCTTATTTACTCCCATACCTCTTATCTATCTTAGCAGTTTACATCCTTCTCTGTAAATGACTTACATAAGCTAGTGCTTAATCTTCCTCTTTATTCTTATGTGTTTCAAATTAAAGGCCAAATTCTGTATTTTATTTATATTTCATTTTATTGGTATAGTGTGTTGGTATTCACTTTTTTCGAAATGTAATCATTATTGGTGTGCTGAGGAATACCAAAAGTATGATCTGATTCCTTCCCCGCCCACCCCCCAGAACCTAAACCATCTTGTGAAGGACAGAAGGCCTGTCCAGGAAGTGGTTACATCCAAACAAGATGACCTGTAAGTGCACAAATAAATTACATGTTCAATATGTGTTTGAAGAGCCAAGGAAGAGTTCAGTGAGGAAATGATTATTGAGTAGGACCTTGAAAGGATGAGGGTAGGCTCTTCAAAGTGACAAGAGATAAGGGATAACAGGGACTGGAAATAAAGCAGAGCAAGTAGATTCAGACAGATGGTGAGACTTTAAAAAGCCAGACCCTGTTGTCTGGACTTGCTGTCATAGACAATAGGGAGACCAGCATTTCTTAGGAAGGAAGTATCTTGATAGAAGTAATTTGAAGACATTTGGACTGAAGGTGTACAGAATAGATTAGAAAGGAAAGTGATTGGATTGAGGGCATGAGAGAAACTGCAGAAAAGATGCAATTTCCATTGTGACCAATGATTTCCTTTTTTGAAGGGGCATCAAGTTTTTGAACACCCAATGTGTAGCAAGCACTGTACTAGGAGGTAAAAGACACAGCCTTGCCCTCGAATTGTTCACAGATTTGTAAAAAACTTCAGTAGAGATTTTAAGTACTGTGACAGAGTGAAAGCTTGAGGTATGGGAGTACATGGCAAGGCTTCCTAATCCAACCTTACTGAGTTGCAAGTCTCCTTTTGAGGTAACTTTCCTGTTTTAAATATGAGTAGGAATCAGTTAAGTGATGAGCAATGGCCCTGTAAGCAGAAGTTGTAGCACCCACAAAGCCCTAGAGGCCAAAGGGATGGAGCTTTTCAGGGCAGAGGATATAAGATAGGAGGAGAGTTTGGGATGCTAAGTGAAAGTATGGGGACAGACGACCTAGAGGATCTCAGATGACCCAGATGGGATGTATTCCAGACGGGCCAACATGCCATGCTAAGGGGTTGGGCTTATCCTAGAAGTCAATGGAAGAATCTAAGCATGGCAATTTCAAATTAGGTAACAAATGGTAATGATAAAGAACGGATTGAGAGGAAGGGAGTTGAGTATAGAAACAATAAGACTAATGTGGCATTGGTAAGAGACAATGAGAGCCTGAGCCAAGGTTGGAGTCAGTAATGGTAGCAAAGAAGGAGCAGCTTGCATTAGTATTAAAGAGAATCAGTGGGACCCAGTGAAGTATTAATGAATATTGGAGAGGTAAAGACCATAACTTGTAGGTTCTAATTTGGGCAAAGGAATGATCATCCCCCAGCAAAATTAAAAATCTCAGGGAAGATGCAGCTAACAGAAGACTGCCTTTATAGGTTTTTAAAACAGTTTTGACATCATGTGTTCAAATTCTTGGGTCTAAAAATAAATGCAAACACCTTTCACCTATTATCTGTAGAAGTGCTTCAAGAATAGAGCCTTTCCTAAGTAAGTCACATAAGTTCAATTTGGTCTTTTTGAGTGAGTGCCTTATTAGACCAAACTGTTGCACATAGTGTTGCACTAGGATGTTTTGGGGTGGCCCTATCCCTGCCCTATAAAAATGAGTATCAAAGCAGCCTTAACAGAAACAAAAACAAAACGATATAGTAAAAGAGTGGTGGGAAGATAGCATGTTGATTGTAGATATGTGGTATCTTCCAAGGAGAGCTACCCTTGTCTTGCCCAGTGCTTCCCTCCCCCATTAAGTCCTGAGCCAGCTTAACTTCTCAGCCTTGGAGCTTTTCCTTCCTCTCTACTTAATTAGAAAAGAAGGCAGAAAAACCCAGAAACTATTTCCTACACAGGGAAACAAGCATCCCAAGTGTGTGTTTGATAATTTCTTTTTTTTGGTAATTTTGATAAATGGAACAGATAAAAAGGGAAGTTTACTGTTGCTTAGCAAGCTTCCCATAGATTGAAAAGATCAATAATTTATGTAAGATGTGCTTAAATTCCTAAGGAAAATATAGTTAAGAAAACAAATTATTCTCTTTAGATGTCATGCAGAACTTCAGAACTACATGGCTTTTTTAAAAAGTTAACTTTTTATTTCGTTTTTAAAGTAAATAAGTTTACTTATTTAAACTCACCCGTAACACTCCTCTAGGAGTCACTTAGTCTCACATTTAGAAAAATAAGAAAAATTCTCAGTAAAATTTTAAAGTAAAAACTGTTACATCTCCTCTGATATCACTGCACCTTCTTAACTTCAGAATGCCACTGTGAGCTGTTGAAACAGGCATTTAGTTTTCCCTTTTCATTTCTCTCTACTCCAAGCAACTTTATACTCTGTAGCTAGTCATCTTGTCAATACTCTTATCAGCTTACCAATGGTTCAAGCACTTCAACCTGAAATTTCAACTTGTCTGCCATGCATTCCAGCCTAACCTTCTGTCACGCTAGTATATAACTACTTGTTTGCTTTATCTCCTTCCATCAATCAGCCTTTTGCATCAGAGAGGGAGTCATCAATTTTTTCTGTCCCTGAATTACCAATTTTAATTGATATGCTGATACAAAAATAGTCTTTTTAAAAATTTTAAGTACATTTTTTATTTAACTTCTATTAATAAGATGTCTCAGTCCATCTGCATTTTCTATGTGCTTAAAAGTTATTTTCGATGTGCTTGCAGGTCATTCAGTAAGTTATTCTATGAGATTTGTGGCACATCTTTAGGGTTAAAATGACCAAAAAGATAAGCACTGAGAGGATGTGTGGATTTTCTGTACAAACAGTATACATAAATACAGAGAATTTATATAAATCAGAACCCATAATACTCACAAGCTATATTCAGCTGGCATGGTTTTCTAAAAAGTGAGAGTAAGTGGGATGGGAAAACAGGCCTTTCAGTTAAGTGCTTTACCTTTTTGTTCTTTACTATAATGGCTCCTTTATCGTATATCAATTGGCCATATATGTGTGGGTTAATATCTGGGCTCTCTATTTTATTCCACTGATATATGAGTCTCTTCTTGTGCCAGTACCAAATTGTTTTGAATACTGTGGCTTAGTAGTAGAGCTTGAAGTCGGGGAGTGTTATCCCCCCAGCTTTAATCTTCCTTCTCAGGATTGCTTTGTCTATTCAGGGTCTTTTGTGGTTCCATATGAATTTTAGAACTACTTGTTCTCATTTGTTGAAGAATGCTGTTGGTATTTTGATAGGGATTGCACTGAATCTGTAGATTGCTTTAGGCAGGATGGCCATTTTGACAATATTAATTCTTCCTATCCGTGAGCACAGAATATATTTCCATTTATTGGTGTCTTCTTTAATTTCTCTCATGAGTGTCTTGTAGTTTTCAGGGCATAGGTCTTTCACCTCCTTGGTTAGGTTTATTCCTAGCTATTTTATACTTCTTGATGCAATTGTAAATGGAATTTTTTTTCCTGATTTCTCTTTCTGCTAGTTCATCATTACTGTATAGGAATGCAACAGATTTATATGTATTAATTTTGTATCCTGCAACCTTGCTGAATTCAGTTATTAGTTCTAGTAGTTCTTGAGTGAATTCTTAGGGGTTTTATGTACAATATCATGTCGCCTGCTAACAGTGACAGTTTAACTTCTCCCTTACCAATCTGGATGCCCTTTATTTCTTTGTGTTGTCTGATTGCCATGGCTAAGACCTCCAGTACTATGTTAAATAAAAGTGGGGAGAGTGGGCATCCTTGTCTTGTTCCCATCTTAAAGAAAAAGCTTTCAGTTGTTCGCTGTTAAGTATGATGTTGGTTGTGGGTTTGTCGTATATGGCCTTTATTATGTTGAGGTACTTGTCCTCTGTACCCATTTTGTTGAGTGTTTTTATCATGAATGGATGTTGAATTTTGTCAAATGCTTTTTCAGCATCTATGGAGATGATCATTTGGTTTTTGTCCTTCTTTTTTTTGATGTAGTATATGATGTTGATGGATTTTTGAATATTGTATCATCCTTGCATCCCTGGAATAAATCCCACTTGATCATGGTGGATGATCTTTTTGATATATTTTTGAATTCGGTTTGCTAATAATTTTTTGAGTATTTTTGGATCTATGTTCATCAGGGATATTGGTCTGTAATTTTCTTTTTTGTGGTGTTTGCCTGGTTTTGGTATTAGAGTGATGCGGGCTTCATAGAATGAGTTTGGAAGTATTCCCTCCTCTTCTACTTTTTGGAAAACTTTAAGGAGGATGGTATTAGGTCTTCTTTAAATGTTTGATCAGACTATAATGTTTTTACTCCTTATTTTTTCAGTCCTGTTGAAACAGTAAAACCACTATTCCTCACATGCCCAACAGCAAGTCTGTGCACCACTTTGACCACTAGGCGGCTCTCTTAGCTCATGTTCTAAGAACTGGAGGCCCCGCCATTCTTTTCAAAATGTAGATGTCTCTTGTCAAATTTGGTTCATAAAGTTTTCTTGATTATGAATAATAAGCTGGACAGGCTTGGTGAACACTATTTACATGCTGCGAAGAATTGGGCTACTAGCAGAAAGTCTACAGGTTACCCCTTCTCTCCAGAAACACACAAATATCAAAGCCAAGATTTAGATTGGACCTGTTATGACTACTTTAGTTGTGCAATGAAACATAATTTATAATTCCTGAGACATTGGGAGCGGTATCTAATCCAGAGCTGTTCAAACATTTTCATGAAATGCTAGAATTTTCCAAGATTCCAGCAAAGTGTATCAGAGTTCTATGAAGGCATTTTATAAACAAGGTCAGATTTAAGATTTTTTTAAGCCATTATTGACTTTGTGTTTCTTGATATTTGACTTTTTGAGGAAACAATTTCTGATTATTTTCTCTATTTTCTCTTCTCTGATTATTTTCTACCTTAAAGTTGCATTCTTATCAATATTCATAATTGTTCAACAGCCTTCAGTATTACTCTGTATATTATGATGAGCAAAGGTGCCATTTTTTCTATTACTATAAAGCTTTTGTATCTTTAAATTTCCATTAAGATGCCTTCATATGTTTAAACCAAGAGGAAGTTCCCCAATTCTAAGAACGTATTTGGATGCCAATGTGGAGAAAGACAAATACCATGTGATTTCACTTATTTGTAGAATCTTAACAACAAAACAAAATGAACAAAATAGCAGTAGACTCATGAACACTGAGCAGTGACTGGTGGTTATAATGGGGGAGGGGTTGGAGTGAGTGGGTGGGAGGCTGAGGGGGATAAAGGGATGCAAAAATTCTCAGTCATAGTGTAAGTTGTTTATGGGGATGATAGAACAGCATGGAGAATGAGGCCAATGATTCTGTAACATCTTCCTATGTTGATAGATAGTAACTGCACTAGTGGGGGTGAGGATTTGATAATATGGGTAACTGTTGAACCAATATAAGACTGTATATCAATGATAGTTCAATATTTTAAAAAAATTTTAGAAAGAATATATTTGGAAATTTTAGATAATAAATTCAGCTACTGATAACTCCTTTACTAAAGATGAAAATATAAGAGTGAGGGAAGAATGAGACACCACTCTAACTATTCTGATAAACCAAAATACTCCAAATGATTAAGGGAGTGTTGAGTTATCATAGATCATATTTGACTCAAATGTAACTTTAGGTATCCTATTTCAGGAATGTTGGATAATTCTCAAAATTATTTTGATTTTTACCTAAAACTGAGCTACTATTTTCTCATGTTCTCAAAAGAGAAAATTTCCCCCATCTCCTAAACAGCAATCCTTTGGGATTCAAAGGCTATTTCTATTGTAACACATTAATTCAAGACTTCCATGTGTTTTCAAACAGGAACTCTTTCAACGTGAAATTCTCAGCAATATCAAGAATGATATTTTCATATACATGGTGTAGATAAGAACTAAAAGTGCGGTAATTGACTTTCAACCAATGGGGGGGGAAGCTCCAAACTTTCAAAGAGATCTACACAAAAATATTTTATATTCCCCAGCCCAAAGCTGTGAAGAATTAAAATAAGAAATCAGAACCAGCATTGCTTTAATTCACAGTTTGACTAAAATTCTGGAAATAGTCTCTCTTAGGTATGTAGAATCTCAATAAATCATGCTCTATTTAGGTCTTCCTCTTAATTAGTTTTGATTTTCTGTATCATTTACATACCTGATATACAACAGGAGAATACATTAGTCCCTAGGAAAAGAGTAAAAACATGATGAGCCTAGAGCTGAACTCAACCAGCTAGCTATGTTTGGGGTGGCCTGAATAATATTTAAAATCTGTTTTGATTTGAATGCCTTTTACGTGGGATGTGGACTCTTCCAACACCCAACAACTCCAAATTGTCTCCTATGCAAGAAGACTTACCATTCATATTACCTTCTTAATCTTTGTAAGCTTTTGGTTTGTGCTCCCTGTTCCAGGAATTTCCATCCCAGGCATAACATAAATAAAGGGCCCAGAGGAAATTCTTGGTGTATTGGAATAAACCTGAGAGGAGAGGCATCCCTGGCTGGAACTGTGAAGGCGGTGCGCCTGCTCTCTCCACTGGTGAGCATGGTTCTTCTGCCACAGGCAGTCCACTGCTATTTCTCCATCCTTTCCCCATCTTCCATTGAAACCTGCATGTGAATAAGAGTCCAATACTCAATCATGGGATAAATGACAACTTCAAAACATTTTTTAAGCTCTCATATCCTATCCCAACATGGCTTCCTTTAAACCAAAAACAAACTTTCATTGTATAAGAATCACCAAGCAAAATGGAGTAATCAGAAATCACCCCATATTTGAGCCCTGCTTTGTTTTTTGTTGGTTTTTTTTTGGTATCATTAATCTACACTTACATGTGCAACATTATGGTTATAAACTCCCCACTTCATCAGGTCCCCCCCACCTACCTACCACATTACAGTCACTGTCCATTGGCGTAGTGAGATGCTATAGAATCACTACTTGTCTTCTCTGAGTTGTACAGCCCTCCTCATGCCCCCCCAACATTACATCTGCTAATCATAATTCCCCTTTCTCCCTCTTATCCCTCCCTTCCCACCCATCCTCCCCCGTCCCTTTCCCTTTGGTAACTATTAGTCCGTTCTTGGGTTCTGTGAGTCTGCTGCTGTTTTGTTTCTTCAGTTTTTTTCTTTGTTCTTATACTCCACATATGAGTGAAATCATTTGATACTTGTCTTTTTCGGCTTGGCTTATTTCACTGAGCATAATACCCTCTAGCTCCATCCATGTTGTTGCAAATGGTAGGATTTGTTTTCTTCTTATGGATGAATAATATTCCATTGTGTATATGTACCACCTCTTCTTTATCCATTCATCTACTGATGGACACTTAGGTTGCTTCCATTTCTTGGCTATTGTAAATAGTGCTGTGATAAACATAGGGGTGCATGTGTCTTTTTGAAACTGGGCTGCTGTATTCTTAGGGTAAATTCCTGGGAGTGGAATTCCTGGGTCAAATGGTATTTCTATTTTGAGTTTTTTGAGGAACCTCCATACTGCTTTCCACAATGGTTGAACTAATTTGCATTCCCACCAGCAGTGTAGGAGGGTTTTCCTTTCTCTGCATCCTTGCCAACATTTGTTGTTTGTGTTTTGGATGTTGGACATCTTACTGGTGTGAGGTGATATCTCATTGTGGTTTTGATTTGCATTTCTCTGATGATTAGCGATGTGGAGCATCTTTTCATGTGCCTGTTGGCCATCTGAATTTCTTCTTTGGAGAAGTGTCTATTCATATCCTCCGACCATTTTTTTAATTGGATTATTTGCCTTTTGTTTGTTGAGGTGCATGAATTCTTTATATATTTTGGATGTCAACCCCTTATCGGATATGTCATTTATGAATATATTCTCCCATACTGTAGGATGTCTTTTTGTTCTACTGATGGTGTCCTTTGCTATACAGAAGCTTTCAGCTTGATATAGTCCCACTTGTTCATTTTTGCTTTTGTTTCCCTTACCTGGGGAGATATGTTCATGAAGAAGTCGCTCATGTTTATGTCCAAGAGACTTTTGCTTATGTTCTTTCGAAGAGTTTTATGGTTTCATGAGTTAAATTCAGGTCTTTGATCCACCTTGAGTTTACTTTTGTGAATGCAGTTAGACAGTAGTCCAATTTCATTCTCTTACATGTAGCTGTCCAGTTTTGCCAACACCAGCTGCTGAAGAGGCTGTCATCTCCCCATTGTATATCCAAGGCTCCTTTATCGTATATTAATTCACCATATATGTTTGGGTTAATGTCTAGATTTTCTATTCTGTTCCACTGGTCTGTAGGTCTGTTCTTGTGCCAATACCAAACTGTCTTGATTACTGTAGCTTTGTAGTAGAGGTTGAAGTCTGGGAGCGTTATTCCCCGTTTTATTCTTCTTTCTCAGGTTTGCTTTGGCTATTCGGGGTCTTCTGTGGTTCCATATGAATTTTAGAACTATTTGTTCCAATTAATTGAAGAATGCTGTTGGTATTTTGATAGGGATTGTATTGAATCTGTAGATTGCTTTAGATAGTACAGCCATTTTCACAATATTTTTTCTCCTAGCCAAGAACATAGGATGAATTTCCATTTATTAGTGTCCTCTTTAATTTCTCTTAGGAGTGTCTTGTAGTTTTCAGAGTATACGTCTTTCACTTCCTTCGTTAGGTTTCTTCCTAGGTATTTTATACTTTTTGATGCAATTGCGAATGGAATTGTTTTCCTGATTTCTCTTTCTGTTAGCTCATCGTTAGTGTATAGGAAAGCAACAGATTTCTGTATGTTAATTTTGTGTCCTGCAACTTTGCTGAATTCAGATATTAGTTCTAGTAGTTTTGGAGTGGAGTCTATAGGGTTTTTTATGTACAATATCATGTCATCTGCCAATAGTGACAATTTGACTTCTTCTTTACCAATCTGGATGCCTTGTATGTCTTTGTTTTGTCTGATTGCCGTGGCTAGGACCTCCAGTACAATGTTGAATAACAGTGGAGAGAGTGGGCATCCCTGTCTTGTTCCCGATCTTAGATGAAAAGCTTTCAGTTCTCGTGTAATGTTGGCTGTGGGTTTGTCATATATGGCCTTTATGATGTTGAGGTACTTGCCGTCTATACCCATTTTGTTGAGAGTTTTTATGGATGGATGTTGAGTTTTGTCAAATGCTTTTTCAGCATCTATGGAGATGATCATGTGGTTTTTGTTCTTCTTTTTGTTGATGTGGTGGATGATGTTGATGGATTTTCGAATGTTGTACCATCCTTGCATCCCTGGGATGAATCCCACTTGATCATGGTGTATGATCCTCTTGATGTATTTTTTTATAATTTATTTTGGTATCATTAATCTACAATGACATGTGCAATATTATGGTTATTAAACTACCCCCTTCATCAGATCCCCCCACCAACCCCACTACACTCACTGTCCATCAGCGTAGTGAGATGCTATAGAATCACTACTTGTCTTCTCTGAGTTGTACAGCCCTCCCTGTGCCTCCCCCCCAACGTTACATCTGCTAATCGTAATTCCCCTTTTTCCCCCTTGTCTCTCCCTTCCCACTCATCCTCCCCAGTCCCTTTCCCTTTGGTAACTATTAGTCCGTTCTTGGGTTCTGTCCTCTTGATGTATTTTTGATTTCGGTTTGCTGATACTTTGTTGAGTATTTTTGCATCTATGTTCATCAGGGATATTGGTCAGTAATTTTCTTTTTTGGTGAGGTCTTTGCCTGATTTTGTTATTAGAGTGGTTCTGGCTTCATAGAATGAGTTTGGAAGTATTCCCTCCTCTTCTATTTTTTGGAAAACTTTAAGGAGAACGGGTATTATGTCTTCTCTATATGTCTGGTAGAATTCAGGGGTGAATCCACCGGGTCTGGGGGTTTTGTTCTTAGGTAGTTTTTTGATTACCAATTCATTTTCATCACTGGTAATTGGTCTGTTTAGGATTTCTATTTCTTGCTTGGTCAGTCTTGGGAGGTTATATTTTTCTAAGAAGTCCATTTCTTCTAGGTTTTCCAGCTTGTAAGCATATAGATTTTCATAATATTCTCTTATAATTCTTTGTATTTCTGTGGGGTCCGTCGTTATTTTTCCTTTCTCATTTCTGATTCTATTTATGTGTGTAGATTCTCTTTTTCTCTTAATATGTCTGGTTAGGGGTTTATCTATTTTGTTTATTTTTTCAGAGAATGAGCTCTTGGTTTCATTTATTTTTTCTATTGTTTTATTCCTTTCAATTTTATTTATTTCTTCTCTAATCTTTATTATGTTGCTCCTTCTGGTGACTTTGGGCCTCATTTGTTCTTCTTTTTCCAATTTCAATAACTGTGTCTTTAGACTATTCATTTGGGAATGTTCTTCCTTCTTTAAATATGCCTGGATAGCAATATACTTTCCTCTTAGAACTGCCTTTGCTGCGTCCCACAGAAGTTGTGGCTTTGTGTTGTTGTTTTCATTTGTCTTCATATATTGTTTGATCTCTGTTTAATTTGGTCATTGATCCATTGATTATTAAGGAGCATTTGTTAAGTCTCCATGTATTTGTGAGCCTTTTTGTTTTCTTTGTGCAATTTATTTCTAGTTTTATACCTTTGTGATCTGAGAACTTGGTTGGTAGAATTTCAATATTTTTAAATTTACTGAGGTTCTTTTTGTGGCCTAGTATGTGGTCTATACCTGGAAAATGTTCCATGTGCCCTTGAGGAGAATGTGTATCCTGCTGCTTTTGGGTGTAGAGTTCTGTCGATGTCTGTTAGGTCCATCTGTTCTAGTGTGTTGTTCAGTGCCTCTGTGTCTTTACTTATTTTCTGTCTGGTTGTTCTGTCCTTTCGAGTGAGTGGTGTGTTGGAGTCTCCTAAAATGACTGCATTGCTGTCTATTTCCTCCTTTAATTCTGTTAGTATTTATTTCACATATGTCGGCGCTCCTCTGTTGGGTGCATATATATTTATAATGGTTATATCCTCTTGTTGGACTGACCCCTTTATCATTATGTAATGTCCTTCTTTATTTCTTGCTGCTTTCTTTGTTTTGAAGTCTGTTTTGTCTGATACAAGTACTGCAACACCTGCTTTTTTCTCCTTGTTGTTTGCATGAAATATCTTTTTCCATCCCTTCTCCTTTAGTCTGTGTATATCATTGGGTTAGAGGTGAGTCTTTTCTAAACAGCATATATATGGGTCTTGCTTTTTTATCCATTCTATTACTCTGTGTCTTTTGATTAGTGCATTCAGTCCATTTACATTTAGGGTGATTATCAATAAATATGTACTTATTGCATTGCTGGCTTTAGATTCGTGGTTAGCAAAGGTTCAAGGGTAGCTTCTTTACTATCTAACAGTCTAACTTAACTCTCTTGTTAAGCTATTTTAAACACAGTCTGATGATTCTTTATTTCTCTCTCTTCTTATTCTTCCTCCTCCATTCTTTATATACTACGTGTTTCATTCTGTAGTCTTTTACATTTCCTTTCACTGTTTTTGTGGATAGTTAATTTTACTTTTTGCCTTTAGTTAGTATTTGGATGGTCTACTTTCTTTGCTATGATTTTATTTTCTCTGGTGACATCTTTTTAGCCTTAGGAGTGCTTCCATCTAGAGCAGTCCATTTAAGATATCCTGTAACAGGTGGTTTGTGGGAGACAAATTCCCTCAGCTTTCTCTTGTTTGGGAATTGTTTATTCCCTCCCTCAAATTTAAATGATAATCGTGCTGGATTCAGTATTCTTGGTTCGAGGCCCTTCTTTACGTTAAATATATCATGCCATTCTCTTCTGGCCTGTAAGGTTTCTGTTGAGATGATAGCCTGATGGGTTTTTCTTTGTAGGTGATTTTTTTCTCTCTCTCACTTCCTTTAATACTCTGTCCTTGTATTTGATCTTTGCCATTTTAATTATTATGTGTCTTGGTGTTGTCTTCCTTGGGTCCCTTGTGTTGGGAGATCTGTGGGGTTCTATGGTCTGAGAAAGTATTTCCTTTCTCAGCTTGGTGAAGTTTTCAGCAATTATTTCTTCAAAGACAGTTTCTAACCATTTTTCTCTCTTCTTCTTCTTCTGGTACTCCTACAATGTGAATATTGTTCCGTTTGGATTGGTCACACAGTTCTCTTAATATTCTTTCATTCCTAGAGGTCCTTTTATCTCTCTGTACTCCTGTTCTCTGATTTCTATTCCATTAACAGTCTCTTACACCTCGTCCAGTGTGCTCTTCAGCCCATCAATCGAGTGTCTCATTTCTGTAATATCTCTTCTCATTTCCTCACTTAGCTCTTACATATTTCTCTGTATATCCATCAGCATGGTTATGACTTTTATTCTGAATTCTTTTTCAGGAAGATTGTGTAAGTCTATCCCATCAAGCCCTCTCTCTGGGGTTGTCTGTGTGATCCTTGTGTGTACCATATTCCTCTGTCTTTTCATGGTGATAGAAGTGGTCGCTGGTAGTTGCCACTTATGTCAGCTGGGAGAACAAAGTCCCTTCCTCCTTGTTATTCTCGTTGCCCTTCCCCAGGGCCTGAACTGGTTTCTCGCACACCGGGAGGTAGTCTCTGGGATAATCATCTGAGCTGCCTGTGTGTGGGGTCACCCTCAGCCTTGCTTATAGCACTGCAGGTTTTGCAGTCTCGCTGGGTGCCTTCTGGTCCCCTTGGTGCTTTCTAGCCCTTGTTATGGGTTCTGGAGCCCTTCCCGCTTATCTGCGCAGCAGTTGGGAGTAGGTTCTGTGAGGTTGCTGTGGGCGGGGCTGCTCCTCCGCTGTTCCACAGCAGTGGCAGCTTCCCAGGCCCTTTGCGGTGCCAGCTGTGGGGGAACGAATGGGAGGCCTCTGATCTCTGTGGGTAGCCTCGGTGTAGCTGCTTTGCCCTGCCACCGGCCAGGGGGTCCGAAATTCCCCACGACTCCCAGCCTGCTGGACTGAGTATGCTAGGACGATTTTGTTCCTCTGTTGGGCCCTTGTCTCTTTAAGACTTTTAAAAAAGCGCCTGCTTTTCTTTTGTCCTGGGGAACCAGCTGTTGAGACCTACTTGCACTCTCCGTCTCAGATCCTGCCCTTCTGTCTCTCCAATCTCCGATACACCATGCGATGTGTGTCAGTGCTCCCAGTGCAGATCACCAGGGCTAGTTATTTGGCAGGCCTGTGCTTCCACTCCCTCCCCACTCTGATTTTTTTCCTTCCACCGGGGTGCTGGGGTGGGGGAGTGCTTGGGTCCCGCCGGGTTGCGGCTTTGTATCTTACCCGCTTTGTGAGGCACTGAGTTCTTGCAGATGTAACTGTAGCCTGGCTGTTGTTCTTCTGGTCTCTCTTTTAGGAATAGTTGTATTTGTTGTATTTTCACAGGTACATATGGTTTTGGCAGGAGATTTCCACTGCTCTGCTCACACCGCCATCTTCCCAGAAGTCTTCGCTTTGTTTGTTTTTATACAGGCTTCTCTTTCTTAGTGTTTTTCTTTCTTTTCTTTTCTTTTTTTTAACTTGGTGAGGAAAAGTAGGAAACAAAAGGCCACTTTTAAGAAAGGAAAGGGAATCTGGAGTTTCAGTTCAGCCTTTTAGAATGGTAGGACCAGAGAGAAGAGGCATTTGCTCTAAGTCAAGCCCCTTGTTCTGTGGCAAACTGGACCAGAGGAGTGTGCGCCTGTGTGTTACTGACCCCAGAAAGTGATTTCAGTGTCCTTTACTTTCACAGTCTAGATGTATTTGTGCTGTTTGTCACCTAAAATGTTCCTGATTGTAACTCTGAGATATTTATTCTTTTCGTTGCTCAGGTCAAAGGAAACATTTGGTGATATGCTTTCAAACAGGTCAATTTCAAAGTTAATGTAAAATCTCCCTCATAAAGTTTCTTCTTCTCCAAACTCTACAATCCCTTTACACCTTCCTGTTAGCCTCTTTCTCATATGTCTTGTTTTGAAATGCTCTCATTTATTGCTAGTCTTTCTCTGATTTTATTTTTTCACCTAAATGATGGGAGCCAAATTTATATCTCTAGTTCCTTCTGCTTTAACTTATAATGGATAACTTACAATTTCATTTTTGGAAAGGTTACTGATGCTACTAAACCCGCTAAACTGGCTTTTCTAACAGTGGACTTGTGGAAGAACCCTGCTCACCAGTGGGGAGAGCAAACATGCTGCCTTTTACAGTTTCAGCCAGGGATGCCTCTCCTCTCAACAGCCAGTTTCAAAAAACTCAGGTGAATTTAAGGCTAGAATTCAAATGGTGTATGTTTTAGTACACAGCATAGAGGTGTGCCTCTCTTTAAGTTAATATGCTGCCTTAAAACCTGGCTTTATAGAATAGAAAGTGATTCTTTCAATTAAAAGGATTCACCAGTACTTTCTTTTAAAAAATAGGCTCTCCTCTGGTACAAATACTCTTTTCATTAATACATTTATCATACAAATTAATATGCACTTGTATAATTTGAGACAGTAAGACAACTATTTGCAAACTTCAGCAATGTAAGAGCTACCAGTTCTATAGGAAGTAACCATATGGTTTGGGTCATGTTATTCTACAGTGCTCTTTTCTGCACCTTTCTCAATAAGTCTCTATCCAAAAACAAAACTTTTAAAGGTCTTCATTTCTATTATCCTCTAGCCTAAGTAAATAAACTCTTCCCCAAAGATAGTGGGTAAATAGAAAGGATATTAGCTCCTCGATTTAAAAAAGAAAAAAGTAAACATACTTATTAATCTCTCTTCCTGTTTAAGTTTCAAAATAAGTAAATCGATTTGGACTCTGTTTTTTAAGATGACATTTTAACTAAAATAGACAAAGCAAGAACTTCCTTTATAATTCAAATAATTCCTTGAATTTTAAGAGATAAGCTGAACCCTGGGCAGCACTGTCATCCCAAAGATACCAGCCACGCCCACAGCCCCTTTAGAGCTGGGATTAAGGACCAGTATGTTCTTGCCTCTGTGTGTGTGTATGTGACAGAAGCAGGGAGACGAGTCAAAACTGAGAAAACAGGAACAGTGACTGGAATTCATAAAGCTCAAAGCCCAGAACTCCTTTGATCCCTAGAGCAGTGCAAAATCCATTTCACTTGCATTGTTACCCAGAAGTTAGAAGTGGCAAAACAGAGGGAACTTATTATCCCAGAAACATAGCTGGGTACAGCCTCAAGAATACAGGAGGTGCTGGTTTGAGTAGGCTGCTCTTTTTCACTGAAAAAACACCTCTTCCCATATTCTCTCAGGGAACTAACTGCAGGAGATTCAGTGTTCCTCTCTGTAAGCACCAATATACCCTTGTCTGGTAACCTCAGGACTCTGCATTTCCAAAATGGGTGGCTTACTTCACAGAATTTAAGGGTCACTTTAAAGTTGTGACTTTAAGTGACTATGGTCCAGGTCAAACTTTGACTTTATTGTCATGTTCTGTGTAGGTATGTTTTGCCTCTTGAAAAATTTTGATTTGCCTGTAGGTAAATAGGCCTTACTAGGATGAATAAAAACTGTCAGCATCTTTAGTTAGTATGTAAGCTGGTTATTTTACAAAGAGGTTAAATCCTTACATATGAGTGACTTTTTAAGTTGACTAATTCACATATTCAACAAGTATTTTTTGATCACCTACCATCATTGTCATATCTAACATATTTGAAACCTGGAGCAGATCATTTTTTAGCTCCCCTTCTCTATACAATTAATTTATTTTTAACAAGAATCACAAAATGAAATGATTAATAACGGTCAGAAAAGAAACATGAAGGAAAATTTTTGTTTTATTGAACTTTGTGTATATGCAATTATGACATTAATAAAAAGTAAAATAAATATCAGTACAGCAAAAGAAAGAAGTAATTGATAATTTTTATTTATATGAATGTACTTTTTAATTTTAAAAACTTATGCCTCTATATTGGTTGTTGATGAATAATGATACTTTAGCTTATTAAATAACAAGAACAATTTTACAAGAATTAACTTGAATTTGAAAGATCTTACTTAAATTCAGTAAAATAATGAACTAAAATATGCACTAACCAGATGAAAATGTTACATTTTCCAGTGTGCACTCTGTTTCACTGTTTTAAATTTTAAACACAAATGAAGTGTTAAATGATCACATAGAGAATAGAAATCATTCTATATCTTAATCTGTACAATTACTTGCTATCACTTATTTTGAATCTACTATTAAATTCAAGAATATGTAGTACCACAGGGGTCTGAGTCACAAACTGCTCCCCAAACGAGCTAGAACAGTTCTAAATTGTTGAAATGCCCGTGTGTCGCTGAGTCTGCATGTCTCAAGATCCTGCTATATAACTGCGAATTCTCTGAATTAACTTTTACGTAGAATAAAACATTTACGGATGTATAAGCAATACAGATGTTCTATTTTGAAGCTTTCATTAGTGAAAGTAATAGCAATAATCATTACAGAATTTATATCAACAAAGGAATTTTGGGTAGGGAGGACCCTTCTATCAACCAACATCGTTTAGAATTAAGAGAGTCATGGTGATAATAAAAAGCAAACCAACTCCTACTCGGTTTTTGTTATTGTTTTTGAGCACATTCCTTTATTGCCTGAACCAGGGAGGTGCTACTCCCCACTGCTCTGCCCTAGGCACACTGCTACTACTATGTGCCAGGCATGGTGTCAGGTGTTAGCATGGCATGTTTGGCAGAATGGATGAATTCCTTTTCTCATGGAGCTTCCAGGTGAGTGGGGGAGATCAACAGAGAATAAGGAAACGAGTAAGAATTTACAAAATTTAAAGGGCTATGAAGGAAATACACCAGATCCAGAGAGAGTGACACAAAGTCTATTTAGGCAAGTGGTAAAGGAAGGCTTATATTCTCAGTGCTTGGTGAGCACGGAGAGAGGAGGGTAAGTTGAGGTTGGAAGATAGGCAGACACTTGACTAGCTTTGATGAGTTTGCCTTTTATTCAAAGTGCAGAAAAAAAATCCACTCACATTTTAAGCAATGGAATGACATACATTTATGTTTCTAAAAGATTACTATGGCTGTTGTGTGAAGAACAGATTGAAATCTGGCAAGAATAGAAGATAGAAGACCTATTAGACTACCTCTAGTCCTGGAGAAAGATAATGGTGGCTTGGCCTGGAAAGGTGGCAACAATAATGGAAAGAATATTAAGGTACATTTTCAGTATGAATGAATGAAAGTGGGGAGTAAGGTAAGAGAAATTTCAAGAATGACAAGCTCAGCTTTCTGGCTTCTGTAACCAGGAGAATGATAGTGACTTTTACTTAACTGGGAACTTTGGTGGAGCACAGGTTTCCTAATAATGACTTGATCCAACATGCATCTCTCCATGAACTTTTTAGATGTTTGTTTTTTTAATAGGCTTTTTATAGCAGTTTTACATTCATAGCAAATTCAGTGGAAAATGCAAAGAATTCCCATATGCCTCCTGCCCCACCTCTCCCCCAAACCTCTTCCATTATCAATATCCCGCACTCCGAACCGGCGGGGTATATATTTGTGAAAATCAGTGAATCTGCATTCACACATCATTATTACCCAAGTCCATAGTTTACATTAGGTTTCACTCTTCTTGTACCTCCCATGGGTTTTGACTCATGCATAATGACAGGTATCCACCATTAGAGTATCAAACAGAATAGTTTCATTACCTTAAAAATCTGGGCCCCGCCTATTCATCTCTCCTTCCTTAACCCCCGGTAAGCACTGGCTATTGTATTATGTCCATTGTTTTGCTTTTTCCAGATGTCATAGGATTATACAATATGTAGCCTTCTCAGATTGGTTTCTTTCATGTAGCAATATGCATTTAAGTTTCTTCTATGTCTTAGTGTGCCTTGATACTGCCTTTCTTTTTAATAATGAATAATATTCCAGTATGGATATATCACAATTTAGTTATCCTTGGTTGACTTCCTGGTTGTTTCCAAGCCTTGACAATTACGAACAAAGCTGCTGTAAACATTCAAGTACAGGGTTTTGGGTAGTCATAAGTTTTCAATTCATTTGGATAAATATGAAGGAGTACAATTTCTGGGTCACATTGTAGGGATATATGAAGTTTGTAAGAAACTGCCAAATTGTTTCCCAAAGTGGCTGCAGCATTTTGCATTCCCATCAGCAGTGAATGTTGCTTCAAAGCCCTGCCAGCATTCAGTGTTGTCAGTGTACTGGATTCACCATTCTGATTGTGGTATCTCACTGTTGTTCTAATTTGCAATTCCGTAGTGACACATGATGTTGAACATTTTTTCACATGCTTATTTGCCATTGGTATATCTTCTTTGGTGTCCAGTCTTTTGCTCATTTTTATTCAGGTTATTTGTTTTCTTGTTGAGTTTAAAGAGTTCTTTGTATATTTGAGAAAATAGTTCTTTATCATACATGTCTTTTGTAAATATTTGTTCCCAGTTTGTAGCTTGGCTTCCCATTTTCTTGATTAGCTTTCAGTTTTGCTTCTTCAAACTACTGTTTCATGTAAGTTTCATTTTAATTCAGTCAAACGTGGAAATTTTTATATTGTATAAGGCTCTTTTCCTTTTTAAAAATGTATTTTATTATTACAAAAACAATATGTATTCCTAATGGAAAATTTGGAAAAAAAAACACAATTAGAAAAAAAAGGAAGAGCCTACAAAAAACTCTGGCACCTGGAAGGCTAGTGGCCTTGGCAGTGTCTGGAAACCACACCCTTGGCCGGTGCAAATTGACAATACATGTCAGAAGCCGAAAAAGGATACTCAGCCTTTGACCCAACAATCCTTGTTTAGAAATGTATTCCAAGAAAATAACTGGACATGTGCCCAGAGAATTGAATATAGAAAGAGTTGGAAACAATCTTTATCAGTTTGCTAGGGCTGCCATAACAAAGCGCCACAGACTGGGTGGCTCAAAACAGCAGAAATTTATCTCTCACAGTCCTGGAGGCTAGAAATCCAAGATAAGGCATTGCCAGGATTGGTTTCTTCTTAAACTTCTCTCCTTAGCTTGTAGATGGCCATCTTCTCCCCGTATCTTCATACAGTCATTTTTCTGCCTATGTCTGTGTCCAAATTTCCTCTTCTTAAAAGGACACCAGTCATAGTGGATTAGGGCCCACCCTAAAGACCTCGTTTTAACTTAATTACCTCTTTAAAACCCAATTTTTAAATACAATCACATATCGAGATACTGTGGGTTAGGACTTTACCATAAATTTTAGGGAGACATGATTCAGCGCATAACACAACTTAATCCAAGAATTGGAAATTAGTTAAATAAAGTATGATGCATTCATACAGACATACATCCATATATCCTAGTTCATGTATGAATTTTTGATACTGCCATTAAAAATACATATGAAATATAGAAATACATATGGCATAGTATGAATTTCATGATGTATGTTGCTCAGTGAAAAGAACAGACTACATGATAATATGTGTAGCATGATTCTTGTTCTTTCTATGTGTGAAATACACATACAAATGCACAGAAAAATGATTTGAAGTTTCTGGCAATTATATCTGGGGGATAACATGGATGATTTTCCTGTGTTTTACTTCTATTTGTGTGTTGCTGAACTGTACATTTAAATTTTTTCCACAGTGTTTGTGCAGTATTTTAAAAGACGCCTGCCCCCAGGATACGAACACCACACAAAAAAGAAAGAAGAGGGAAAAATCTAACCTTTGCCTGTAGTTTCCTTCAGTCATTTCTGCTCTTGTCCTGCTAAGGTGAGTTTAGTGGGTATGAAATCTTGCTCGTGTTCTTTACTGTTTCTGTTTGTACCTATGTAGTAATAGCCTGCTCACTTAATGTGCAGTGAAGTGCTCAGTGTACTTTTATTCTTTTTTGGAGGCTATTTGGAAAGGTTTTAGCTTAATCATAAGACACTGCTGAAGTCAGTGACGTTATGACTGAGTGATTCGTGTCGGTTTAGGGTTTATGATCAGACAGTCTCTGAACTCTATTTTCAAGTATATAGAGAAATGTTTTTTAAATGGGATGGGTTTCCAAAAAGAGAGGCAGGTGAATATGTTCAGAGTCCTGATCTTGGTGATACTTTAGCTTAGGGGGCAGAGGGTGCCTATTCTCATTCATTGGAGAATAAACTGAATCACTTTCCTTCTAAAGTCTTATTTCTTCAGAGGCAGGGCGTACCGCTCCAATTATTTCCTTCTAGGCCTGTCCCTCTTTCTTTTCCCTCTCTTCTGTGGCTTAGGTAATTTATGCACAAAATAGGTACTGTTTGAACAAAAGGACAACACCGACGTTAAGACATACTGAAGTAATTCGAGGTTACCTGTGTACATGACTCTGCATATTAAGCTTTTGCTTTGCATGATGTATCTACATGGGCATCGAAATTGTTTGGTGAACTCAAGTGCAGCTACTTCCCCAGCTATTACATGAAGTAGGGATGGATTTACCATTACTATTTCTATAGAAGTAGGTAGTACACAACAATAGCAGAACTTCAGATATATTCTCTTATAATAGAGAGGGTTATCTTGTATTAAGCACCTTGCTTACATCTATGACATGTCTTAAGAAGAATACCTTTAGAACTGAGAATCCTCTGCAGAGATACACATTTCAGGGACCACTTCTTACCCAATTTCTCAAACAGAAATGCTTATACTTCTTTGTCCATTTTCAGAGTAATGGGCATGCACTCCAGATTCCTAGCATTTTGCTTTGATCTAGGATAAAATTTTGACAACCAACTAATGACTATTTACACCTATTATTTATGGTACTCTCAGTGAACAGCTTTGATGTTACAGTGTCTGACCAACCATGCTTCTGGCCAGTGAGTGTGAGTGAGGAACGCTCCTTGGGTGGACCAGTTCTTGGTTCTTACGGTGACCAGTCAGCCCTTCTACTCTGTAATACTTGGGTGTCAGTAGAGATGTAAGAAGGGAAAACAAACCAGGAAGTTGTCTACCAAGGTGCCTGTGGCAAAACCCTCTGGACAGACTGGATTTTGTTTGATTTTGGTCAGACCTGGGTAGTAATTAGATAAGAGATTATATGAATACAGAGTCTTATAGGTCCTTCTAAGCTGAAAACCCCTCAAGAGCATGGGCCCTGCCTTCTTCATCCTGAGAGTCCTCGGCCTGGCATAGAGCAGGCACTTAATATCTTTTCAACTGAATTCATGATCAACCACCTACTTGCTCCCCACCCTCATTTTATATATATTTTTTCTCTTGCTAGCCTGGGATATGATAAAATTCTATTAGTGTCAAGAGGCTTGAATACTGAACTAAATTATTTAAAGTATTAGAGATGAAAGATGCCTTAGAAATAATTTATGATAAAAAAAATAATTTATGATAGAGTAATATAGGCATTTACCTATATAATACCTATGTAGGCATTACATAATACTGGAAACTGAGGCCCAGACAGGTTAAAGGACTTTTCCAAGGTGGTTAGTGGCAGAGATGGAGCCAGGAGAATCTGGGTCCTCTTGGCATTCAGCTCGCTACTAAACACCCCTAAGCCAGTAGAAAGACTGCTTCTGCTTTAGATTATACTTTTTTCCTCCCCTCCCTCCCTCCCTCCCTCCTTCCTTCCTTCCTTCCTTCCTTCCTTCCTTCCTTCCTTCCTTCCTTCCTTCCTTCCTTCCTTCCTTCCTTCCTTCCTTCCTTCGTTCCTTTCTCTCTTCACATGATTTACATGAAACCCTTGGATATGAGATCAACATGCCAATCCGAGAACCTGGAACTTTGTAGAGAAACCAGGGCTGTCACACTGTGGCCCAGGACGGTAAGGGTGGAGCTTTATCTTCCTGAGAAGGTATTGTGTTTACTCACGTTCTCTGGACCTTAGTTGAATGTGAGAGCCTTGCCCAAGTGTGGTCACCTTCCTGCTCAGCAGACGCCCTTCGCGCGGGGCATCAGGGACGGACCTCGCGCGGGGGCATCAGGGGCGGACCTCGCGCGGGGGCATC